>WEKY01013372.1:277381-344955 GCA_013390045.1 Picathartes gymnocephalus | reverse complement strand
GGCGGCGGGGGCGGCCGGCGGGGCGGGCGGTCCCGGCGGGGCGCTGCAGCGGGAGCCGGTGTACAACTGGCAGGCGACGAAGCCGACCGTGCAGGAGCGGTTCGCGTTCCTCTTCAACAACGAGGTGCTCAGCGACGTGCACTTCCTGGTGGGGAAGGGCCGCGGCTCCCAGCGCATCCCGGCGCACAGGTGGGGCGGGGGGCGCGGGGATCCCACGCGTGGGGAGCCGGGAATGCGGGAGGGATGTGGGATGTGGGGGGACCCAGGCCCACGGCCCTGCGGGCTGGCCGCGGGTCCTGGGCCTCGGGAGGGTCGTGGGGGCCGGCCCGATAGCCCTGGGGACCTCCCCTCACGCCCCTCACACTGAGAAAGGGAATCACCCGTTGATTTGACAAAACTGCCCCTCAGGCATCCCTCCGCCTCCCGTCAGGGATCATCGCCTCATCCCCCAAATTGCCCTTCGAGGATTCCTCGTCTTGCCCCCCACGTTATCCCCTGAGGGAATTGCTCCCTTATTCCGTCGGGGAATTGCCTCCTTATCCCCCTCACCTCCCATCAGAGATTGCTCTCCTCACCCCTCTACGTTGCTCCTCAGGGAATGTCTCCTTATCCTCAAAACTGTTCCTCAGGGATGGCCCCTCTTCCTCTTCAGGGATGATCTCTTTGCTCTCCCTTAGGGATCACCCCTCATCCCCAAAACTGCCCCTCAGAGATGGTTCTGGGAGCGCTGTGGGCTCTTCCTGCAGCCGCGGGGGGTGATGTGCCATCGAGTGGGGTACAGGGGTGCAGGGTTTGGGCTGCTGCACCTCCCCTGTGAAGAGAGAAAAGGGGGTGACATAACTGCACCCCTCATTTCACCCCCTGCTCAGGGACACGTCCTGAGCACAGGACCCCCGTTGTGGTCAGTCAGTATCGCCCCAGATCTCTCCCAACCCTTGGGTCAGTGTCATGCCGCTCCTCACGGTCACCAGCCCGGGACGGGTCCAGGGTTTGGGTGAGAGTGTTTTTCCCAGAGGGGTGGTGTGAGTGGGACAGGCGAAGCATGGAAAACCCCAAGTCCCTGGGTCTTGCTTGGCAGTAACCCTTGGTTTAGTGGGAAGCAGAGGAGAGGAGGAATAGTCTCCCAGGCTGCCCTGATCCCTGCTGACAGGGATCACCAAAATCAGTGAGAGCATTGGGGATGGAAATGAAAGAACAATTATTTGAGACCCCAAATTTCAGGCGTAACATTTTAATTTTAAAATGACCTTTACTGAAGCTCCTCCAAAGCCCTGTATTTTGGGCGTTAATCGACTGCCTGAAAGAGCTGTGTTGAGAATGACACCTGGGCCTGAGTAACCCACGGAGGTTAATGCTTAAGGCTGAGCTGCCATTTAAGAATTTGCAGCTCAGAGCAGCTGAGAATGGAGGAGCTGGGAATCACCTCCACCTGGATGATGCAGATCTGATGTGGCTGATTGACATTCAGGGGGTTCCTTGTGGAAGCTCCAGTGAATCCATGTCTGCCACCCTCTTGCCCCTACGCTGAGAAGGGCCTCCCAAGGCAGAGCTCAGAGATGGAATCAACTTTAATTGGGTGAGGGAGGTTCCTTGGTGTTCCTGGAAGTGGTGCTTGGCAAAGGGAGCCTCGCTCCAAACAGTTTCAAACTATTGCTTTTCTCCTAAGTGCTCACGTTCCTGGAAGTTTCCCCTTCAGATTTCCCCCTTTTCTCTCACTTTTAGAACAAACCACACTTTTTCTAGGCTGATTTGAGTGTTTAGGGTGTCAGCTTTGCTCTCTTGTAATTTGAAGCTTAATTAGTATTTGGGTAAGCTTGCTCCTGTCCTGAGACCTAGGCTTGCTGGGTGGGGACAGGTGATGTTCAGCCTAGAAGTAAATGGAAAATAAATGAAGCTTTGAAAAAAAAAAAGGCCCCAAAATGAGATGCTGCTTAATTGCTTTGAAATTCACCTGGTGCTCTGGGTGGTAAAGATAGAATGGAGTGTGTCATGGTGTGACATCCCACCTAAGGATTCTAGAGATTTTAGTAAAACTTGTCCCTGTGATGTTACAGTTGGGATATCCTGGTGATTCATGAAGTACTGTCGTTATTTCAGAAATTAGAGAGCTTAAAATAAAACCACCCAGACCCCTTCTGTGCTCAGTTCTCCCACAGCAGCTCAACAGCAGAAGATACTTTGTGTTGGAATTGAGTTGCAAAGCAACCATGAGTTCAGTTGAAGAGGTGCTGTTTTGCTTCAGCGACCAGGGCAGGTGTTGGAGCTTTCTCAGATGTCTGAAATCATAAACTCACGGAGATACTAAGGTTGGAAAAGATCATCAAGTCCAACCATCAGCCCAGCACCACCACACTCACCACTAAAGCATGTCCCCAAGTGCCACATCCACAGGTTTTTTGAACATTTCCAGGGATGGTGATGGCACCAGCACTCTGGGCAGACTGTTCCAATGCTTTACAACTTTTTCTGTAAAGAAATTTTCCCTAATATCCAATCTAAACCTCCCCTGGCACTACAGTGCACAGGTCCCAGGTAAGTATTTCTGCAGTCTGGTTTAATTGTGTAAATTTTTAGACCAGGCCAGGTACCAAGTGTGACTGCACGAGGAGCAGCTCCTAAATAGGGTTCTTGGTCAGCTCCTCGTGGTGCTTTGAGGAGTGGTCTGCAGCATCTTACCTGTCATCCTCGATATGACTTCATGCTGTGCTGGGAATGGCTTTGGCAGCAGAGTGGGAAGCACAAATAATCTGAGAGATGCAGTCCTGTGGGAAGTGGTGGTGCAGGTGATTCCTGGTCAGGCTTCTCCTGGAAGGAGCTGAGGGAATGTGGGGGGTTTGTAGGTGGAGGTGATGAAGTGATGCGTGCCCAGCGAGCACAGTGTTGTCCACAGCTGCTGGTGCCAGGAAGAGGTTTCTGACAGAGCTGTAGGTTCAGGTGTGATTCTGAGTGCACCTGGCAAATTCAGTTATGACCTTAATCTGAAAAGAGGGGAGATTTAGATTTGATATCAGGCAGGAATTGTTCCCTGTGAGGGTGGTGAGGCCCTGGCACAGGGTGCCCAGAGCAGCTGTGGCTGCCCCTGGATCTCTGAAAGTGTTCAAGGCCATGTTGGATGGGGCTTGGAACAACCTGGGACGGTGGAAGATGTCCCTGCCCATGGCAGGGATGGGACTGGATGGGCTTTCAAGTCCCTTCCCCCCCAAGCCAGTCTGGGATTCTGTGGCTCAGCAGTTCCTATCAAGCCGCAGAGACAGACAAAAGAAACTTCACAGAGCAACTAAGAGCAAACATTTATTTTGTGTGTGAGAGCCCAGTTTGTAGATAAGAGGTGTAAATGGGATTGACTGAAGGGTCACCTGTCCAAGTATCTGCAGCCCTGAGAAGATCAGGTGTTTTCCACCTGGAGGAGGCTCCAGACCCTGTGGAAGTTCCTTACCTACCCTGGAGCAGGCTCCATCTCTGAGCCTTGAGCTCATTCCCTCTTGCTGCTGAATCAGCCATGAAGAAGATGGGATGGCCTTAATTTTTGTCGATGTCAAGGCCGGGCTGAGCAGCTGCCTCGAAGCTTCACGGCGCCAGCATGGCCAAGGTCAACACATTGATAAGACCCAGCAGTAAGAGGAAAGAGTTTTCTGTCTTTTTCCAGATCTGCTTCATTGAGTACAATATCAGTGAGATTAGAAACGTCTAAACCTCATTAGCCAGGACCTGCGTGGGTGTCATAATTAAACTTGTTAATTGACCATAAAACAGGGCCCGAGAGTGAGCAGGGCAAGCGTGTGGGGATGCAATTCTGTGTGTGCTCCAGCCTGGGAGATGTACAGCTTGGGGACAGCCTGAGTAAGATCTTGGCTGTAGTTTCCAGGAGTCTCTTCTGAGCCCATCCTGTTTTTTCTCAGGCACGTATTCACTCACAGTTCCTGCAGTATCGTGTGCCGAGGTGTCCCATGGCTCCCGCTCCTGTGCAGGCCTGCTTCTGCCTCCTGCTGCTTTTGCCCAGGGTCTGCATCCTCTGCAGCCAGCACACCATCAGCAGCAGCAGCTTCTCATCACCTACGGTGTCACCGAGCTTCAGCATGTCACGTGTTGCTCTGTTCCTCTGCCAGCTCTTCTGGAATAGATATTTTAAGGTTTCTCCGCAGTGGTGCGGATGGAGGAGGGAGCTGTGCAGCAGTGGTGGGGTAGTTGTGGGTTTTGAGTGGTTTCTTTTATTGATGTTACTGTAGTTTCCCTGTAGAAAGAGAGCAGCACTGGTGGGTGAGCAGGTGAAACCAGGTGCCAAGGTGAATCTGAAGCAGTGGAAGTTGTGGTAGGAAGCAAAATACCAGAAGGAAAGACATTTTCTTGCAGGCCTTTGACAGCCTGTGGAGTCAGCTTTGGATCGTTTTGAGACAAATCAAATTATTAACCTCAAGGAAGTTCCTGTGACTTTTTGCTGACAGTCAGTTTAGTTTACTTTGGCTCTTCCTGGTGCAAAGGGAATGAGGAGAAATCGGGTGTTGCTTTCTTAGTTCTTTAGTTCTGTTTCTGCTGATTTCTCTGCCTCCTTTCAGTAGTCCACTCTGTTTAGACCACGAAAGTGTTTAAAAATAGCCCTCTATTGGATTTTCCATCTGAAACAAACCCCATCTCTTCCTTCTGCAGACCTGCATGATTGGGGAAAGCTGGTGGATCGTGTGGGAGGAATGGTGTGCATCCCTGCCTTTCCTGGAGTGCCTTTAGAGCAGCTTTCAATGTTCATTTTAGGAAGAGCAAGAAAACACTGGAGAGAGAGGGATTTTCTTATGTTAATTATGTTCGCTTAGTGTTTTAAGAGAACTTCAGATGTGGAGTTCTGTGTTTCTCTGGCACCTGCCGGGATCCTGTTAGGGCTCAGCAGTTTACAAAATCCGACTGATTTGTCCCCTACTGAAATGGAAGCAAACATTTGAGAGTTTTTTTAAATGAATGCCCGTTTCATATAGCTTCTGAAAGCTCTTGCTCATTGAGGACCTATACTGTGCTGGCTGTGAGAATGAAAATTTGAGAGTGCAATTAATATATGTTAATTTTTAGTATCAGACAAAGCCAGCAATTGTTTTGCCACCATCACTGCTTTTGGAGGAAAAAGGATTTTTGTTTCATCTGGCAGTTCTGGTATTGTGAGGAAGGTTTTTATTTGTTCTTGACATTTTTCTTGAGAATGGTTTGACAGAAATATGCATGTGTGTACTTTTCTGTAACCACTGTGGTTTGTCCCGAGCTCCCTGAGCCCATCAGGAACAATAAGCCGGCTCATCAGCCAAACTCCGTCACAGCAAATGAGCCTAACACATCCATGGAGCTTTACTCCATTGTATCCCTGAGAAGCCTCCTCTGGATGGGAGGGGAGTGAAAAGTGAGAAAATGAAAACATTGCTTAAATGGAAATTTCCTACTTTTGAAAGGACATTTCCTACTACATCTGACTGAAATTCCCCCTTAGTTCTGGACTTTGCTTGTGCTGGAGGTTTCTGCCCCATACCTGCTGTCTTGTGTGGATTTCTGCCTGCAGTTCTTGCTGCTTCTCTGGAAGTGTGCATCAAACCACTGCAGCAAGAGCCTGGAATATTCCAGCTTTTTCCTTTTCCTAGTTGGTGGAGAAGTGGTTGTAGTCATCTCCTGCAGCCTGGGCTTCTCTGCTTCCCCACACTGCTGAGCTGTGACCTTCAGTTTAACATCAGGGAGCTGCATGGTGGCAGGCTCCAGGAATCCTTTGTGGCAAAAGCTCGTTTCTGTATTTTTGAACAAGAAAGTTCTCAAAATGGCTTTCTGAGTCCTGAGGCAGGAACAGCAGCTTAAATATACACAGGGCCCTCAACAGCCCAGGCCTGGGCCTCCTCCTAAAACAGGAGAAGTTGTCTGTCAGGGGGGAATCATCTTGTTTGCATGGGAGTGCTGGGATATAATTTTTGGTTTCAAACCTGTTATATGCAAGTTCCTGCTTCCAGTCTCTTCAGAGTCGATAACATCCTTCTCTGTGCCAGTAATTAGCGTGTGAGCTCCCAGAAGTGCTGAAGGGCTTGTGTGCACCTCACTGTGCTGGTTTGCTCTGAGGGAGGTTTGTTCTTCCCTCTGGGCTGAGCCCAGAGCAGGTTATCCATGGAAGGACTCAGCAACATGCCTGGGGAGGGCAGCTCCCCTGCCAGGGGTTGGGATTTGCAGCTCCCGGTGCTGCTGCTGGTGCAACTTTGTGTTTTGGGAGCTTGCTCTGCCATCCCCAAAGACTCATGCCTGGGCCTGAGGAAGAGGATAGGTAGTGTGCAGTGACAAGTTCTCCATAAATGTTTCTAGTAGGTGACTGTGGGGAATTGCAGCAAGACTTGGGCTCTGTTTACTGGAGGAACTTGAACTCCTTAACTTTGCTGTTTCTTTGCTTCCCAACCTTGGGATAATACATAGGCTCCTACAGGGACTTTGCAAAGCAGCCAAGTGTATTCTATTCCATAATTCCCAAAACCTGACCAGTGGGGAATCACTACTGTGCTGTATCCCAGGACAGGGCTCAGAAGGAAGTTCCTTGCAGCCCTGATGCTGTGCAGTTAAGGAGCAGCAAACCTGACCCTCCCTGCTCTTGCAAAACACTTTCGCTTTAATTCCACAAACGATTTGCTTTCCCTGAGGGTGACTTTGGGGATTAGCAACCAGCCTGGGATTTTTTTTGGAATATAAATATGATTTAACATAAGATTTTATTTGCATGTTTGTTTTTTCCACTTTAGGTTTGTGCTGGCCGTGGGCAGCGCCGTCTTCGATGCGATGTTTAATGGGGGGATGGCCACAACCTCCACAGAGATTGAGCTGCCTGACGTGGAGCCTGCTGCCTTCCTAGCTCTGCTCAAGTAAGCTGCTTCTAAAGCACAGAATAACTGGGATGCACAGATTTAGTGTAGAAAAAAATGTTTTTAATGAAAGCAGGGAAGTATTTGTAGAGCAGAGATTGTTATCTTCCAAAATAAAATGCCTCTTTGATCTGTTCAAGGGTATTTAAATGCTGGTGTTAAATCCCTGTTTTCTTGGGTAAAAGTCCAGTGTAGCTACTGCATAAATATATATATATATATATAAAAATAATATTGGCCATTGTCTTATAGCTTCTTATTCATTAATTGGTTTGGTTTCATCAAAATGCTCTTTGAGAGAAGAGGGGGAAAGTGATCCTCTGAAAGCTCTGTAAGTTACAGATACTTGGAGCTTGTTTAGGTTATGAGCAAGTTGTAACAGGTAAGCAGGGGTATGTAATAAATGTCAGCCATTCTGTGTGGTATCACCCTTTGTGTGGGTTTTATTCCTGTTTTGGAGAGCTGGGTTTGAATTTACATTTCCAGTGTGTGTTCCAAGTCTGTGTGCTGAAGGAGGAGGAGGGAAGGGCTGTAACATCCTATTCACCAATTCCTTTAAGCTCGGCTGGTGCTGTACAACATCCAGCAGCAATCCTGAATGGATGCTGGAAAGTCATTGTCCTGTTTCTATAGGATTTCTGTAACCTACTTCCAGAGGTTTCCAGTCCTGTGCTCTTGACATTTTCCCCACTCGCTTTCTATTGGGAGCAGTGACTATATATAGCCGTGGCACACTTTTTGCTTTACCTTCAGAAAATGCTTTGGTCGTGCCTGTGCTATCTTGGAATGCTTTAAAATTGATCTGGGCTAGAATGAAAGGCCAGAAATAATTGGGAGCCCTGAGCCCCCTCCCCTTTGGCTCGCTTTAAACCAGACACCAGCACGTGGGGAATCCCTCTAATTGGTGTGTGCCTATCAGCCATGTGGATCTCTCTGGAGTGCAGAGCTTGTAACTATTTTTAAATCTTTGTGAGGCCCAAATACCCAGTGAATTAGAGGCAAAAATCCTGTTGTTTCCCTGCCAGTGCTGAGATTTCAGCACTTGATTAAACAGAGGGATTTCAGAAGAAACCCATCATCTCAAAAGACAAAGTGATTAGTTTAGGTGGATTTCAACAGAAATATTTATATTTTTTTGTGGAAGAAGTCATTGATGGATTGCTTCAGTGCCTCTGAGCTTGCAGTTACGCTGCAGTAGCTGTGCCCATGGTCCTGTGATATCTTGGATGCTTAAATCTAGAATTGAACTTTTAAATTGCTTTTAAAATGCTCAGAGCTTAAATGTGCCAGAGGAAGTTTGAGTGCTGCTTTCCAGGAGAAGGCTGACCAAGTATGTGGTATGAGTTCCTGGAGTAAAACCAGTCCCTCCAAACACTGATCTGCAATGGCAGCTGATCCTTACATATGTCTCTGGACTTGTTCCAAGCCGTGATCTAATGCTGTAGGATCAGGAGCTTATCCAGGGACAAAGTGCCCATCCTGAATGTTCTGCAGAAGGTCCCATCTGGATGCTGGATTGTGATGGAGTTTGTGAGCTAGTGATCTTTAATAGGTCTGCTGTAATTGTGTAAGAGATACTTTTCCATTATTATTATTATTTTCATGTCAACCCAAAGATAAGAACACTTCTGATTGTCTGGGGATACAGTCTAAATGTTCTTTTAAATGAATACTGGGCTTTTTCACAGTTTGAGCCTCTCTTGTTGTCCCTCTTAGTACACACTGGACTGTGGTAAACAGAAATACTGACACAGTCACTGCACTAAACAAATAATTGGTTTTAGAGCCACTCTGTTCTTTTAATCTGGGAGTAGAAAGGATTGCTCAGTGCACGTGGGGCTGGGAAGGGATATGTGCAAAATACATTGATGAACCTGTGGCCTGATGCTGCTATGGACAAATGGCCTGGAGCAGCACAAAAGCCTGCTTTCAGCAGTGAGAGTGCTTCCCTGCCTGTTGATGCTTCCCTGAATGACACCCTGGTCCTCTCTAGCTATAGGAGCAGGAGCTCCTCTGCTGCAGATGGGAATGCTGCCTGGCATCCCCCTGGAAGAGCCCTGCTGCTGCATGAAGCTTCCAGGAATAACAGCCACACAAGCTGCTGCTGTGTCCCCTTCAGAGAAATGCAGAGCAAGAAATTGCTGGAGTTTTCAAAACATCCCGTGGAATAGGAATACCAAGCACAGTTAACACAATATTACATCTCTGTGCTTTGTGCCTTTGAGATCCTGACTGGCAAATGCTCCACTGGTTAAAGGAAACACTGTAAACAAAAACTCTGCATGGGCTGCTCAGCCTGGGCAAGAGAAGGCTCTGGGGAGACCCTAGAGCCCCTTCCAGGGCCTAAAGGGGCTCCAGGAGAGCTGGAGAGGGGCTTGGGACAAGGGATGGAGGGACAGGACACAGGGAATGGCTTCCCACTGCCAGAGGACAGGGATGGATGGGATATTGGGAAGGAATTGTTGGCTGTGAGGGTGGGGAGGCCCTGGCACAGGGTGCCCAGAGCAGCTGTGGCTGCCCCTGGAGCCCTGGCAGTGCCCAAGGCCGGGTTGGACAGGGTTTGGAGTAACCTGTGGAAGATGTCCCTGCCTATAGCAGGGGCTGGAACATGACAGTCTTTAAGGTCCCTTCCAAGCCAAAACATCCTGGGATTCTGTGGTAAGGACTAACAGCAGTGTGTCACTTGTCTTACTGAGCTGAGCCTGTCAGTTCCTGCTGTGTCTTGTCAATGAGTTCAGGTATGAGGGCGTTCGGTCAGGTTTCTTAGAAAGACCTTTGTTTTTTAGATCATGACTACTTCCTTGTTTTGGCCGAACAGTGAAGGTGTTTTGCTGCAGCCTAGCAGTCCTTGTTTTTCACTGCAATTAACTCTTGCTTTATGCTGAAGTTACATTGTGAGCTGTAGTTAAACATCTGTGTCATGAAATGAAACAGTTAAATCTATAGATTGAAGAGATGAGTAAGGGGAATGTGGGTAAAGCACCTTGTGTGCAGTGGATGGATATGTCTGAGTGCTTCTCAGCACTTCCAAATTAGTACTGTAAAATGGATTTTCTCTTCTGAGGGAAGCAGGCAAAGTTTGTCCTTGTTTATTCTATTTGAACAGCCAAAAATATGAATTTTAAGGGGTACACTTGGCCAGAGACTGTTTTAACCTGGTGTAAATAGCAGGCTAAGAGCTCACTGGTGGGGGGATGCAAAGCAGTTCGAGCTGCTTCAGTGAAAGTCACAGCTCTTAAAAGTTATACTGTAAAATGTCTGTTACAAAAAAGAAAAATGTCTTCTTTGTAAACCAAAGTCAGCGGAAAGGATTTGAAAACCCTTCTCTCTCTCCAGTAGAGGAAATGGACCAGGATGATGGGCAGAGGCACAAACATGTTTTCTTTGAATTGCAGGGGTTGTACCCTGTTACCTTGATTCACCACAGCAATGTTTGTTTGCATGTTTTTAGATTCCTTTACTCAGACGAAGTTCAGATCGGACCAGAGACTGTTATGACAACACTTTACACAGCTAAGAAATATGCAGTTCCAGCCCTTGAAGCTCATTGTGTGGAGTTTCTTAAAAAAAACCTCAGAGCAGACAATGCATTCATGCTGTTAACTCAGGTGAGTTTGTGATTATCTGCCTTCAGCAAGGTCCAGCACAGTCAGAAAATGGGAATTTTCTGGGTGTTACAGAGTTGACCATTCAAAGTGGAGCAGTTCTGGTTCATTTTGAACTCTTCCTCACAGGAGTCCAGCACTGCTGAGCAGGTTCTTGCAAAGAAAAATACAGCAAACGTTGTTGCTGTTTCAGATCTTTCTGTTTCGCTGTGGCAAGTGGTTCCTTCCAGAGTGTGAGCTGGGGATGGAGTTAACAGGGTGGAAAGATTTCATCTGCCAAGAAGAAAAGTGGAATGATAGGATTTCCGTGTGTTACAGAATCAGGATTGGTAATGCTGAGCTTTCTCTCAGTGCTGTGTCTGGCTTCTCAGACATTCCTTGAAGGACTTTTGTGCAATACTTTCTCTGAAGTGGGGGTAAAAGAAAACTTCTTCATGAGTGCTTTGGTTTATTTTCCTGGGAGAGAAGCAAGGTGCTCTCTTCCTCAGCCTGTTCCAGCTCTGCCTCCTGCACTGAAGGCTCACAGACCTGGAGTATCAGAGCAGCTGTTCCTTGGCCCTGGGTCTGATCCAGTCTCTAAGGGTTGGGCTCCTCCACTTTCCATTTGACTCTTGAAGCAGCAAAGTAGGAGACAGTGTTTACAACTTCTCCTTAGTTTGGAAAAGATCAGACTTTGCATCCAGGTTGATTAAATGAGCATCACTGTCCTTCCCGTTTCCCAGCCCGGTCTTCTCTCTCTGGTCCCTGCCACTCTCTCTTGGACAGCTGATGCCGTATTGGTGACATCCACAGTACTGTCACCTGTGTGGGGGAGTCTGGCACTGCCAGGGACACCCCGTTCTGGTTGCTGTAGGAATAGGAAACACACAGACATTGTGTGTGGGTTTCTTTCCTTTAGGGAATGGACAGACTGGAGTGGCTCTGGAGGGATATTTCTGATCAGCCAGCTCAGGAAAGCTGCTGTGATGTCTGATGTTAAATAGAGCTTGCAGAGGAGTTTCCCAGCTGCACTGAGTAGGGGGTTGTGCACTGAGCACTCTAAGGTGGTCTGGCTCTGAGGGATTGCCTGTCTTGCCCAGCATTCCTGTCTGCTGGGTTTTTTCCCCTTGTCAGGAGTCCAGGTGTCTCTCGGGATCTGGCTGTAGGTGCCATGTGGGTGGCAGTAGCTACACCAGCAGTTTTGTAGATATTGAAGCAGTGCTGGCCTGAAGCAGTCAGTGCTGAGCTCTTGATCCCAGGTAGAGCCCCAAACCTCCATTCGTGTGTGTCTGCCCAATCTGCTGGTCCAGCAGCTGTGTCACTGTGTGTCTCAAGCAACTGCTGATCAGTGGCAGAAATACCAGAGACAAACAGCTTTCCTAGTTGATAGTGCCTGTAGTGAACCGTAATCCTCTCTCATGCCAGACATCCAAGTGTCACTTTGATCAGCAAGGAAATAAAGCTTGCCTGGAGCTGCTGTGGGGGAGAGCTCTGCGAGCGTAATGAAAGTCCTCACGTGTCCAAAGAGCCACTACAGTAGTAAAGTCTGAGTCAGTCACAGCTCTTGATGCCAAGAGTATAAAGGCACTGGCAGCCCTCCAGCCACTGGAGCAGGTGACAACTGCTGAAATTTCCCTGGGCCCTGAGAAATTGTTGTTTCAGCTTCCTGCACTTGAGGTCTCAGTGCAAAGGCTGGCCTTGCTGAGCTCTGCATCCCACAAGCAGGGGTGAAGCAGAAGATGCTTGAAGGCACCTCCTGAGTGATGGAATTCCCAGCCCAAAACATGAGTTTTAAACCTTACCTGTTCAGCAAGTTCAGGTCCTGGTGTACTCTTGTTAGGTGTGATGTCAAGGCAGTTCCTTCCTAAACAACAAAACCAAAGCACAGGAAGGAAGAGATCATTTAGTGTTTTTTGTGTGTTCCACCCCATTTCTGCTTAGGCTGGGCACAGAACTGGTAACACGTGCCAGTCCAGGGTGATCTGAGGTGGCAGCTGAATTGTTACAAGACTTCACTTAAGTTGAGCAGAGGAATTCTGAGCATCTCTCCAGGCTGTGTGCAGGCTTTGCTTGGGATAGTAACATATTTTGGGACAAATTCTTTAAGGTAACTGGATTAGAGTAGCTGTTTCTATGCAAAACATGGAAATGCACTAAGCAGGCTGTGTGCCCTGTAGGGCTCCCCAGGACACACAGGCACTGCTGCTAGAGCCTTTTTGCTAATACACAAGATCAGTGTGGCTGTTCTTACAGAATAAGCTGCCTCTGCATTATTCCTAGAGCAAGCAGGCCTGCAGTCAGTGGGCAAAGCTTTCTTGTAAATAGAAAAATGATGTAAAAATTGCCCAGCTGACAGGGTCAGTGTGGTGCTGGAAAGCACGATGGGTGCCTGCGCCCAGGCTGTGTTAAAACAAAGACGTGCCTGAAGACATGCACAGCTGAACCAGGGCTGCTGCCCAACACAGAATTTTCTAGTGTTTGCCTTGTCATGCTTAACTGCTTGTGAAAGGCCCAGTGGATTCCTGGTGCAGTCAGGCATGGTATTGCTAATGAAGATGGGCTGTGGCAGGGGAAGGGAGGTTCTTAGTGTAAACTTTAAAATACCTTTTCTATTAATGATGTTCTTTCCTGCCTAGGCCCGGCTGTTTGATGAGCCCCAGCTGGCCAGCCTGTGCCTGGAGAACATAGACAAGAACACCTCAGATGCCATCAATGCAGAGGGGTTTACAGACATTGACCTGGGTAAGTTTTTTTCCACCCCTCCCTCCCTCTCTCTCTCTCTCTCTCTCTGCTTTCATAACCAGTTTGTCTCCAAAGTTGTTACAGGTTAATGCTTGGCACTTTGTGGCTTGGCTGTTCCAGAGCAATCAGTTGAACAGTCTCTGGCACAAAGTGGCTGGAGACAGGGAATTTGCCAAAGAGTTTGCTGCCTTGCCTGCAGAAATACCCTGGAATCTGCTTACATTGGTGCAACTTGAGTTTTCCGAGCATGACACAAAGCCCATTTCCTGTGTTGATGTTGGCAGGTTTTGAGTGGGTGTAAACTTGCCTTTTTTTGTAGAGTTGGCTTTGTTCCCCAAGTGTTTGTCAGGTTTTGGAGTTAAAAAGGTGTTGTGTTTTTGGAAGAAAGAACTGGCTATTTTAATTACTGTCTGTAGTTTCCAAACCTGCTGGGCGCAGTTAATGAACATTAAAATTCAGACTTTAACCTTCTTCTAATGAGATGGGCTGTGGAGGTAAGGCACAGGTCACCTTCTGGCTTTCATACTGCTTGTTTCATCCAAATTTGACGTCAAGCAAGTTGCAATTCATCCTCCTGCACTTGCATTAACATGCCAATTAAATGGGCTCTGTTTGCTGGTCCAGTGAGTTCCTTGCTGATGGAATATGCAGATAAATCTTCCTTAGAAGCTGCAGGCAGCACTTTTGGGAGATGCTGTTGGTTCAGCCGCTTCCCCTTTAACCTTGGCCGAGCATGGGGTACTCCTGGCAAGGTGAAAGGGGCTGATTTGGGATTGGAGCCTGAAGCTGTGGCTGTTGTCCTGCCCTGCAGACACCCTGGTGGCAGTGCTGGAGAGGGACACCCTGGGGATCCGGGAGGTTCGCCTGTTCAATGCCGTGGTGCGCTGGTCGGAGGCCGAGTGTCAGCGGCAGCAGCTCCAGGTGATTCCAGAGAACAAGCGGAAGGTTCTGGGCAAAGCTCTCTCCCTTATCCGCTTCCCACTGATGACTATTGAGGAGTTTGCAGCAGGTAACTCAACAAAGGTGTTTCTGGCAATCCTGGTCTTTGCTTTTCCTCAGCTACAGAGAGTCCGGTCACATGAAAGAGGGTTTTCTCTGTGTATCCTGTAGTAATTTAAATATGAGGTTCCCCCACATTCCTCCTCATTTTCCCATTCTCCCCTTAAAAGGGATTTACAAGAAGGGTGGAAAGGGACATTTCATAAGGGCCTGGAGTGACAGGACAAGGGGGAATGGCCTCCTGAAGGAGGGCAGGGTTAGACTGGATATCAGGAGGAAATTCTGTACTATAAGGGTGTGAAGCCCTGTCAGAGGTTGCCCAGAGCAGCTGTGGCTGCCCCATCCATGGAAGTGTCCAAGGCCAGGCTGGACAGGGCTTGGAGCAACCTGAGATAGTGGAAGGTGTGCCTGCCCATGGCAGGGGGTGGAACTGGATGGGCTTTAAGGTCCCTTCCAACACTCTTCAGTGATTCTATGATTACAAAATCTTCTATCTAAATGCCATTTTCATCCATGCCCATTCACTCATTTTAAAGCCTGTGGTGCTCCCCTGGGAGGAGCGGGGGGATCACGGCTGTGTTTGCTCTCACAGCGTGGTAGCGTGGTTACTGTCCCATTCACTTGAGAGCAAAGATCCAAACAGGGGTTCACTTGCTCCCCTTTCCAGCCATCCTGAGCATTTAAACTACACAAAGGTAATGGAGTTGCAAATAATTGGTGTTGATCATAGCCTGTTCCCAGAGAGAAATGGGGATGTTTCTCCCCATCCTCTGCTTGTGGTGGTGTTGGCCCTGTCTTGCCAATGCTGTTCAGAGCAGAGCCCCATATCTGAAAAACTTTGAAAATGTTCTTTGAGCTGAAGGCTTGGTGTTGTTTAGTCTGTGTCTCAAAGCATTTTCCAAGTTTACATTAAGATCTTGATCTACAGAGATGTCTCACTCATTTCACAGCTTGGACTATAGATTGCCTTGTTTTGTTTTCATTGCCTGTTGTCTTTGACTTCATCCCCTGGTGATTCCCCAGGGACTGGAAGCTGGCAATCGGCTTAAATAGTTTTCATGCTAAAAAGACACAGTGGAGCCATTTTCCAAACTGCAGCTTGTTTCAGGCTGCCGTGCTGTGTACACAGAAGCAAACAGGGGCACTGACTCCCTTCCTTTGCAGGTCACTTCTCAGGGCAATGCTGGTGTCAGCTGATCAGTCCTTCATGTCCCTGTTCCCATGTGAGGAGGGCTGTTAGTAAGGAGAAAAATCTGTGCTTCAGACTTGGTCCCCACTCTCTCTTTGGCCTGTCACTGCTGTGATGTGGCCTTAGGGATGTGGATTTCTTCAGAAGGAGCTCGCTCAGTGATGCAGAGATCTTGGCATTTTTCTGTAGATCCCATTTCTTTCAACCCTTCCTTGCGACCTTGTATCCTTCTCTCACTGGAAGGAAAGTGTTAGTTTTGGCATGTTTGGGTTGAAGGCTTTGAGCTGGGCGTGCCAGTGCCCCTCCCCATGTTGTCTGTCACAAACTGCCTGTCCCACTTGGACCTTTGTGCTTTAAGAGAAATACTTACATTTTCTCCATCCACTTTAACCTAAAAGATGAACAAAACCCCCAGACCTGAGGGACTGCTGTTCCTTAAACAAGGAATTAACTTGGGAGTTCCTTCAGTTTTGTCCTTTTTCTGAGTGACTCTGATTTCAGTGGTGATCACAGCAGAGGCAGGAGAGGGAAGCCTTTCCCCTCCACACCCCTCTCTCCCAAAAGCCAAAAAAAAGGGAATTTTACAGCAGTGGTTTCACCAGTTTATTGTATAATCTGGTATCAAACGTGGGATTTGCATGGAGATGTTTTAACGGGCAAATGTGTCCCTCCCTCCCCTCAGAGCAGGTAATTTGAACCATTGCAGAAGTGAGTTGCAGCAACAGGGGATAAGTTCAGACAGGATCAAGGAGGCTGATCTTCTACTGAACAAAGTATCCAAAGTTCATTTACCTTTGAAGAGTCGACTTCCTTGAATTCTTGAGGCTCTCCCCATTGCAGCACTGGACCAGGTTCTGTCTGGGTAACATCATGCTGAATTTAACCAGCTAAAGTAGTTTTGAACCTACAAGTAGCTGGGCATTTGCTCCCCATATTAAAGAGCATTTAACTGATACTGTTTCCCCAGTACCCAGTGGCAAAGCCTTGTGCAGACAGAGCTGTAGAGAGGCTTTTGAGTCTTAGGCTGACAGACTAATTTTTATCCAGTTTCACTTTTGAAGGTGTTTGAAGTCGCTTGCAAAGACTGAGTTTAGCATCGCTGAGTTGGTTGCCCAGAGCAGCTGTGGCTGCCCCTGGAAGTGTCCAAGGCCAGGTTGGATGGGGCTTGGAGCAGCCTGTGATAGTGGAAGGTGTCCCTGCCCTTGGCAGGGGGTGGCACTGGATGAGCTTTAAGGTCCCTTCCAATCCAAACTGTTCTGTGATTCTGTGATCACTTTGGAAAAATCGTCTTGTTATGGGAGAAAAGGGGAGAACGTGCTCCAGCTCTTGCTAATATCATTAGCATTTTCCCCAAGGTTCTACAATAAAGGTATTAAAATGGAAAATGTGGATTAAATGCCTGAAGGAATGAGCTGAACCACCTTTGTCTTGAGTAAAAATATACTTTAACTTTTTGAGTTGATAGTAAGTGGTTGACAGTCCCGCTCCCTCTTCCTCATGGTCCTCTGTCGTATCTGAACCACTGGTGTGGGTGTATGGAAATCCCTGTCTCTTACCAATGTTACCATTTCTAAAGGGAGTAGGGCAAGGATCAGCTGCATGCTTTTGGGATTTTTTGGTAGCCCAGTGCATTTGGGCTTCACAGAGCTGGGCACTTAATCACAGTTCTATGTTCCATGAAGGCTCTGCAGCCCATGACTGCCCTGTGGATAAAGGGCAGCACCTTTGTCTGGGATTTAATATCCTGATGCACCACTGGGATCCCATCTGTGATGGGGGTTTAGCCTGCTCCCAGCTGCAAGGCTTGTTTCCCCATGGAAATCCCAAAGGGATTCCTTTTGATTGTGCAGTTTTGGGGCCCACAAGATCAGAAGGATCCAAAGCTGTTGGAGAGTGTCCAAAGGAGGGACACGGAGCTGGGGAAGGGTCTGAGGAGCAGCTGAGGGCACTTGGCTCGTTCAGCTGGAGCAGAGGAGACTGAGGGGAGGCTCCTCGGGGGCTGCAGCTCCTCCCGAGGGGAGGCGGAGGGGCCGGGGCTGAGCTCTGCTCTGGGACAGGGACAGGAGCCCAGGAAGGGCTGGAGCTGTGTCAGGGCTTGGCATGGATCTCAGGGAAAGGTTCTTCCCCCCGAGGGTGCTGGGGCACTGCCCAGGCTCCCCAGGGAATGGTCCCGGCCCCGAGGCTGCCAGAGCTCCAGGAGTGTTTGGACAACGCTCTCAGGGATGCACAGGGTGGGATTGTTCGGGTGTCTGGGCACGGACAGGGGTTGGATTGACGATCCCTGGGAGTCCCTTCCACCTCAGGATATTCCAGGACTCTGTGGTTCCCTAAGGCTGACAGCAGCACCACTTCCCTCCCCTCTGCAGGGCCTGCCCAGTCGGGGATCCTGACGGACCGGGAGGTGGTGAGCCTGTTCCTGCACTTCACGGTGAACCCGAAGCCGCGGGTGGAGTTCATCGACCGGCCCCGGTGCTGCCTGCGGGGCAAGGAGTGCAGCATCAGCCGCTTCCAGCAGGTGGAGAGCCGCTGGGGGTACAGTGGGACGAGTGACAGGATCAGGTCAGCTCTCGCGCCCATTCCCACCCCGGACTCGTGTTCCTGAGCTTTCCATGCTTTAGCTCTAAACACGCGAGGTTCTGTGCTAGACCCCACTCTCCCCCGTGTAAACCCCCAAGGGAAGGTGTTTTGCTGGGCAGAACCATACCCTGATGCACTGACCTGTGTGGTGCTGCCACTTTGCATCTCTGTTGGCAAAGGTTTTCAGAAAATGCCCCCCAGCACAGGCTCCTGGAAAGGGAGGGAAGTAACCCCCCATGTCTTCCTGCAGCTTAGAGCCACATAAATAAGGAGTCACCAGTTGTCCCCCCCACCATGCTTTGTGGGGGCAGATAACCAGTGCTCCATCAGGCTGGTTCCCTGCTCCAGGTGTTCGTGTGGCTTGTTGAAGCTCCTTAACCTCTCCTGTTGGAGGGCTGAGTTGGGATAAAGTTCTGCTGACACCCAGTTTGTTCAGACCTGAGGTTGTGGAGAACCAGCAGAACCCAGTTACAGTGACAGGGACTGGCAGGTGTGGCTGGCAAACAGTGCTTTGCAAGGCTTGTGTGGCCAAGGAATCAGAGCGAGACAGGAGGGAATCAGTTGGTTCTTTCCTGATTCATGTTTGTCTTGGTGGAAGGGGACTCCCAGCAATGTAGCTCTTCACAATTTCTAAGATGGTTCTGTTGCACTGGAGCTGTTGGTGGGATCTTCTGGTCTGTTCAACACCAGCAGTGGGAGCTGCTGCCAGCCCCAAACACCTCCTGCTCTCACCTCTTAACACTCGCAGACCTTTTGGAGCTTGGGTTTGACTGCAGGTTCAGCCTCTGCAGCATCAGGGTCAGTTCCAACACTGAATATTCCATGCTAGCTGCAGAGCAGAGGCTTCCAGTCTGCCCCAAGTGTTTGTTCTGAAAACACAACAGGGCTAAAAAAGTTGGACGCTTGAAGAAATGCTGTTGGCAGCATGGCTGGCACTGAGGCTTCTGCTGCCTGAGAAGGTGGAGCTGTAGTGGGGTAAATATCCTTCCCCTTCTTCCTTGGGCAGCAGGGATTGCTGCACTCGGGAGTGACCGAGTCCTGATTTCTGCTCTTGGTAAATTTGGAATGCAGAAAATACCCAGCAGCACATGAACAATTCCCCAGGGCTCAGCAATGCAATATCCAGTGACACTCCAGTGGTGGTTGCTGGACAGACCAGTGTGAGGTGGGCACTGTTCCACACTCCCAGCCTGGTGGGCGTTTGGGGATGCTGATGTTTTGCCACAACTTGGAAACACTTCCTGAGCCTGGACCCTGCAATTTGGTGATGGGATTGTGCAGCTTTGTGTTTCACACAAGCCCACTGGGCCAGTGCAGCTGATGGTTTCTGTGCAGGGTTTTACCTCTTAGTAAGGGCTGCTCTTAAATCTGTGTAGGTTTGATTAAATCATAAATGTGAAATCAACACAAGTGGAGATATTTGTGTATCAGCTTTGTACTGGAGCAATACAGGAGTGGCAAGTTTGGGCTGACTTTCCTGCTCTGTTCCTGCAGGTTCTCAGTAAACAAAAGGATATTTGTAGTTGGGTTTGGATTATATGGATCCATACACGGGCCAACGGATTACCAAGTAAATATACAGGTAATTCTCTCTGCAGCCTGAAAAATCCTGGCTGTTTTAGGGGCTGACAGACACATTTTAGTGAATCTGTAACAAAACCTGAGGTTCAGAGGGACTCTGTGTGTCCCTGGGCAGGGGGGCTGGCAGATGTAGCAAGGGCCAGATGGGGCACTGGGGATCAGAAGGATTATTGCTCTTGATTTTATTGCTCACGTCACTGCAGCATCTCCCCAGGTCTGCTCCAGCTTTGGGGCAGTTGGGAGGCAGTTTGGGAAGAAGCTGTGCACGATTTCCCACCCCGAGCAGGCTGGGGGAGGCTCAGTTGTCTCAAGTCCATCATGATCTTGTCTGAAGACCAGGTGGATCCTGTGGACCCCGTGTGCCTGTTCTGGGTGCAGGTGTGTCACCCCAGTGTGGGTCACTGGAGAAGGACTGTCCCCAGGAGGGTCACTCCAGCACACAGGGCTGCTGAGATGAGCACAGGCTGTCAGCATTTCTTCCTTGATTGCCAGGGCTCATCCTGCTGCCCTGAGCTCTTGGGGGAGGAGGGTCTAAGCACAGTGGAGCTGCAGTGCTCTGCCAGCCTGGGGGGATGAGGAGGGGTCATCTTGGACTGTCTGGGACCTGAGCCCACAGCTCTGTGGTGAGCTCAGAGGAGCCCAGAGCAGCTGTGGCTGCCCCATCCCAGGAAGTCCAGGATGCAGCATGGAGCAACCTGGGATAGTGGGTGGCATCCCTGCCCCTGGCAGGGCGTTGGAGATGGATGATCCTTAAGGTCTCTCCCAACCCACGCCTGGGATTCTGTGATTCTGTGGTCACAGCATTGGTGAGGGGCACGAGTCATGGACAGGGCTGGTCAGTGTGGGAGTGCCTGGGGCTCAGCCCAGCTCGGGACACTCGTGTGGGCAGGGCTGGCAGTGTCCAGCCCTGCAGATGAAAGGCTGACCCTGTGTTGTAGATCATCCACACGGACAGCAACACGGTCCTGGGGCAGAACGACACCGGCTTCAGCTGTGACGGATCGTCCAACACCTTCCGGGTCATGTTCAAGGAGCCTGTTGAGATTTTACCCAACGTCAACTACACGGCCTGTGCTACTCTAAAGGTACCACACGGGGAGGGGTGAGGTGCAGGCAGGCAAGGGCACCTGCTGTAGGTCTTCAGTGCAGCCTGGGCCTTGCTCTGTGTCCTTTGAGGCCAGCGGTAGAATCTCCAAGGTCTCTCTGTGACCTGCTGCTGCCATGAGCTTGTTCACCACCAGCATTCAGAACTGGTTTTTGACTTGTCTCACAGCACTGAACAGGTGTTTCATTGAGGGGATGGGGTGATTTTTTGGTGTGTACAGCTGAGCTGTCAGTTCTGCAGGTGTGTAATCCAGAGTCTGCTGCAGTGGCCTCAAAAAGTTCATATTTAGCTCTTGAGACCTGGTTAAATTAGTGTTAAGTTCTGATAGAGATGAGGTTGAGCTCAGAATACTTGAGGGGCAAATCCAGGAGGAAAAGGGAGAAACTGAGACATCTGCAGCTCCAAACCCAGCAGAGAGCCTGGGCAGCAGCAGGGTCCTGACCTGTTCTTGTCTTCTGTGACCCCCGCAGGGTCCAGATTCCCACTATGGAACCAAAGGACTGCGCAAAGTCATCCATGAATCACCAACAACGGGAGCCAAAACCTGCTTTACGTTCTGTTACGCAGCTGGGAACAACAACGGCACCTCCGTGGAGGATGGACAAATCCCAGAGATCATCTTCTACACATAGTGCCACTGCCCAGCCCGCCCTGGACTCGATTCTTCCCCATCACCTCCCAAACTAAATCTCTGGCTGAGTTTGACCACACCACTTGGAGCCACACTAGCCAAAGGTCTCGGTGAAATCATTTCAAAGCTCATGTTCTGCCTTGTGCTAGTGCTGCTGCTGCTCTCAGGTGCCAGGCGAGCTGGTGTCCCCAGTGCAGGCCAGCTGGTGTCCCAGTACCATTCGTAGGTTGTCTGTGGCTTGTTTTTCACCTCCTGATTAACCCTATCTAACAACGTGTGTTTTTTGGACTGTAATGAATGTAGATGCTTTTCCACCAGTCAGAAACGAGGGAATGAGTGGCTCTGGTTGTGGTTTCACTTGCCATGAGGAGATGGTCCTGCAGACAGACTCGGTCAGGGCTGGGTGGTCCCTGTGATGCTCCAGCTCAGCAGTCCAGGCCAGACTGCAGGGCTTCACCAGCCCATGTCCAGCACCTTCCCTCCCTCCCAGCAGCCTCAGCACACACAGCCACCTTCAAAAGCCATGGAAAGTGGCCTTTTCCCTGAGGTTTTGCTGTTCAGCACTACACAGGCTTGGAGACCTCAAACCTGAGCTCCTCCAGAGGCTCCGCGGCGTTTTCCTGCTCTTCTCACCGATCTGTGACAATCTTCACCTTGGGCAGTTGGTGACAGCGAGGTGACCTCCCTGCAGAGGGGGAAGGGGCAAGCAGCCTGGCTGGGCAGGCCCTCCTTCATTCTGAGTCCTCGTGGTGCTGCTTCCAAACCCCTGGCACTTTCCAAGCACTGGGTGATGCTCAGCTCACCCCTGAGCAGCCCCAGCTGTTACTGGTCCTTTGCAGAGTGCCAGGGTTTGTCAGTCAAAGCAGAAGGGCACCTGCCTCACCTGTTCCTGGGCATTCCTGCAGTTTCCATGCACGTTTCCATGCATTTCTCTCTGTTCCTGTGCATTGCTGCCCTGCCCCTGCTGCCCTGATGGAAGCAGGAAGAGAGGCAGGATGTGCTCCTGCCTGTTACCCATAATGCAGCAGATGGACAAGGATTTACCAAATGGTTCAGGAAATTGTGGAATATTCTCTGTGCTGGTGGGTGTTGGAGATCACAAACATCACCTGCTAAGCTGTGGAGCTTGGTGACCTTGAAGACACCCCTTGTACCCGTTTAGGGCCAGCTGCTTTTCCCTGTGGCTGTCACAGGGTGGCTGGTCCTGGGCTGCCTGACCAGCCCCACCCTCACTGCCCACGAGTGAAGACCAGGAGAATCTTCCTCCCATCCTCTGCAGAGGAAGCTGGAATTAAGCTCAGCCTGGCGATGAGACTGGAGCCACTGGAGTCTATATGGGACTGGCTGGGGTGGTGCTGCCTCAGGGCCCCTTCTCCAGCGTCCTGCTCCGGCACACGGAGCCGTTGCCACTCTCTGGGCAGCTGCTGCCATTGGATTTCAGTGCTGGAAGTCGAAACCTGGCTGTCCTTGGCTGCAGCACGGCTTCCCTTCTTCCTCCCGCTGCCCCAGCTGGGATCCTGGGGCTGTGCTGGCTGGAGTCTCCTCCTCAGCCATGCAGCAGCCGCCTGGGAATGCCCTGCACCTCCTCACCCATAGCTGTTAGAGATGCTCAGAGTACATTCTGTGCTCCAGGTAGATGGTATGAGCTGTATGTTGTCAGCCTGCTTCCAGGTGGGATGGTTCTAATATGGCCAGTACTAAAAAAATAGAAAAAAACCAACCCTGGGTCCATGACCTGGTGACTGAACCTGACTCTGTGCAATGCAAACAGTATGGTGAGATGGATTCACAGCCCAGGCCCTGTGTCTGTCGGGTTGTCCTGCTCCTGTCACCACCCCTCTCCCAAAGGTGGTGGGAATGTCACTGCTGGGACCTGCACCTTCCCCGGGGGGTCTTATCTGGGTTCTGCACCTCGGGGTATCAGGTACAGGTGGCAATAGTGGAATAATTGGAATTTGAGAGAAGCAGAGCTGTGCACTTGGCTCTGGGAAGAGCAGGACTCGGGCTGGCCCTGCCCAGCTGCAGCAGGTGCCTCCCGCTGGCTGTTCCCTGGAAGTTCTGTTCTCACTTTTATTTTGTTACACAAATTCTCTTCCCAAATCCCACCTTCCTGCCCTCCCTGCGTTGGGGCAGGTCTGGCAGCTTGTCCTGTCACGGAGGGAGGGGAGTCAACCTCTGAACTACACCTGAGCAAGTTCTGTTCTTACGGCTTTTCCGCAGTTTGATGCAATTCTGGCTTTTGTAGATAGATGAATGTAATTCCTCGTTGGACATGCCTGTTCCCAGAAGTATGAGCCATTCTGTTGTACCACGTCACCTTCCGAGCAGAGCAGGCCCAGCCTGGCTCCCGTGCTATTTGATGAATGTATCCGATGCTCTCGTCCCGTGTTCACACTCTGCTTTTGGCCAGCTTTGTGATTTGTAAATAGGAGACAATAAAGACATCGAGGTTGTCTTTAGGAGGTTTCTTGGTGATTGGAGGAGAATGATGGCCACTGGAATGGTGGAGGGGAAATCTGGGCCAAGCCAGCTCCCCACAAGTCTTCCCCAGCCCAGGGTGTGGGGTCCTCAGCTTCCCCATCTATGGGGCATGGGATGAGCCGGATCCTCAGGAATCCCAAAGCCCAGCAATCACTGCTGGGGAGTCCAGACCCTCGGGGCATGAGGTGGTGGTAAGAGGGAGCAGCAGGATGGCACAGAGTGGGCACATTCTGGTCTGTGTGATGTCATTTTATGACTGAATTTCTTGAACCAGAATTGGAGGTTTTTGACAATTAAATGCACTAAAAGCTGCCTCACCCTTTTCAGGGGCCAGTCTGGGCCTGGGGCTGAAATGCAGCTCCTCTGCCCTGTGATTCCCAGCACGGAGAGGCTGTGGGGGCTGCTGGAGGAGGGACGGGGGCTGGGCTCTGCCCAGACCAGCCCCTGTGCCCCAGCAGCTCCCGCTGTCACTCAGCCCCGCGGGGCCACCAGGGCCCTGCCCTGGCCCTGCCCTTTGCCTGGAGGGAGCAGTGGGGCCGTGGTGCACGTGAGCCCCTGGGCAAGGAGCAGCTTCCTTGCGCTCCAGACCGCGCTGGAGCTCGTCCGTGGGGCCCCGCGGTGTCAGGAGCAGGGGGAGTCCAGCCCGGCCCGGCCCGGCCCGTCTGCTCTCACCCTGCCCACACTTTGCTCACCGAGGCACACGGTCCTGGAGCCTCAGCTGGGTAACGCTGGGCTCAGCACAATGTCCTGGCCGCCTCCTCCTCCTCAGCCACGGTGCCAAGGGCTCTCCCAGCTCCCATACCCAGCTCTGGGCTGTGGTCTCAGACTGGAACCTCCTTCCAACCCCTGCCCCTGCCGGAGCACTGGGATCAGCTGGGAACAACCCTCCTGCAGCATCGCCTTCCTCACTCAAGAGCTTGGCAGGAGCATCCACCAGGAGCCTGGGGAGGGCTGCCCAGAGCCATTTGCTATGCTGCTGTTCCCCTGACCTGTCCCCACTCAGATTTTTCCTCCTGCTGCTCCAGGAAACTCTCCTGGACAGCCCCTGTGAGGAGCTGGGGCTGCTCCCATCCACTGCTGGGAGGGCCTCCAACAAAAAGGGGGTGCTTGGGCAATGTCCTCACCCTTGGGAGCCACACAATGAAGCACAGAAGAGTGTGTTGGGTTTTAAAGATTTTTTTGTTTTGTTTTGTTTTTATTAAAAAAAAAGCCCCTAAATTCTATGGCTTCCAGGAAGCATCAGAGAAATTGAAATGCCGTTTCTGTACACTTGGTTTTAAAGCAGTAACTAAACTCGCAATGGAACAAACGCTCTCATGTACAATCGCAGTATTTGGACTCCTCGCTGGAAGGACAGAGAGTCCCGGGCTCGGGCCACGGCCCCGGGGGCCGAGTGTGCGGACAGAGCCGGGCACTCCGGGCACACCCTCGTGGCCGCTTTCTCTTCCCCTCCGTGGCTCCTCTTCGGCCCCTGCCGGGGCTGCTCTGAGCCGACGCGCTGACAAGCGGCCACTTCCAGTGAAAATTTTAAGGCGATTTTTAAAATTCATTTGTTCGCCTCGCTGGGGACACGAGGTCAAACGTTGCACGTCCCCTTCCCACCGTGGCCAGGGACGCAGCAGCAGCTGGGGCTGCCCCGGCTGCTGCAGCCCGGACGAGCCAAAGCCGGGGTCAATCCCGAATTTAGGATGAAGAGGGGCCCTGGGGAGGGCACGGCCCCATAGGAGACCCCATGCCCGCCCAGCCCCTCCACAGTCCGGGGTCTCCAGCCCCCTCAGAGATGGTCAGCTTGGACAAATGTTTCGAAGCAGCCACAGATGGTCCCATCCCTCCCCCGCCCCCCCAGCACAGCCTCAGCCCCTTCTCTTGGGGCAGAACAACAGGGTTTTGGTAAAGGTAGGTGTGTGTCCCCCCCTACAATGTGTCACGATCAATACACACGACAGCGCACGGGGTCAGTCACGCGGGGAGCTGCAGTGCTCTGGGGGTGGCGAGGAGCACGGGGGTGCGGGGGGTGTCTCTGTGTCAGTTCCAAAACCTCCGGTTCCCCCTGCCCCAGGAGCGGGCCGGGAGGATCTGGCCGTGGGAGGACGCCACGGTGGGGGATTCCACGCTGGCAGAGCCCTTCACGGCCCGGCCTGGCCCCCAGCCCCGGGAGCAGCTGCGGGGCCTCGGGGGGCGCAGGCTGTAAAACCAAGAAGCCGATCAAGCCCTGCCCACATCTACAGCTGTTGTGGAAACATCCAGCCCCAAGTCATGGCAGCACCAGAGACGAGGCTGCTTTGCTTCCCCTCCCTGCTCTGCCACCGCCATTCATGGGTCCCTTTGGTCTCGGCCGTCCCTGTCCCTGTGTCCCCCAGCCCCTGGGACTCTTGGAGCTGCTCTCGGCGGGACCGGACGGCACCTGTATTGCTTGCAAAAGTGCATCATAAATGAACTGTAAACGCGTTTCCTCTCCCCGCCCCGCGCACCCCCGGCTCTCCCTGTCCGAGCGGGGCCAGACCGGAGCCCAACGCTCGTCACCAACAGCCTGACCGAGGGGGACCCGGCGGGGACGCGGGGTGGGGCCGGAAGGAAGAGCAGAATTCGGTAACACTGAAGATGATGGTCAAAGACTGACGACTCAGCACTCTGCACCGAGACTTACTTTAAATTAACTTAAGAGACAAGCAACAGAAAAAAAAAATATTCCTCCTTAGCCCACTGCTCTCGAAATTGTCTTCGTCTTCTTCTGACAGCGACGGGTCAGAGTCTGTAGTTGATCCCCATTTCAGACTGGTTATAAACTCAAAGCAAGTGACGCTGTGGGTTTTTCTCTTTTTCTTTTTTTTCTGTTTGACGGACGCAGGAACTTCAGCGAAGTTGGGCTTGGTTCGAGTAAACGGCCACGAGTGGTGGAGGAAAGGACAAGCAGTTTGGGGAGGCCCCGCTCCCCACCTGCGCGTGGGGCGCTGGGGGAGCCCGTCCAGCCCGGCCCCCCCATCCCCGTCCAGCCCGAGGGGCCATTGGCTCCGCGGGTCAAGATCCAGCCATGGCCAGAGGGAGAGGAGCCATCGCTCGCCGCTCCGCCCGGCCCCGGCAGCTCACTTGCGACGCTTGGTGGTTTTCCTCTTCCTCCTCTTGAAGAAACAGCAGCACCTGGGGACAGAGGGGACCCGTCAGCGCCGGGGCCACGGCACAGCAGCCCCGGGGTCAGGGAGGACAGAAACCCCCCAGTGCCTTGGTGAGCCCCACGTGGGTAGAGTTGCCCTGTGAAATGCTCCTGGTGCATGGCAGGGGCTGGACTGGGAGCACCACAACGGCCACCAAAAATGACACCTGCCACAGAAAGCAGCACCGAGCAGGGCAGTGATGCTGACCATGGCACGCAAGGCCCACCATGTAGCCAGAGGCAGGGCCAGGCAGGAGCTCCAGAGAAGGAGCAGTCCCATATCTGTTCTTGCCTCTCTGTGCAAAAGCCTTGGGCAGGGCGAGGTGGGAAGGGCTGGGGGTGGTGGTGGCCCTGCAGGGACAGCTCTCACGGGGTGCCAGGGGACAGCTGGGCTGTTGCTCCCCAAAGGACACTGGACAAGGCATCCTGGGGCAGCTGCTGACCCTTCCTCCAGCCTGGCACTGGCAAGGGGGCAGCGGGGCTGGGGCCTTACTTTGTATCGTCTGTCACCTCCACCTCGGTGGGGGCTGTGATGGGGGCGTTCGAGTGTCCTGCCGTCGGGTCGTCTGTGTTCAGCTCTCCGTTGGTGGAGCTCATCACCTGGGGAGAGATGAGTGTCAGCGGGGGCAGCCTGGGGGTCTGCAGCCCCTCCCCACAGGGCACAGGAGCTGCCCAGGACACCACCCAGCTCTGCCCAGGAGCACCGAGGTGCCCGTGCTGGCAGGATGGTGCCCTCGCCCAGACCACGGGGTTTGGCCTCAGTGCTGAGCTCTCCACAGGAGCCCCATCAGAGAGGTCGGAGCTCCTTAGCCAACGCCCCTGGATCCCAGTTCCTGGGAGCCCCTGCACCAGGACAGGGGCTTGCTAGCAGCCAGCACGAGCACGGGCAGGAGAAGGGCCTGGGAGAGCTGACAGCTCCAAGGAGCCCTTCCCACAGTTGAGCATCTGAACACGACTTCTGCTTTCCGGCACCAAGACTCAGCCCAGTACCCACCCTGTGGGCTCAGGCATCCCTGAGCTCCTGCCTGCTCACCAGGACAGCAGGGTCAGCCACAGCGCCAGGGCCAGGAGAACATCCAAGCCACCAAGGCAACTGGGAGGTGGCTGAACCGCCACCCTGTGCCCGCTGCCCACAGGCAAAGCCAGGAGCTCCCTGGGGATGCACAGGCCGAAGACTCTCCAAGCTGCTTGGCCCCCGTGAGGAGCCTCAGCCTTTCCCAGCCCCTCAGAGGAGCTGCCACCTGACAGCCAGTGCCCAGCCAGCAGGGCCACGTCAGGCTACAGCCCCTGACACCAGCACAGAGACCCCTGCGTGTCACCCCCCCAGTGCCGGGCGCAGGCGGAGCACAGCAGGAGGGTTTGCGGAGTGGGAGCAGGGAGGAAGAAGGGGATGTGGGACAGGAGGAGCGAGGCAGAGCACGAGCTGGGCCCCGCAGTGCCCGACCCCACGGCCTGCCTGGCACCATGGACTGCCTGGCCCCATGGCGGCAGCAGCAGGAGCTGTGCCCAAGCCTGGGGCTGAGCACCAGCAGAGTCACCGCAGAGCAGCAGGAAGGAGCAAGAGCGACAGGGACAGAAGCAGAGACGGAGGAAGCAGCGCAGGCCCAGCCCCGGGGGAACCCGGCATGGATATCCCACCATCCACGTGGGAGGCACCCCCAGGCCAAGGCAGGGCTGAGCGGCAGCGGGCGGGAGGCGGCGAGCACGGGTCTGACGGCGCGAGCACAGGACCGAGGCAGGACCGAGGCGGGGGGACACGGCCAAGGAGTGCCCAGGAAGGGAGGAGAAGCAAGGCTTGGAGCCAGGGCTCCAGTCAAGGAGGTGCAGCGAAGTCCCTGCTCAGACGAGCGGCACTGGGGGCAGAGCAATGCTCGCTCAGCTGCTGTGCTGCAGCGTGGCATCCATCCATCTCCAACTGTCCTCTGCACCAAGGGAGCCCAGCAGTCCCCGGGAAGCGGCACCAGCCTCATCTGCGAGCTGTGAGCGTCCCATTGCACCACAGGGACAGGCAGCACGTGCTGCAGCTGAGACAGGACCTCGGGATGTGTGGCCGTGGGGCGGGGGAGCGGGGCTGATCCCGGCTCCGAGGGCGGCCACGGGGCCCGGGGCCCAGGGTGGCTCTGCTCCCTCCCATGCCCGCCCCTGCCCCAGGCGCGTGGTTTCATGTACCTGGACGGACCCCCCGAGCCTGCCGGCTGCCAGGTGAGCTCCCAAAGGCTCCTCGGCAGGCTGCCCACCGGCCTGAGGATCCCACAACTCCGTCCCCTCGGGCGGCTGCTCGCGACAGGCAGGAGGAACAGAATGAAAAGAAACAAAAGAAAACAGGGAGAATGGGGAAGAGAAGGGAGAAGTGGACGGAAGGAACAGGAAAAGTGGCAAAGGGAGTCGAGAAAATAAGACATGCAAAAGCAAAAACATGACTGGAGCAGCTCGAGTTGGTGATTGCGGAGGGCACCCGTGCAGCACCGTCCCGGCGGCTCCCAGAGCGGTCCCTGCAGTGACAGCGGGGGTCTGTGTCCCCCTGTCACCTACACACACACCCCCCACGGCCAGCCCCACGCAGGGCCACCCCATGGAGCAGGGCCAGCCCCGGCAGGGCTGGTGGCCACGTTTGGGAGCAGGCTGGGGCAGCAGAGCCGGAGCCGCAGTCAGGCCCAGGTGCCCCCGTGTCCCCAGGACGACGCAGCGCTTGGCGGGGCTGGTGTGGCACGAGCTGGGCTGCTCCTCCAGGGCTCGGCTGCCCCACAGCCAGATCCTCCCCTGCTGAGCATGGCACGGCCCCACAGCTGTGGGGACACCCTGTGTCCCCAGGCTGGACAATGCTCTCACGCTCCAGGAGCTCTGTGCTTTGCTTTTCCCCCTGCTCTGGAGAAGGGATGTCTGACATGGCACTTCCCTGGTGCTGGGGGTAGAGAGCAGACCTTCCTGGGAGCGAGTTCCCAGAAATGAGCCAGAGGTGATTTAAAGATGTTTCCCTCTCCCTAAAGAAGCGCTGCCAGCGAGAGCCAGGGCTGTGCCAGGCTCCCTGTGCTGGGCAGGAGCAGCCTGGGGAGCACAGGGTGCTGCACCCCCCACTCCAGCCCCTTTGCAGGTGCTCTGCCTCCAGGGAGGTTTGGGAGGATGAGGGTTGTACAGGATGCTGGGAAACACAAGGTTTGCTCTCGGTGGCAGCAATGCCAGAGACACATGACCCGCACAAGGGCAGGACAGGCCGCAGCACTGGAGCAGTTCTGAGCAGCCTGACCCCCTTCCCACACAGCTCTGCCCAACCCCTGCCCCGGGCTTGGCTCCCTGTGCCCTGCCCATTCCCAGAACAAAGGCAGCCCCAGCATGGGTCAAAACGCTGCCAAGCTGCCCCACCAATCCTGCCCTCCCCTGTCCCGTGTCACTGTCCCATCGATGGAAGGGCACCACAAGCAGAGCAGCGAGTCACCCCACGGGGACACCATCCTTAGCAGAGGTGGCTCAGCCTGCACCAAGCCCTCCCCCACAGCCCAGGCTGGACCCTGCCCCTCACCAGCTGATGTCCAGGCCTGGCACCCCCAGTCATGCTACAGTCCCCACAGAGCTTCCTCCCTCTTCTGCCAGGCCACAAGGACACTGCCCTGGGCCCACGGTGAGCCACAGACCCAGAGCTGTGGGAGGGAACTCTTCCCACAGACAGCACTGGAAGAAAATGATGCTCCAGTCCCTGCCACCATCCCCGCTGGGCTCCACGTCCCTGGAGCTGCAGCCCGAGCTGCAGTGGCCCTGTGCCCTGGCCGGGCCGTGCTGTTGCTCACCTGGTGTTTGGTGTGTGGCTGTGCTTTGTCTCTGTTTGGGGGCTGCACCTGCACCTCGCTGTGCATCGTGCCAATGGGGGTGGGCTGGAGACACAAGGACAATGTCAGTGCAGCACGCAGCCCTCCCAACACCCTGCAGCCAGATGCAACCTCCAGCCAAACATGCAAAACCCCCCAGAACGGGGGCCTGATCCCAGCCCCTATCCCCACCCCAGCAGTGCCATGCTCAGTATCTGGCTGCAGCGAGCCCAAGGAATCTGCCCATGGCAGAAAGTGAGGTGCCAGCTTGGCTGCTGGAGTCGCCTTGGCTCCAGAAGCCTCAAATTCCCGTGTCACAGCCCTGGAGCTGGTGACTGGTGAGGAGGGTGGAGCTGATCCCTTGGACACAGAGTGTGGCAGGGATGGCTGAGAGGCACATCCTGCCTGGCTGCCATCCACCCTCCTGCCCCTGCTCCCTGGAGTCCCTCACCCTCTGCCCAGTCCCTCAGCACTCACCAGGGGTTTCCCTGCCCAGTCGTACTCGTAGTCGAACACGTAACCGTTCCTCTCGAACAAGTCTGTGAAGAGCTTCCTCAGGTAGTCGTAGTCGGGCTTCTCAAAGAAATCCAGCCGCCGCACGTAGCGCAGGTACGTGGCCATCTCCTCTGCGGGGACACGGGGGCTCAGGGGGACAGGGGACAGGGGCTTGGGGCTGAGGGCTGGGCTGGGCAGTGGCTCTCACCTGGGAAGTTCTCACAGAGCACCTCCACTGGGGTGGCTCTTTTGGTGTCACCAATCTTCTGGTACCTCTCCTTTAGCGTGTCGGCCTGGCGGGGACAAGGAGGGTCAGCACAGGGGCCGGGCACTGCCCCGGGCAGGGGAAGGCACTGGGTGCTGCCACACCGTGTATGACTTCTTGGACCCCTTTCCCAGGTAACTCCTTCCCAGGGAATTCCCTCCCAGGGCAGGTCTGGAGGGCAAATCCCAGGGTTTCCACGACAGCCACTATGAGAGGAGCTGGGACTCCACCAAGTGAGGGAACACAGGGAGACCTGCTCAGCATAGCAAGGGCCTGGCATGTAGCTCAGAGCTGCTCGGGGGCCAACCCTCCAACACCCCAGGGCCCAAACCTTCCCCCTCCCCATGCCAAGGCAGAGCCAGACCCGCAGGCAGCCGTGCCCAGGGGCAACAGGAGCTGGTAGTTACCTTGAGGCCTTGCCAAGGAAGGCTCCCACGGAGGAAGTACATAAACATGTGCCCTAATGCTTCCAGGTCGTCCCTGCGGCTTTGTTCTGCATGGAGAAAGAGAGACATGGGTCAGTTCCCACTACAGCCACTGTCCCTGTCCCGTCCCCCCTCCACATCCTGCAGCACTCCATGTGTCCTGCTGGCACCCTGAAGAGCAGGAGAGGCAGCTTGTCCCCAGCCCCACCTCGGGCACCCCTGCCCTGCAGTCGCTCCCCTCAGCCAGGAGGCAGGGCTGGCTGCATGCCCACACACCTTTCCCCAGGTGGGTGTTGATGCTCATGTAACGTGCTGTCCCTGTCAGGCTCTTGTGCTCTCGGTAGGGGATGTGTTTTTTGGTCTCGGGGTCAATGTACTCTTTGGCCAGGCCAAAATCGATGATGTGGATGGTGTGCTGCCGCTTGCTGCCCGGCCGCCCCACCAGGAAGTTCTCTGGCTTGACGTCTCTGTAGATCAGGCTTTTGGTGTGGACATACTCCATCCGAGTGATCTGAGGCAGAAGGAGATGTCAGTGCCAGGGCACAGATCCACCCTGTTGTCCTGCGTGCTCCTGCCCCGGGCCCTGCTCCAGCCACCTCACCCCTGCTCCCCTCAGCCTGGCCCCAGCCCCAAGGATGGGCACATGGGCTCCTTCCCACCATGGGAGACAGCCCCAGGCCAGCTGCACCTTGGGCACACCGTGAGATGCTGTGGGCAGAGAGTGAGATGCTTGTCTGGGCTCAGAGAGGGGCTGTGAGGGGGTGGAGAGCCCTCCCTCAGCAGGGGTGAGGTATGGGTGAGCCGGGCTGGGATGTGCCAACATCCTCCCCCCATTCCCCGTGGGATGCCCATGCTGTCTGCCCACGGTGCCCACACATGCCCTGCTCCCCACGGCAGCCAGGGGGGCCAGGTGAGCTGTGCAGGCTGCAGGGGAGGTGGAGGGGCACTCACCAGCTGGATCGCAATCATCAGGACGGTCTTGAGCGTGAAGGTCCGATCACACAGATCAAAGAGATCTTCCAGGCTGGGTCCAAGCAGCTCCAACACCATGGCGTTGTACTTCCCACAGGGGCCAAAGTAGTAAACCTGAGGAATTCCTTCTGGAAGAGATGGAGCAGGGGCTGTGCAGGGCTGCAGCAGGGCCATGCTGTCACAGCCATGCTGCTGCCGGCCAGGGACAGGGGCTGCAGAGGGGGGATGTCCCTGCACTGCCCTCCCTGCACAGCCAGTCTGGCTCTGCTCTTGGCAGCAGGGGAAGGAGGCAGCTCCATCTGCATCCCTGACTCTACTGAGGGGGTGGTGGAGGGAAACAACTAAATCAAAAGAGATCAAAGATGAGAAGAGGCATCTGTGTAAAACCAGCCTCTCCCTGCGGAGCAGATGGACAGGAGCTCAAGCTGGGAGTGAAGTTGCAGAGTCCCATTTAGGGAAACCCTCTCTCCCAGCAGAGCCCCTGGCAGGCAGCTCCCCAGGGCAGCTCAGCCCGGCCCCGTACCTGCATTGCCGAGCTGTTTGTAGAACCGATACTCCAGGTGCAGCTGGGGGGCCCGGGATTTTATGGGTTCCTTGGAGGAGAGAAAGGAGAACAGTTAAGTGGGAAGCAGGATGTTCAGGGGGTCTGGGTGTCAGACACCTCCTTCACATGCTGGCAGCAGCTGGACTGAGAGCATTTGGGGTTGGGAGTGACTGGTTTAAAATGGAGATGAAGCCTCAGGGGATGATGAGAGAAAATCAGCCCATATGGGAGTCAGATCATCCTATCTGGAGAGGGGAAGACATTAATGGGAGCAGTGGGGCCACCCTCTCTGCTGCTGGCACTGGCTGAGCACAGCACAGACCACGGTGAGGGCTGGGGGAAGCAAAGACTCAGCTCTTCCCTGCCCAGACCTGGATCACCCCACAGGCAGTGACGTGTGTTCCAGCCTGCCCTCAATTCCCAGTGGGGAACAGAGCTCCCCCACAGCCCCATCCACCCATCCATCACATCCCAACCCACTCCACCTGCCCCAACACCAGGGGAGGGGGATAAACCTCCTTCCCGATGGCTGGAACATCCCCCACCCCGACCACGGAGGAACTCCCCGGTTTGACAGGCACTCACCAATTTGATAGCCACGTATTCATTTGTGTAGAGATTCTTCCCTGCAGGGAGAGACACAAAAAGGCGATGAAAAGCAGTCCCTGCATCACCCCCACCACACACCCCGCCGCTGTCCCTGAGGGCTCCTGGGCTCAGAAACATCCTGAACAGGTTCTGCAGCTCCCACAACACCTGAAGCTGCCTCAAGGCACAAGCGGGAGCAGAACCCACTGTGGGGAGTTGCGACATGCCTGCTAATTATCCCCAGGTGGGATATGTGGATTCCTCTGGCATGGGGAGGCTCCTGGGGGCTGCAGCCAAGGCTGGGACTTGGTGCTTCTCCCAGACACGACCCACAGAGAGAGGGGGCTACGGAGGGATGAACGGAGTTGGGGGACATTGAGTTATGTCCAGTGGGACCCTGCAAAGGGTGGCAGGGAGAGAGGAGCCCCGGGAGCACTGGGGCAGTGGTCTGAGGGCACCACAGGCAGGTGGAAATCTCTCCCCCACGGCTCAGGTCACTTCTGGGAATGGCACACGTGCATACTGTGTGAATCAACGTCATCCCTGGGGATGCTCCCATCCACTCCCAGCACAGGGGAAGGCAGGAGCAGATCCATGGCATGGCCCAGACTGTACGAGGAGCTGAAGGCTGCAGGGAGAGCCCAGAGGAGCTGAAGGAGCAGCCTTGGCACCCAGCATCCTGTACAGGACCCCCCTGAGGGCTCCACACCTGCACAGCACTTTTCACACTGTAACCAAAGGAAGGTTGTGGTCAGGGTACCTCCACATCCCCCCAAAACCAGGGGGCTGAGGAAAAGGGGACACACCTGGGAAGCATCAGCACAACCTCTGCCCAGCTCCATAAAGGCAAAGATGAAAGATTTGCAGGAACAGCTCCAAACACAGCCCGCAGGAGCCCAGGCAGGTGGGAGTTAAGGGCAGCAGGTTCCCTCCAGAGCCAGCAGACTCCAGATCCCAGCAATCCCCCTGCCTGGCATGTGCGTAACTAATGGAGCTGCATCTGTCTCCTCGGATTTTCTCCAGGCAATTTGCTTAGGGAACAAGCTCCTCCTGGCGTAAGATTTCATCTGCTCCGACTGCTGCTCTCCACCTGAAGCAGCAATAAATCCTGGCCGGGTGACATCAGAGCCAGCTGCTGAGCGCCACAGTCGGCGGCGGCAGGATTACGGGGAGAGGGATGAATGGGAGATATTAATGGAGCGGCTCCTCCCAGGGACGGGCTCTGCAGCCAAGGAGGGGCTCAATCCTGCTGCTTCCCTGACCCTCTCCCATCCCAGGAGACCTCTGCCAATGCACTTTGTCTGCTGCCTCTGCATAAAGCAAATCCCTTCACAGCGATTAGGGAGGGGATTTGGGAGGGAGGGAGAATGTCTGGCGAATAGAGCGTGTGCCAGATCCAGCGAGTTTGTCCAATGTCCTGGGGAGAAGGTGGGACGCCCCCAGACCTGTGGATGGCTCCACAGGGCCGTACAGTTCAGTCCAAAACAATTACTGTTGTCTTCAGGGCAGCAACATGCAACCAGAAAACTCACAGCTGGATTTTCCCTGAGGTCGGGCAGGATCTGAAGGGGGAAAAAAATAACATGGCAGGAAAACTGCCAGAGGGACACAGCAAAAGGGACTCAGCACAGCAGGGAAGGAGCAGGGATGGAGGCAGGAGAATCCCCAGCAGTGGCACCTGTCCTGTCCCCACCACACAGGACACTTGTGGCTCACTGGCACAGAAAGCCACCAGCAACAAGGCTCTGGAGCTGGCAGCGTTTTCCCAGCCCAAAACTGAGTTCAAATCGTTTGGTACTCCCCTGGTTCAGCCCTTCCCTGGGGGGTTTGGACACAGCTGATGAACAAGTCGGGGAGCAGAGAAAGTATGGACTGGTACAAATCACCATGCTTGCTTCCCCTCTCTGAATTGAAAAAGGTGCAAAGGACAGAACTGGCCTGTCATGAGATTAATAAACCAACATAAAAGAAAAAGCAAAAGAGCAAGGAGGGAGGATTCCTTCCATGCCAGGGAACTCCCTGCTCCAGCTCCTGGAGCCACCTGCTCTTCCCAGTGCTCACAAGGGAGAAACTTTGACACCCAAAATGTGCCAGAGCCCAGGGAGTGCCTGGGAGGACTAGAGCAGGCAGGACTTACAGCACAAAAGGTGCTTTTGAAAGGAAATAAAAGAGAGAAGTGGTGAGATGGGCGGCAGAAAGCAAATATTTGCGTTGCAGGGGCCTTTGCCCGGCTCGGTGCCGGAGGTGCCTCCGAACGCAGCTGCCAGCACGCGCAGGGTGCCGTGTGTGGGAGCAGAGCGGGGCCAGGGCCCGGAGCAGGCAGCCAGGCCTGGGGCCAGCCGCGTTAAAGCCGGACGTGGCTCTCTCTGCCGTCCCCTCCCCAGGGATTTGGCAGCAGCACCCGGCACCTGCTCCTGCACGTCACGGCAGCCCAGGAGGAGCCGGGCTCTGCGCTGGGCTCCCAGCTGGGTCCCTATCCAAGCAGCTTAGAATCATGGAATCACAGAAATCATCAAGGTGGGAAAAGACCTTTAAGATCACCACTCCAATCATCAAGCAGCAGCATCACCGTGTTCACATTAGCCCATGTTCTCAAGTGCCACATCCACATGTTTTTGAATGGTTCCAGGGGTGGAGACTCCACCACTGCCCTGGGCAGTCTGTTCCAATGCTTCACAACTCTTTCAGTGAAGAAATTTTACCAATATCCAATCTAAACCTCCCCTGGCACAGCCTGAGGCCTTTCCCTCTCTTCCTGTCCCTTTTCCCTGGGAGCAGAGCCCGACCCCCCCCGGCTGCCCCCTCCTGTCAGGGAGTTGTGCAGAGCCACAAGGTCCCCCCTGAGCCTCCTTTTCTCCAGGCTTAGCCCCTTTCCCAGCTCCCTCAGCTGCTCCTGGGGCTCCAGACCCTTCCTCAGCTCTGTTCCTGTCTCTGGACACGCCCCAGCCCTCAGTGTCCTGGCTGTAAGGGGAAAAGCAAGCACTGAGGTTGTCCCTTGCCCATGGCACAGCACCAGAGTGCCCACACTGGGAACCTTCGTGCAGCAGCAGCAGAGAGCTGTGCCTGGGCACTGGCATGGGAACTTGGCTTCCCAGTCCCTGGCAATGCAGTGGAGGAACAGGGGATGAGGCAGCTCCATGCAGAGGCAGCCAGGCCAGCACTGCAGCTCCAGTGACAGTGGCTGCACCAGGCCATGCAATGACAGCTCTATGGAGCACTGGGGTTTAACACCATCGAAAGAAAAATGTTATTTTAGACCTTGACCTTCTCTAGAGGAGGCTCTGAACAACCAGGAGGAAAAACAAGTCTGAGCCTTCAGCAAGAGAGGCAGGAGCAGCAGGAATTGTGTGGGTTCCTCTCTCCCAAAGCCTCCAAAGACACTTGTGTGCCACCTCTGGCACATGGTGGACCTGTGGCTCTGACCCCTGGGAGGTGGCCGAGCCCTTGGCCACACTGCAGGTGCTCAGAGGGAGGTCGCTGCAGAGCCCAGGAGAAGAAGGGTGCCATGAGCAGCACGCTGATCCCAGACACATCATCAGAAAGCACCTTTTGTGGCCTCCAAGGAGCTCCCTATGAGTTTCTGGGAGGCTGCAGGACTGGCCCAAGAGCCACAGCTCAGGAGAGCTCGGGAATGTCCCCAGCACCTGCACATGACCCTTCAGCTGGAGCGTGGCCCTGGCCCAGCTGTAGTAGTGACCTGCTCCTGGTTCACACACTGCACACAAACTCACCCACTGTGTTCTTGCCTCCAAAATCCCAAGTTTACTTTAAAAGATAATTAGTTTCCAGCTTTTAATTTTGAAGGAAAACAGCTGCTGGGGCTCCAAGCTGCCAGCAGCAATGCATGCAGCAGGCTGGGGGGTGGGCACTGAAAAGCTGCACAAAGCACAGTCATAGAAGTTTATTGCTGGAAGAACAGAAGCAGCAGCCACTGCCAGGTCCCCCATCCTTCCCTGCACCCTACTCTAGGCTGAGGCTGCCCTGGGGCAGCTCCATGGCACGGCCTGGCAGGAGCACCAGCCCTGGGCCAGGCTCAGGAAGCATGCCAGGACTAAAAGCAATTCCTGGTTCTGAGGCAGCCCTGCCCCAGGGAAGGACCTGCACAGCACTCAGGTGCTTTGGGCTCAGTTTTGGCCTTTCTGCTTAGTGTCTGGATTTTCCTCCTCTTCCCCTACCACAGCCCATCCCAAGCACTCCTGAGCAGCTGCTAAGGGGAACCTGCAGCTCCCACAAACCCTCTCTGTGAGTGTGCCGGCCCTGCTCCCGGGGCGCAGGGAGCTGGCAGGGCTGCAGCTCAGCCATGCCCAGTGCCAGGGCACATGAGCCACCAGCCACACTCTGGTCACCCACTGCCACAAGCATCCTGCTGCCTTGTGTTTCAGAGGGCAGTGTCCCACCCTGGCATGGAGAGGGCCTGGCTGTGGGCAGCACATGGGAAAGGGGAGCTCAGGGGGCTGCAGGCAGTGGGCACTGCACAGGGATGCTGTTGGAAAGGCCCAGCAGGAGCTGGGCTGGCGCTGGACCACAGCTGGAGAGTGGCAGGAGAGGGATGAGCACTCACCAGCTCAGGGTGAAGCTCCAGGACATAAAATGGTAACAGGATCCAGCACAACATAAACCTGTCCCTCTGTGCCAGAGGGCTGGGGCAGCCACCCCGCTCCAGCTCCCAGCCCAGCTCTCCAGTCACGCTGGTCCAGTGTAGAACTGGCTGGCAGCACTGCCAGACTGGCACTGGCACGACGTCCCTGCATTGCCCAGGATGCCGAGGCCAGCAGGGACAAGGAGAAGCAGGATCCAAACGCACAGCCCTGGCAGCCACAAGTCCTACCCATGTCATTCCCCTTCTGGCTTCCCACAGATGCCTTATGCCAATTGTTTTTCTTATATTTAACCTTTAAACAGATCACTTGATTCTGGACACCTCCTACATGGGTGGACACTTGTCTCTACCTGGGGCAGCTGAGCTGAGGCACCCTAAGGACACATCACCATGTGCCTCTCGGTGTGGTGGAGAAATAGGGTGAAGTGGTACCTTCTTGAGGAAGACAATGTCCCCTTCCTCCATCCCCACCACTGGGAGCTGGAGGAATCACCTCCAGGTACATTTTTTCCAAGATCTCCTTGTCTTTGTTATGAGAGGAAAAAGGCCAAAGAAGATCTGGGAGCTTTTAAATACTGAGCTGCAGTTTGGCCTCTAAAGCCTTGAGGACTGAATTCTCTATTCCTAGAGGAAAGCTGAGTGCCCAGCAAGAGCTGGGGAGCATCCCTGCTCAGGCCACCACTTCACAGCAGGAGCCCTCTGGTCCCTTGCCATTCATCTGCAGTTGGAGGAATCCCTAAATCCTGAAAGCATTCCTGAGCCCTGATGCAGCTGGAAGGCACACCTAAGGAAGAGAGATGTGATTTTAGGAGAGAAGCCACATAGCTGTGGCTTCCACTGCCGTGATGAGAGCTCGTGCTCAGGCCTGTACCATGTTGTGGCCAGGCACTGCAGGGTGTGACAGAGCAAAAAAGCCACGTGAAGGGACTGGAAGCTTCTCTTGCCGGTGGCAAGGACAAACTCCCACTGTAAGAATCGACCACTGTGGAGCCCTGGAGCGAGAGCTCACTGCTTGTCCCTGCAGCCACGAGCAAATCGAGCCCAACTGCTCCCAGATCCCTGCAGCAGCCTGATTGTCAGTTTGACAGACATTCCTCAGATCCATGTGAGACTCATGCCCCCTCGGTGCTGCCCCTGGAAAATGAGGGGGAGGCCAAGGCAGGGGGGTCACACTGACCCTCAGCACTGAGCACCGCAAAGCAACAAGGCCCCAGCCTCCTGCCTAGAGCAGGATCCTGGGATCCAGCTCACCCAGAAACACAGATCCACTGTGGGATGCTCACTGGCAAGCAGGGAAAAGCAGATGCAAGGACACAGGTGGACCCTGCACAGCTCAGGGCTCTCTGTCCACTGGCCATGCAGAGAGGCACCAGCAGCAGGAGTGTCCAGACCCAGCCAGGGAACTGAAAGGAGCAGCTGGTGCAGCAAAATCCCCCAGCACCTCTCCTTCCACAAGCCCTGGGTCTGGAGGAAGGCTCAGAGCTCTTCATGACACCGGGAGAGACAGACCTTCGGGTTGCTGAATGCAGGAACTGCTTGGCTGGGTTTTCACCGGAGCATTCCCCCAGCTCTGCAATTACACGTTGATCCCACCGGGAAGTGCAGGGACGTGACGGCTGAGCCTGGCACCAGCCAGTCTGTCAGGCCGGGAAGAGCTGACATTAACTCCCCACAAAGGGAGGTGGGAACTGACCCCACCCGAGCTGGGGCTGCTGCGGCTCCTCCCCAGGCCCAAGGTCAGGGCAGGTTTAGCTCAGAGCTTGGTTTGAGAAGGCACTGCTTCAAATATCACAGAGCAACAAGGCCTGTGGTTGTCACAGGCTTTGGGGACTGCCTCTCTTCCCTCTTCCCAGAGCACAAGCCCCTTCCCAAAGCACTCACAGCCAAGGACTTTGCTACAGCTGGCAGGGACTCCACCCACACATCCAATGCACATTCCTGGACACATCCAGACTGCGCTGCTGGCACAGAGGTGTCTGGCCCTGCCAGACCACTCCCAGCTGCCTGATGCCAAGCAAAGGGTGAACAGCTTGCTTGAAGTCTCCAGGGACATTCCCAGTCCTGGGAGAGGAGCAACCTCCCCACCCTCCAAACAGGAGTTTGCTTGAAGAGTTTCCTAATAAATCTGGTTCAAAATGGAAAGTGACCTTGGAAAGTACTTGGGTTTTATTCCTCCCTTTCTCTGCCCGGCATAGAATTTCAGGAGAGTCTGTCATCCAACCAGTTTCAACAACTGAAGAATTTACCCAGGATAAAACATGGCTTCTCCTCCCTAGATGTTTGTCCCAGCAGAGTGGACGTCCCTCAGGCCCCCATCCGCTGTCCCGAGGCACAGCAGAAAGGCAGGACTCAGGGCACAAGTGGGGTGAGATTTGGTGAGCACACAGTGGCATCTCCTGAACCATTCCTCCCTTAGTGTTCCTAGATTTGGGGGACACCCAGACCTCTGTGGCCACCACCACTTACAACAGACAGAACTGTAGCATTCTCCCTGACAGACCCAGAGAAGAGAGACAGGCACATGGAAGAGATGGGAAACAACTCTGCAATCAGTCCTTTGGGCTGGGATGGGCCTTGGTAGAGCAAGCACAGCGTGAAAGGATTAAGGAAGTGGAACCTCTGACAGAACAAGCGCTACCTGCGAGGGGCAATGCTTCAACTCTGCGGCCAGGCAGCACCCCGGTGCCCATGGCCACAGCCTGTGCCAGCTCCTCCCACTGCACGAGGAGGATGCCAGGGCAATCCTGGCATGAGTGGGTACAGCGAGGACAAGGACGACCCTTCTCACCTAGACGGAGCTCCCCGAAATTGCCGCATCCAATCTTCTTGCCGACACGGAAGTTGGGACCCACCATTAAGACTCCCGAGTTGGTTCCAGCACCCCGGCCTCCATGACCACTCCTTCCTCCACCTGTCTTGGACATCCTTTTACCTTCCTCCAGCTCCCCTTTCCCTCCTCTCTTATCAAAATCCATAAGTTTGTGATACCCCGGCCTCTCCACGGTTACGCTGCTGCCATACAAATCCCAGAGCTGCCGAAAATGGAAGGGTGAGGAGGAAAGAAGCAGGGTTCCTCTTGGTTAATACACCATCCCGGTGAGCGGTGGGAGGGCGGGGTCTGGAGAAGGAGGGGTAAGAGGCCGTCCACAGGTGCTGGGCTACTGAAATGTTAGTGCTTCCCAAGGTCCCGCCGGGACTGTCATCATCGCCGGTCACAGGGAGTTCTTTGGTGGAGAGAACATCCTGCAGACAGGGTCCTCCCAGCGAACCTCCTCGGTCTCCCAGCTGTGGAAAAGGAGAGGGAGAAAATCAGTATGAGGAGACAGAGGACAGCCGAGGGTTGTGGGCTCCAGACTCCTCCCCCCAGCTCCACAGAGCCCCTCCAGCACCTTCCCTGCAGACAGGTAGCTCCTACAACAATGACAGTGCCACAGCTGAGGGGTGCGAGAAGCTGGGATAAACATCAGGATCATCCCAGAGTGTCCCATGCCTGAGATGTTGGTTTAAATAAACAAATAAATTTTAAAAAAGCGTGGTCAGCTGGAGGTGAAATGCTTGATGAGTGTCTTCATGTCAGAGCCAGCTAAGAGTAATATAGGGACAAAACTGTCCCCATGGGTGAGGGCTGCTGGCAGCTTCTGGGGAAGCATTCAGAGGCACCAGCAAGGGACTCTGAGAGCCCCTAAGAGCAGAGCAAACACGTGAACCCAGCATTATGGGCACACCATGCCAGGCATGGGGCTGCCCATGAGTGAAAAGGATGTTCACCTAGCTGGGAGGGTCCCTGCAGAGCCAGGGGCAGGAGCCCGTGGAGTTGGAGCACTTCCCACTCCAGCAGCAGCCTGTGGTGGGCCAGGATCTCCTGCCAGCAGCCCTGCCCAGGACACAGTTTCCAGGGAACAGCCACACTCAGGGCACCCACCACAGCCCACCTGGGCTGGGGGAAAACACCCACTTGGCAAACAGGAACTTATTAACACCCCACTGCCTCTTCCTCTGCTCTTATCAACCAACCTTGATTTTAATTGCAAAGCTGGGAGCGAGGCCCCTTGGCTGCAGCCTGGGCCAATGCTGTGACACTCGCCAGAGCAAATGATGCTCGTGGGAGCTTGTTTGCTCAGGGCTGCAGCACCTTCCTGCCTCGTGTGCTCCCAGTGAGGCTGCTGGGAAGCTGCTGGTGGGGTTATCCAGGTTCCCCTCAGCTCCCACAAACAGGCAGGACTCAGCTCAGCCCCCTGAACCAGGGAGCTCCTTCCCATGTGCACAGCCCTGCTCAGGGCAGGGGCTGGATGAGGTGACCTTTAAAGGTCCCTCCAACCCAAACTACTCCATGATTCCATGACACCGGCTCCACACACATCCCTGTGCAGCTGCCTGTGCTCATGTGGGTACAACAGCCCAACATCAAGGCCAAACCAGCTCCTTGCTTCCTTCTGGACACAAGACTGGATGAAAAGAACCATCGACCTCCTCCGTGCTCAAGGAACCAGGTGCTCAAGAGGGAACTGCACTCTCCCTCCCTCCAGCATTCCACCAGAGTGGGACTTGCCCTGCACTGGGGAAGGTCAGGCTGGGTCCCTCCTCACAGGGATGCTCATGTTGGGGGGCAGAAAGGACAGTCAGGAAGCTAAACATGGAAGAGAAGGTCAGGCAGGAACTGGGCACACACTGGGAGGGCACATGAGAGACCCACACACCTCCATTTCTCCCCGGCTCAGGTTTTGCTCCCAGCTTGACCCTTACCAGCCTCCCACTCCGCCTTTACTCTCCCTCCCAGCCCCACTCTCCCCCTCACCACCGTCCTTTGCTCCACTCCAGGCCGCTGTGACACCACTGAAAGCCTCTCAAGAGTCCCCCGGGCTGCAGACTGCTGCTGACCCCGCGGGTTATCCAAGCAAACCCCCCCCTCCAGTGCTCGGCTCCAGGAAATGAACACACTGCAAGCTCTGACGCTTGGCCAAACCCCGTAAAACTTTTTATTGGCTCTCAATAGCTATTAATAACAAAAAAACCCCTTCGTGAGCTCAAGGGTGTGCTGAGGGAAATGTGGGAGCTCTGAGAGCAACCCAGGGAAAAAGACAGCAAAGCCAGAGCTCGGCAGGGGGAAGGATGGGCTGTGTAAGGGTCCAGGGGCAAGACAGCCCCTGAGGCAGCTCCCTGGGGCTGTCCTGCTCCCAGCCCCCTCCTGACACTGAATCCTCACTCTCCACAGCATCCTGGCACACTGCCACTGCTCCCCAGGAGAGACCAGAGCTGCTCCACAGGCGCAGAGTGCTGGGGTCCCACTTGTGGGACCTGCCTAGTCAAGCACAGGGGAATAGGGCTTTCATGTGTCATGAATGTCCCCTCCTGCCCCCACGAGCTCCAGCCTCCATCCAACACTTCTGGAACATTCCTAGAGCACAGCAGCCTGGCCCTCCAAGGCCACCCCCAGCACACCAACACCCGGGGACCATGCTGCTGCACCCAGCACACCTCAGCTGAGGGAAACTGAGGCACACGGAGCCTTCCAGCTCTCCCAAAGGTGGGCAGCCATGGGCTGGCTTGTGCCCTGATGCTCCCTTCCCCCAGCAGTGTGTCCGTGCCAGCAGGAAGCGGGGTGGGAGCGGCAGGAGCAGGGCTTCCCTGCGCTTTGTTCTGCCCCAGCCCCGAGCACGCACGGCTCACACGTGACATCCTGCTCATTCTTTGCTCCCCCAATAACTTCCGCTCCGGGTTCAGCACATGGTGCTGCCCTCCCGACCTCCTCATGCTTCTCCCACCTCCACAGGACACAGGAGCCATTACCCCGTGGCCTCCCAGCTCCCAGAGCAGGCAGCTCTCGTCTGGTGTTTCGGTAGCTGCTTTCCCCGGACACGGCTCCAGCCACACGTTGGGAAAGGGGAGCAGCCAGTGATGCACAGGCCCTGCTGCTCCATAACCTGTTTTCCTTCTGAATCAGACCTTTATGCTCAGTCCCAGGGGATTCCAGGCCCAGACTGTTTGCACAGAGTCAGGCGGCCGACAGCCAGAGCCGAGGGAGCTCCAGCCCCAGCGCTTGGGATTATTTTCTTTGAAGAGTTATGGGCCAGCCTCTGCAAGGGAATTTCAGACAATGAAGTGACACAGAAGGGAAAAATTAAATCCTGTTTCCTGTGAGCACAGGGAGACTGTGCTGCCTTCTCCCAGCCTCAACAAACACAGGGAGCAGCACAGCACAACTCTGGTCCTGCCTACAGAGCCTCGGGAGCAGTCCTCCTGGAGGGGCCCAGCTCCAAACCCCAACTTCAGGCATCTGGGCCAGATTCACACCCAGTGAGGCCACAGCCCAGCCCCCCGTGCTGGGGCTGCCATGCTGCAATTCCCCCTTTCCCAAGCGGGGCAGTCAGAGCAGCAGGAAGTCCCTGAACCGCATCCGTGTGAGTCAGGCCAGGGTAAGTGATGCTCCTTCAGACTCTGCCCACCAGCCTCCCCCCTGGATGAGACAAGGGCTGGGAGGAATTTATTTTCTCATCCCAGGAGTTCCAAGGAGACACAGTGACTCCCTGGACCTCGGGACAAAAGCAGGACCCACCTCTGTGCAGTGTCAGTGACTGCTCAGGTTTTCCACCTCGTGCCATAAAGGGATCACTGGCCTTTAAAATTGAGAACAACCTAATTAGAAACAGAAACTTTTGGTAAAATTCCAGGACTCCTACTGCTCTGGAGCAAAAAACTCCTATGTTTGTTAAAACACAGCACTTTGGATGGGCAACAGGGACCCAGACCTGACCCATCCTCCCCAGGCAGCAGAACCATCGGGGAAGATTCCCCAGATAAAACTGATGTCACATCGTTCCATTTTGCACAGGAGTCCTCTCCCAAAAGGTCACAGTGAGGCAAGCAGCCTCAGGAAAGCACCTTCTAGGCCTGGAATCAAATCTGATGCAAGATGAGACTAAGAAAACTTGTTTCTCTCTTTGGGAGGGAGAGGGATGAATAAGGAAAAAAAATGAATTGGCCTGAAGTTTGGCAGAAGAAATTCCAAAGCAAGCTGTGGTCTTAAAGCAAATAAGCAGTGCCCTGTGGTGTTTGCAGTGCCAGTGCTCTGAGCCAGGAATCCTGGAAGGGAAACGAACTGCAGGCAAGTGCCCCAAAACAGAACCTCAGAAGCACTGAAAGTGCCATAAAAAGGAGGCAAGCCCACACACCCTCAGATTTCCAAAGAGGGAGTTCATAGAGCTTTTGTTGAAATATTGGGTCCTTTTTCTTGGCCATCTGGTTTTAAGCAGGTCACAGCTGCTCCAGTCACATTTACAACCTTTTCCCTGCAGATGTAAGGGTGAGAAAAGGGGAATTGGGGTTGTGGGGAGTTGTTGTTTTCCTTAAAAGAAGAAAAGCTGCAGTTCTAGTGCTACCCCTTGTCTCTGTGACTTGGACCAAAATATCAAGGCTCGGGAAGTTCCTGCCCACATTTGCAAGTATAAGATGCTGAGGAGTTGTATTTTTAAGAATTTCTTTCCTGTAGAATGAAACCCCGTGGCTGCTGAGAAGGCACTTGTACAAACCATCTGGGGCACATTGTTCTCAGCCCTTTATATGAGCACACACACCGTGTTCCTGCCTGAAAGAGGTTACACTAAACGGGGCAACACAAAAGAAGGGAAGAAGAGGAAAAAAAATAGCGGCCTGGAGCAGGGAAGTGGCTGGTGAAGGTCAGGGAGCAGGTCCGTGGTGCTGCTGGGAACAGAGCTCAGGTGTCCTGGAGCAGCTGGCATCCCTGGGCGCTGCTCCCTGAGCCCCACCAGCCTTTGGGATGCCCCTTGGAGCTGCTTTCCCCATGTACTCTGCGCTCTGTGAGCAGAAGGGAAACACAGCTGCATCCAGATGAAAGAGAAAGGAAAGCTTCTTGAAAGCACAAATAGAAAAGCCCTTGACACTCTACAGCTCCAAGTACTGATCACTGCCAATTAAAGGCTAAAAATAATCATAAATACCCCAGTGTCCCAAAGGATGACCCATCAGCTGGTTCCCAACACAAAAATCCAGACCAAAAAGCAACCAGCGGCCTTACACAGCTGAAACCAAATCCCAATAAATTCTAAAAGTTGAAGAGGCTGAGCTTACAGGGAGATCAAAAGTCTTAAAACAAAGCAAATGCTTAAAACATCTTTAAGAGCAAGCTACAGACAGTCCCAAACTATGTCTGCAAGGGTTTGTTGTTAAACACATGTTCCAGCCTGCAGAGCCACAGCCGGCCCTGCTCATGACAGAGCAGGGAAAGCTGTGCCACCACACAGAGGTTTCCCAAAACAGGGGTCATGGAAAGCCTCATCAGGCTTCCCACGGGAGCCCTGCAATGGCTACAGCCAAGCTGGCTGCCAGCACACAGGGTTGGGTCACACCAAGCATCTCATCCATCAAAGCTCCCAAATCCCTCTATCCAGGGGTGATCTCCATCCATTCTTTATCCAGCCTGTGTTTGTGCTTGGGATTGTCCCAGCCCATGGCAGGACCTTGCGCTGGGCCTTGTTGAACTCCATGAGTTTGGCACAATCCCACCTCTCCAGGTCCCTGTGGATGCCCCATCCCTTCCCTCCAACGTGTGACCTCTCTCACACAGCTCTGTGTCACCAGCAAACTTGCTAAGGGTGTCCTCGGTCCCACTGCCCGTGTCAGCAGCAGCAACGTAAAACAGCGCTGGTCCCAGTAGCAGCCCCTGAGGACACCACTTGTCATTGGCCTCCACTTAAAGAGTGTGACCATCCAGCCAATTATCCACCAAGTGACCATCCAACAGGCTCCAGAGACATCTTTTGAGCTTCCTCCACCCTTGGACACACATCTCCCCTCCGAGCTGGGCATAGCAGCTGAAGAAGCTGGAACTCAAGTCCATGGGAAGTGCTGTTTGGAGAAAACTCATCCTGACCCCACAGGGAAGTTTCCTCCGTGGGCCTGAGCAGCTCCTGGAGCTCACTCCACCTTGGACCTCCACCAGCAACAGCTCCAGTCACGGGAGATTCAAGCAAACCTACCAGGGCAGCAGAACATTCCTTACAGCAAAGGAAGACTGGCTTGTTCTGGCCTCATTTCCTCTGGATCCCTCAAGAAAACAGGAGTTTCAGTGCTCTGAAACTGAGGAACTCCAGGAAGCTGGTGGAGATGGGAGTTCTGGATGTGAGCATCTCACATCCAGAGCTCTGAGAGCAGTGAGAGCCATGCCCACCCTGTCAGGATGCAGGATGGGCTGCACCACTCCAGGGACAGCACCTGTGGAGGAGGAAAAGCAACAGGGCAAGGAGTGAAGGGACCTTTATCCATCCCAGAAATTCCTTTAAAAACCAAGCAGTCCTGGAAGCAGGCACTTTCCCAGCACTTTCTGCCAAGTGCAGCCACAAGAACACCATCCCTGGCGCAGCAGGTTTGTTCAGAAGCCACGGCACTCCGACCTCCTCCTGATCTCCAACCCTTTTTCCAGCCTCCAGCAAGGCAGGAGCCAGCACAGCTCTGTTTACTCCGCTTGCTCCTTTGTACGTTGGTGTTGGTGTCAGCACAACAGGAAGCTCTTGTTAAATAGTTTGTTACTTAACTGCTGATGCAGAGCCACCGGGGAGCCCGGGCTGAATGTGCAGCGCGTTGGGAGAGCTGGGGGAGCCACGCAGCTCAGCTTCAGGGATTTGAGAGCTCTTGGCTCTGCCACCCCTTCCCTGGTGATTTGGGCGTGTACTGAGTCCCCGACCCTTCACATCCCGCCTGTTACACTGGGATAACTTCCCTGCATCAGGCTCGTCCATCTGAGGTCCCTGGAGAGACGCCTGGCTCTTTTTGAGCCTTTGAAGCATGCTGAGAGCTCAGCAAGCCCCCCCTGCCTGCTCCAAGGCATCTGCAGAGACAAGAACCCAGAACTGAAGGCACTGCCCTACAGATAAGAAAAGCATCCTGTGGAACTCACCCACCCCACCTGTGCTGCTGCTGCCCACACGCAGGGTCATCGGCCAGTGCCAGAATACCCAACGGTCACAAATCCCCTCTTTGGGTCCCCACAGCAGGCCCACAGCCAGCTGGTCTCACAGAGCAGCCCTCAGCCCACCTCCCTGACCGCTTCCTGAGTCCATTGTGTCCCTCATCCCTCCAACAGGGACCCCAGCTCATCCCTGCGGTGCCACCAGGCTGAGTCATCGATGACACGGCAGACACAGCTCTGTCACCATGGCCACTGCACCAGGAGTGTCTGAAGCACTGACAGTGCTGGCTGGTCTCCCTCTCAGCGAAAATACCAGCAGGGTTTCACTCTGGCGCCCCAATATTTACAATTAAGAAATCTGCATGGGCAGTTTGTCCAAAACATGTTTTTTTCCATCCAAATTCTTTCTTGAAAAGAGGACAAGAATAATGCCAAGGCTAATGTTTCTACCAGAATTTCTTCTAGTGTTCAGAGGAAAAAAAAAAAAAAAAACCAAGAGAAACAACCAACCCACAAAAGCCCTGAACTGTGGCAGCAAAGCTTTTAATCCAACATGATCCCAGCATCCTTGTTCCAAACCTCCCCTCCCTTCTTGGCTTCCCAGCTCTTTACTGAGAACACAGGATGTCCCTGAGGAGAGAAGATCCCACCCAGCTCCCAGAGCAGCGGGCACAGGGCACTCCTGGCACCTCCAGCCCGGCCAGTGCCCCACGGCCGTGCTCTGGCCCTCCCCCTGCATGGCCCCAGGGACGGACACGGCCAACACCGCTCCCAGCACCAGAATTAAAAACATAAATCCACTCTCAGAGCAAACAACCAGACACACCGTCACCTCCAGCCACACTGACTTCAGCAAGCGAGGCAGGAACGTGCGGAGCCTGTCAGACACTAAAGAAGTTACCATGTGCAGGTGCTGCCCTGCTCCCAGCACAGGCCATCAGTCAGCCCCCAACACCTCAGGGCTTCACCCAGGTATCCATCCATGGCTCTCAGCCACATCCATAAAAACATTCAAGGCACAAAACCACAAGAATGAAAAAATAATCATTAAAAAATAAAAAAAGCGTTTGGTTTTTTTTCCCCCAGAGTTAAGCTGTGCTGTGAAGAAGATGGATTTTTCTTTCTGGCTTCCTCTTCCAGCTCTCATGTCTATTAAACTTTTCTCTAAATTAGAAATGTTCTCTTGTTACTGGCTATTCCCTTTCCCAGGAGACTTTTAGACACTGCAAACTCTGGTCAGCTCTTAACCTACAACAAATCAAGCTCCAAATTGTTTCCAAGTTATTTTCTCCCAGCCTCTGAACCCAAATATGGCTTTTTAATGGATTGCTATGAATTTTCAATTTTTTTTCTTTTTAATGTTCGTGCCACACCATTCCCTCTGTAACAACAAGGAGAGCAGAGTTTCAACAAGGCAGCAGGGAAATGCTTCTGCTGAAGGGGGGGTCCTGCTTCCCACCTCGGAATCTCACCCACAAACAGATTCTCACAACACACCCAGCCATGACTCGTGTGTGGTTTCATAGAGATCTCCAAAGGACACCAGGTGATGTTCAAAACCATCAGGCTGCCTTAAAAGCAAAATCTCAGCTGTTCCTCAAACTCCAGCCCAACCACCCCAGGCTCCTGCAGCCCAGGAGCTGGGTGTGGCCACGGACCCGGAGGGGCCACAGCGTCCCCCCGTGCAAGGGCTCCTAAAGGGAATGGAAGCAAACCCAAAACTGTTCTCTGAATGCAACAAAATTTCATTTCAATGCAATGAAATTAAAAGAGAAGTAAAAAGTGGAGGCAAACCCATCAGTAGCAGAGTTTTCAGTTTCCAATGGAACCACAAGGCACCACTCAAGAGCTGGTGTGAATTCCCTACGCTGGTGAGATCCTAAAGCAAAAAATTTCCTCCTCTCAAGATGAGCACGGAAACGCTCCACAAGCCAAGTGCCAGAACACCCCTGGAGCAGCAGCCCAAAGAACCCCTGGAGAACTTCACCCCAAAGTCTCACTGCTCACACCACAGCTCAGGGTGGAGGAGGAGAATCCCTGCCCGGCAGCGGGATGTGTGTGCCGTGTCAGCTTTCCAGCAGCAGCTCAGCAGGAGTCATTTTGCACCCAAAAATATCTAAGGAGGAACCGGGCCCCTCTTCAACCAACAGGAGTGTGACTAATGAACATTTGCTCCCTGGACACACGAGCATAAAGAAATCAATGTGCTTTGGACAGTCCAAATGCAGAACTCGCATCCTCAACATTCAAATTCAGAACAACCCAGATCCTCATGTTTTTGAAACCAGCCTGCAGAGTAAGGACACTTTGAAATCTCTTACCAGACACAAAAAAACCCTCATGAAGCATCTCCACTCCTGTGTGCTGCCAATTCACTCCCAGCCCAATGCACAATTTCACTCTCTTCCTTGGATCCTCATCCAAAGCAGCTACACCTGGATGGAAAATATTAAACTGTGCTCCACCAAGGAGCCGGAAATACCACAATGGAAATTTCAGCAGCAGCAAAAGAACCAAGCAAAAAGCTGAAAATACTTCTCTAGGAAAAATAATAACAGTAAATATACACACACTAAAATAAGACCAGCTCTGAAAACTAGTCTGGAAATAACAAACCCAGCCCAAGTCAGGCAAAACCATCCATGAACCAAGTGCCCAAGAGAGTTGATTCACCTTTTTGGGTTCATCAGGCACAAATTTAAACTTTCAGCTGCAGAATTAGCAACCAGAAAACACACTGAAGCTCTATGAGAAATTACCTGAAAGGAAGCAGCTTTTTGGTTGATTTGACAGACTGCACAAAAGGGGTCTCCATTTTGATTTACACCTTTTCCAATGTGATTGTGCCTAACAGAGCCCAAGGGCAGCCCCTTCCCAGTTCTTGGCCATGTCCATCTTGGGACCCATTCCCATCGTCCCCATGCTGGATCCACTGCATGGAAGCAGCAGGAACACCAGAGCACTGTGGGGGGTGGAACTGCAAAACCCCTGGTTGCAGGAGGGAATCAGGGAGCAACTGGTACCTGATTCCCACCTTCCCATCCAGCCCTGCCATGATGCCTCTGGGATGTTACCATCACCTTCTGCTCCAGCATCCCTTCTCCACGACCAGCAACAGCCATCCTCAGAGCAGCTGGGCCAGGAAAAGTTCTGGCATGGAGCTGGAAGATGTCACGATGAGCCAATGACCCAGCTCCAGCCCACTGCCCCACTGCTTGTGCCAGTGTCACTGTGCTGTCCCTACCCACACAGGACAATTTCTGTCTGGGGAACTGCAGCTTGCTTTGCTCTTACCGTGAGAGGAAGGGCACAGGTAGCAGACAGGTAACCAGAGCAGGAAACCTCCTTAGGAACAACAAAGGCACAGGTTTGCTTTCTGCCCGCGCAGCAATTCTGCAGAATCTATCTCACCAGTTCAACACAGAAAAAGACAATTAGGATGTCAAAGTGGTTTCGGTTTTACTAAGGCCGAGTTTGTAGCACCGGAAGAAAGGAAGTTCACTACGGACAAAGTTGAGTCTCTGCCTGGGAGACCTTAAAAGGACAGCAGAGTCCAGCTCCCAGTGCTTTGTCCCTTCCCATCTGCTCCGGCGTTTCCGTGGGACATGCGCAGCCACCCTGGCCAAGAGGTGACGTTTCTCTCGAGCCCCCGCTCGCCACGGCAGGAGCTGGATCCACTCAGGCATTTCTCACACAGCCACCGACTCAAGCCAGTGGTCTCAGCCCCTCGCATGCACTGGGTTGGGCGGCTCTGCCACAGGGTTTTCCATTTACAGGAGACAATATACCCCCAACGCAGCAAACTCCAGGAAGACACCGGATACTAATTAAATCCATGCTGCTGCTGGAAAACCGAGCTGCAGAGGAACCAGGTGCCTTCCAAAAGACCACAGCAGCTGGCCAGCAAAAAGCTATTTACCAGTCGCATGGCTTCTGCTTCTCCTGCTCCCCCATCCATACATTTACATTTTCCAGCCAGTCCCATCCTGCCCAGTTCTTGCACAGATTCAATATCACAAGCATGCTCATCTCGGGAAGGAGCCTGCAAAGGTTTCTACTCAAGACCCAACATTGCTTTTAATCCACTCATGCCCAGACCATAAAGCCCAAAACTCAGCTGCACAACCAACACCAAATCTGAGAAATTTCAGAGCAGAACAGCCCAGGCAGATCTGGCTGACGCACTGGGAAAGGGCAGGTCCCCAGTGCTCACCTCCTGCAAAATCTGAGCTTTGCTTTCACACCTGGTAAGTCTCCACAAAATCAGGTGTCCAAAGCACTGTCTGTATCCAAAATCACCGAGCCACATCTGTGCCCTGGGAAACAGAGAAGCCCAAGGAGAGCTGCAGCTCACACAGCTGCTGAGCACAGACTACAGAGCCCACAGCACCTTCAGGGCAGGCAGCCCCATCCTATACCTCAACCTCTACCACTGGATGCTGTGGGAAAAATACCCAAAGCCTTGACAGCTCAGGCACCCTTTTACTTCCCTAGGAGGTCGAAAAAGGACAGATCCAAGTGCCTGCCTGTCCTGCAGGACCATGGGAATCCAGCCCAAGTGTGGGTGGCTGATGAGGAATGGGAGCTCCACAAGCACAGCTGGAACAGGCAGCACTGAGCCCTCTCCATCCCCAGCTCCACAGAAGCTTCTAGAGCAGATTTAGCTTTAGATTCAGATGGCAGCTGTAAGACTCGCCTGAAAGCCTTTCTTGTGAAAGGCATGCTCCTACATGTGTCACAAACACACAAATTCATCACCACCGTAATCCACATTGCCTGCCTGGCCATGACGGTCACAAGAACCAGGCAGGAAAGCTCTGTGTTCAAATGTCAGGTTTCTGAGCAGGCAAGTTCCCCTTCCACCTCCTCCCATCCCCAGAGCTGCCTGACAGTCACCACGCAGTGGGAAAAAACAGGCTTCTAGACAAATAGATAATTTTCACCCAGCAGCTGGGAACAACAGCCTCCATTTCCATCTGAGGCTGGAAAACCTCCTCCTGTGTTGCTGTAGCCTGAAATAAGGTTAAGACCATCTCTACCAGCGTGCTACTTCCCCAGCCCTGTCCCTGAATACTCCCACGCCCTCAAAAGCCAACACTTTTCATAAAAACAAGATGAAGTGCTGCTCGCCTTTCCCTTGATAAGGGATCTTAATGCACTTCCAGCAGCACGCACAGGAATGGATGTGAAAGAAGAGCTGCCATCAGTTTCCCAGGGAGAACATGGCAAAGCTCTCTCCCCACCTCCACTGCAGCCAGAGATGTGCTGCACCTTTCCTTTGCAGCCATGGGCACACAGAGCTCCAGGCATGGGCTGCAGGACGTGCCCAGCCAAAGGACAAGGCTGAGGGACAACCTGCTGCAAAAGGATTTGACAGCAAGCCTGGTGGAACAGCAGGTACAAATAAATGCAGGCAGCAGCAGGAGGAAACATCAGAGGAACATGCCTCTGGCCCAGAATGGCCCAGCAAGGCAGAGAGGGGAACGCTGCAGCAGCTGTGAGGCCACCATGTGCCCATCCAAGAGCTAATCCTGAGCCCTTCTGCTCAGCATCTCCTGGAGCCAGTGGGCACAGGGACCCAGGGAGAACAGAACAGAGCTGCCACTGCTGACACACCTCACTCACCAGGGCAGAGGGGGCAGCTGTCCTAGCAAGTGACCATCCACCTCCCAACACACTGAGATGAGCTTATCTCCCAGCCTGGCATCCAGGCCACTCTGCACTGCTTGCTGTTAAGCTTTGGGGTCTTCCCTCCCTCCCTTGAATTTTCAGTAATACACGAGAGCACACACATATATTGAAACATTAGCGCCAAGTCAGATGGTTGAAACAGCAAACTACCAGAGATCTCCAAATCCCAGTCCATGAAATCAGTTCTTCCCACCAAAGCAGAGGGATGGTAAGGCATCCTGCTCTCCCTGCCCTGGGACAGCCCAAACATCACCCCAATGCCAGTCCATTCATCACTTCCCTCCACTGCACTGAAAGCAGAGCAGGGTCCACACTCTCCACTACAACCCACTGAGAAAGCCCTACAGCAAAAGCTTCCTCCTTTATGCAGCCACAGGCCCCCGAGGACAGAAACTGAGGCAGGACACGACAGCAGCCACTCTCACAGGAGAGAACACCCCAGGAGGGGCTGCAGTGTCATTGTCACCCCTTGCCACAAGCTACAGAGTGAGTCCCCCCTGTGGCAGGCAGCCCTGGACCCTCAGCCATCAGTGCAGCTGGTGAATAACACAATAGCTCCCTGCTGACACAGCTTTATCAACTCCTTTATCAATTCCCATGCATGGGAAAGCTGAGAGCAGCTCTCAGACAGTGAGGAAGGGGACCCCCTGCAGCCCCCAACAGCCTGAGTTATGCCTCCTCTGTCCCATGGGACTCCTGCAGAAGCACTGCTCTTCCCAGCCAGCCCTGCCTCCCACCCACCCCCTCTCCTCTGGGAGCCCCCGCTGGTGTCATGGGCATCTCTGGAGGGGGACACTGCCCACGGGATGAGCCAACCTCGTCACAGCACGATAAGGCTCCAGAGGAGCCTCCAGAGGCGTTTTGGTGTGCATCAGTCAGAGGGTCTGAGCACATGGTGGGGTGGGAGTCCCCCTACACGCCGTGGGAGAGCTCCTCATGGGACAGCTCTGCTTCCAGAACATGAACTGCATCGGCATCCCCCGGGTCAGGAGCAGCAGCAGGGAGAACACGGGATGACAGGGCCATCCAAGTGCTGTCAAGTGGTGGGAGACGTGCAAGAGCAGAGAAAGAACACGACACATTCAAGGATGTCCTCAGAGATCCCACAGCCTCAAATCCCACACGTGCTGCTTCCAGCATTGCGAAGGATCAGCTGAAGCCAGGGCAAGGGGATCAACATTTGCTCTCCAAAGGGTAAGACACATTTCCCAACACTTCTCCCATAACAAAAGCCAATTTCTGGATGCATGTGTCTTCCTTCCCTTCCCTCCTTTCCTCCAAGCCCAAGCTGGGTCTGAAAACCTTTCATCCACCTGGAAAAGATTTCTTCCCCACAGAGGAACTTGACTGAAAACCAGCACAGGCAAGCCTGGCACTCTCCTCCCCACAGAGTGGGACACCACAGGGACACACTCAGGACTTGTTCCTCCCCACAGCCTTTGGACCAGCTTCTGAATAACCTTGGGAGCAGGAGACTGGGAACAGACTGCTGCCCCCAGACACTCACACCAAGGGCCTCCCCACAGCACAAATGGCTCAGTATCACTGAACAACCTTGGATATCCCAGCTCGCTCCCAACTTCCAGGGAGCTGGAGATCAAACTTTATCAGAGAACTAGAATTGGTTCCATTCCCCTTCCCTGCAGCCTCTAATGAGCATAAGAAGGAGCAAAATCATTCCCTCCACTCTGTCTGCACGGCCTCCTGTGCAAGGCACAAGGAGCAGGGGAATTCCAACACAGCCCCTCCTGTGCAAGGCACAGGGAGCAGGGGAATCCCAACACAGGAGGACAGACAAGGAATCTGAGGGATACCATCAGCACATTGCACCACCTTGACAATTTCTGTGCCAGGGACACAGCTGACATTCACTCTTCTGGAAACCACCATCTCTGGAGGGCAGGACATCTCCACTGCCCAAGCTGCTGCATGGCCACAGCAGACTGCCTTATCTGAACCACAGCTTTCCAAGCAGCCATGCATGAGAAAACCCCCTCTGTTCCAGGAGAGTCCAGGCCACCAGGGAGAGCAGATGATATCAGGTGTGGATGATGCCATTTCAAATTCTTTACGTGACACACCAGGTGGGACACCCCAGAAGAGACCCCATCCGCTCTCCTGGGTTGGTATCCACACCATATGGCTTTCGGGGTTGGACATCCACCTCCTCCTCTCCCAACAGGCTGGGAAACAATCCAGGCAGCAGCATTAGCCATCTTATCTTCCCAACGTCCGTCATCACAGGCTCCAGGGGCTTTCCAGACCAATGCCCCTCCAGCTCTTACACTGCTCCTTGGAACAGCTGGTTCAGAGTAGGTCACCAAGGAAGTGTCATTACAGAAGAAGGAACTGAGGCACAACACTGCCACATGGCACAGAGAAAGCAGTGGCAGAAAAGATGGGAAAGCCCAGTCCCCAAAGGCTGCTGTGCCCTCTAAGGTCACCTGCAGGGCTGGTAGCCCTGACCACAGGTGTCCTCTCCAGGCAGGGCAGTAACCTGGAACAGGCCTAGGAGTGGGTCAGAGGTCTGACCTGGAGATTGCCAGACTGGTTTCAGATTTGTTTTCTGGCTCACATTTCCAGGAGGTGGATGGAGCAGATGCCTGCAGTCTTCAATTCTCCTCTCCACCTCCTCACCTGTGCCACCCCAGGCAACCTCTTAAGAGTTGTTGCCCTTCTGCCAGGGCACAGACGGACATCACCCAGCTCTGCCACTCCAGGGCTGTCACCATAGAGGTGTGGGAAAGGCAGGACCCCCAATCCAACAACTTGGGAGGGTGAGCTTGCTGTACTGTTCAGAGAACCCAGTGCAGAGCCAGGGAGGCATTGGGAACACTCACAGGGTATCCAAAAGCTCAGCCAGAAGAAGGTGCCATCCACCAGTCCAGCACCTCCAGGCAGCCAGTGAGGCTGAGAATTCCGTGTGGCAAAGCAACCAGCTCCTGACAGGAGAGCCAAAGCCCACCTGGGTGGCTTTGAGACACAGCTTTTCCCTGTAACCTTCATCAACACAGGCTGGATATCAGGAGGAATTTCTTCTTAAAAAGGGTTGTTAAACATTACAAGGGGCTGTCAGGGAGAAGGTGAAGTCACCACCCCTGAAGGTGTTCAAGGAAAGACTGGACACAGCACTCACTGCTCTGGGCTGAGTGACAAGGTGGGGATCGGCCACAGGTTGGACTTGATCTTGGGGGTCTTTTCCAGCCTAAATGATTCTGGGATTCTGTGATTACTTCCCATAAGCAAGAGGTGTAACAGAGATTTGCCCAGTACCTCAAGCAACAGAGCTCCTTCCCAACCCTGCCTGGAACCAGGGGAGGAGGAGGCAGAGACAACACGCAGCACTGGAGGAATGAAAACCACAGTTTCATCTCCCACATCCAAGATGTGGGATAGCTACTCATCCCACAGGGAATGGGGGCAAGGGGTGACTTGAGTACTCTGGAAGGGGTTTTTAATGAGCCATGCACACATCAGCCACAGTTTAAAGGGGGAACAGACCCACAGAGACTCCAACTCAGTGGATTCGGAACAATTCCAGCGTGGCTGCCAAAGGCCTGAGCACTGCGATGGCAAGAGCTGTGTGTGCCAGCAGGGTTCCCTGCTCCTCAGCCATCTGGGGACTGTCACTCTGCACAGATCTGCTTGGCCTCCTGTCATGTGTAGCACTACCAACCCCTTTTCTGTCAGCAGGATCTGGGTTGGCAGAAACACTTTTAATTGTAGGATTTTTTTTTTCCCTTAGCCCATATCCTCTTGACAGAACGAGGTTAGGAAGCAGTTGCACTGGCAGATTTAGGGTGGCCTTTTGCAACACAAGGCAGGGGAAAAAAGGGGTGCCTGGATCCAGTTCTCTCTTCAATCACCAAACCACAGTTAATCACAACTTCCCCACCTCTCCTCAGACAGCCACCAGCTCCAGAGCAGGCCCTTTGTCCTGGAGAGTCCTGGAGCAGGGTGGGCAGAAGGGATGTCATTCCCACTGGTGACAAGGGCTGTTTCCATTTCTGGGTGGCAGAGCTGCAGCCCTGCCAAGCTGAGCTGTCCCACATTTTCCCCTCTCCTTTCTTCCCCAGGCTGCTCCAAGTCCCACACATTTCCCCTCAAATGACTGCCAAACCCTACGAATTTGGGGGTGGGACAAGAGGGGGAGTGAAGGGTAAGCATCCGGTGAGGCTAACCGGAAAACCTCTTCCCAAAGAGCTGTCAAATTCCTTGTGCTGAGACGCCAAAATCACTTCCCTGCTGCAGAGCTACACAGGAGCTGACCTGCTGCTGCCCTGGCTCCCAGCTCTCCTCCCCAGCAGGGACAGTCAGCCAGCAGGGACAGCACTGCAGGGCCACAGGCAGGACCCACAGCCCAGACCACGAGGAAGAAAGAGTAGCACCATGCAATTCATCTTTCCTGCGGAGTAACTGGGGCAGAGGGATGCTCTGTGGCATGACAACATCCATCAGCTTCTGTGCAAGAGCCAGCAGCATCTTCAGGGAAGCAGCCAGCGATCCACAAGGCGTTCATCTTCCCACCCCCTCTATTACAGGACCAGCAACAGCTCAACCCATTACAGTTTTCCTTGCAACCTCTCAAACTATGGAAGCAACCTGCTTATTTCACAGATGGGCATGGAAGCATCTGTGATCTCAGAGAAAAAAGAGGATAGAGAACAGCGATTCTGGAGACTAACTGGGACAAAATCCTAAGGCCCACCAAGCACCCCAGTCTGCTGGCTTGCAGGGAGCTTCAAAACAGAGGGACCAGAGACCTACATCCCATTCCTGGTCACACCACAAGCTGTGCAGGATCGTGTCGCTCCTCCATCCCTCACATAGAGCATCAGCTTCACAACCCTTTACTAAGCACTGGGACAGCTTTGTGGATTAAGGACTCGGTCTGGTTTGCACCAACCTCCATATCAGAAAGGCACATTCCAAAGGTTTTTCTCTCATCTTCCCTCATCCCCCACCTGTGTGTATTTTGCAGGGGATGAGAAGGCCAGGACTGAAGCAGGAAGAGCACAGGGCTGGCTACAGCTGAAGAGGTGGTGCCGTGCACTGGGAAAGGAAACTTTCAAGGGTTTCATCCAAAAGACTCTCTCAAACAGGTACATCCAGTGCAACTTCGCAGGTTCCTCCCTTCCCCTTACCTGCTTCTTTCAACCCTACACAAAGGGCTTAATTTATAAAATTAGAGGGATCATTCCAATGAAGGAACATGCAGGATACACCCCCAGGAGGACCCATTTCATCTTGCTGCTATTAATACCTGGAACATTATTTGCACGAACACACTGTCCTTTCTCCCTCATTTCTGGGCTCTCACTTCTCTGGTTTGTCCCAGAAACCCCAGCCAACACACGTTCACCCTTCCCTAGTACACACTTCCATCCAAAACCCCAACCTTTCCTTTTTTTTTTTTTTTTAGTTAATTACTCAGGTTTCTAGTTCACATCACCTCTTTCAACCCCTGCAGACAGGATAAGGCTCCCTCATTCATTAGGCAGACAATTTGTGGGCCTAAACCCATCAACTCTCATTATGGAAAGGGACCAAGACTTACCACAGCTGCCCAGCATCCCACTATCCTCCAAGCTGGATGGGGCTCACTCCTCTTTGCTTCCCCAGCACCAAAGCTGTGACTAAGAGCCAGAGCCATGTTCTGGCTGGGCTTGGTTCTCCTTGGCACAGCTTCAGGCTGGGCCCAATGGCTGCCTGCTGCAAGCCCTTTGCCACACTGGCACCAAAAAGTTCTCACCCTTTCAGAGCTGTGCTAAGTCCTGCACACGGGAGCCCAGGCAAAGCCTTCCCCTTGCAAAAGGCCGAGTGCCTTCGGTTTTGTTTCAAGAGGAAACATGTTTTCTCTGTATCCAGGCGTAAAACAGTCAAACCCAGCCAAAACAATCCAATCAACAGCACAGAGCATGACAAGTCAGGGCAGAGGGTTACTGTGGAGCTAAGGAAGCCCAGACTTCCCAGCCGGACCCAGAATTCCTGACCTGCTCTGTCTGCAGAGAGGGGCTGGGAAGAGGATCAGGCTCCTCTCCATCACCTTGTGCTCACACATCACAACCAGGCCGGGCAGCCTGAGATGCCACCATACCCTGACTCAAATTCTGACGTACACCAGCACACAGCCCCAAATCTGTTCAGCTGCTCTCCCAGAAACGTGGGACAAGCTCAGCACTGAACCAGCAGCAGGCTTTACCGGGTTGTTTGGGGCACCCTGCAAGAAAGATCACACTGAAAGGTGAGGAGAAGCCGTGAGCACCTCATCAAGCCAGCCCATGGAATGGGAAATCCTGCCATTAGCAGGATGCACTGCAGAGGATTTCGCAGCTAATGAACCCTTGCCACCACAGACCACAGCGAAAGCAAAAGCAGCAGAGCACTTCTTTTCTGATAAGCTGCTTTTATCAGGAAGTTCAGCCCGGCTGCCCACACCAGTCCCAGCTGGAGGGCAGCTCCCAGCCTATGCCTTTAAATCCCCTTGGCAGCGCAGGACTGGGGCTGTGGGAGTAGACACGCCCTGTGCTCCAGCGCTGGAGCACACAAACATTTCCAGCCATTCCCGCACCGCGGCTCAGCCAGAGCTGCCCTATACCTGCCAGGGCCGTGCCAGAGGGAACGTAGCCTGTGCCACACAGACCTAGACATGCACAGCCTTAAACTCATTTCCCAAATCCCTCCTGCTTCCCTGCCAGCACTGGACATTCTTCCCTCAAACTTCTGCCTTAAGGCAAATATTTGGAGTCTAACAGGCATTCCTCATGGAAGGCACAAGTTAAATATTGGCCCTAAAACAACAGCAAGTGCCTTTCAATGATTCTGGCTAGAGAAGCACCGCTCTGGACTTTGATTTCTGGCTCTGAACAAAAACAGGAGCAAAGCACTGAGCTCTTCTCTCTCCTCCTGGGAGAAGCCAGATTTCAGGCTCTGCAAGTCCCCTGCCAGGACCACAACCAGCAATGGGAACTGTCCCTGTTCATGCTTACACCTCGGGTGTCTGCTGTCACCCAGCCAAGGCTGCTGCAGTGCATCCTCTGCGCCGGGCACAGGATCAGCCTGAGTCTCATTTCCAGGTCTGTGATTATATATCCTCAGAGAGACACTGGAGAAGATCTGCTGGGAACCGTGGGTGCCATCCAGGGCATTTGCACACCTTGTCCTCCCTGCCTCTGCCTGCACCACCAGCATTCCCAAAGGTGCCCACCTCTCCATCCAGCCATGCCCAGCTCTTCAGTGCAGAAAGTGCTCCAGGATGTTCCTGCTCTGCAGGCAGCCCAGCTCCTGATGGACATGCTGGCTCTTGTAAGAAAACATCCCAGCAAGGTAGGAGCCCAAGCAGTCAGAGAGATGGCAGCACAGTAAAAGGGAGAGAGAAGAGTGAGGAGGAAAAAGAAATCTGCACTGAGGCCAGTACACCCAAGCATGGCGGCACTCAGGTTCTGGGATGTCCATGGGCATTTTCCACATGGATCAGGGGAGCAGAGCTGCTGTCGTGACTCTGCAGACAGAGCCCTGCAGAGCCAGGTTTGTTGCACCCTAGATGTGATGCCCAGATGCTGCTGATCCAAGCCTGAGCAGAGGGGCTGCTCCATCACCCCACTGCAGGCAGGTCCCAAAAAGCCCCTGCCAAAACCAACCCAAACCAGAGTCTGCCCACTGCTTCTCCAGAAAATACCACAACAGCTACCCTGAGCAAGGTTACATGGTACAGATGCGCTACACACCAACTCTCACAGCATTTGTTCTGTATCCTGCTAAATTCAGCATGGGGTGTGTTAAACGAGCTTCCCTTTCACTCTCCTGTGGACTCAGTGAGCCCAAGAGCATCTTGCTCAGCTCTGCCTGCTCTGAGCAGGCCTGGGAGGCAGGAGAGGGACTGAGCAGTGGAGAGCTGCTCCCTGGCAACATCCCCCACTGTTGTGTGAGATGGAGAGCTCTGATGATCTGCTGTGCAGGAATTCCTCTCTAATTCTTCCCAGGACACTTATGATGGCATTTCAAGCTGGGGAATCTGCTGAGGGCTCTGACAACCTCTCAGTTGGGGCTGAGATCCCCTGATGAAGCAGACACCCCTCTGAAAACAGTGTGGGTTTAAAACCAGCTGCGAGTCACCCTGGAGGAAATGTTAACGCTCCAAGCACTTCCCATTCCTTCCCCAGCCACCGAAGCCCATGGAGCGACGAGCTCCAGCAAGTTTGAGCAGGAATTCCCAAGGCTCAAGGCAGAGACCAGCCTGTACCTGTCAGCACCAACACCTCCTCATCCCATGGCACACTGACCCCGCACTCCCAGAGCCAACTGCTGCTCCTCAGATCCCGGCTCCGAGCAGCCCCTTCCAGCACAGGGACCCCACGCCTGCTCCCAGAGCCTCAGTCCTTCTTTAGTATCCCCTGTACTTGGCAACACCAAAGCCAGACTTCAATTCAAACCAGCATCGCCTTAGGGATGAGAGGAATCGGCAGAGCTGGGGGCTGGGGGATTCCAGGGGAGCCTCAGCCTGCCCCTCGCCCACACACACAGCACAGAAGGTGCTGGAAAGCACCATCCTCTCCCTGCATCAAATCACGGAAACCAGGCAGAGTATAAACTTCATCACTGCCAAGAGTCCCTGCTAAAAAAAGGATAAGAGAAAGGGTTTTTTGCTTTGTTGTTTGTACCTCGGTGCTACCTCAAAAGCAGCGAGATTTTTTTACCTGAAAACATTGGGCAAGGACAGAGACTACAAGAATGGAGCTTCTGTAGCACAAACACAGCTCTGTTCGGGTTTAAATTAGATTTCCACTGACCTTTCTGAGCCCATCGTTCAACCACCCACACCCAAGCAGCCCCTCTTAGCAAGACTCTGCAGCCCCCAGCCTGAGAAGACGAATAAACCCCCAGAAACTTGGCTGTGCTCCCAGGGAACCCCCACACCCCTTCCAGCAGCACTCCTGCTGCACAGAACTGCTCAGCTGCAGGGCTGCAAAGCTCTTCCAAAGGAAAGCTGCACAAAATCCAAGTTCAAGCTCAACCTTAACCCCTGTTTATTAACTTAAGAACATCCCTCTCAGGGTGACAAAACCCATGCATCACCTGCCAACTGTCTCATTCACCACTGGGAAAGCAAAGGCCAGGCCTGCCTCATTAAAAAGCATTACATAACATTAAGTAGCAAAGGGCTACAGGACATCCTTTGCTTGGTGGACACGTAAAAATGAATGACTCAAAAATGAACGCTCCTTTCCTCCAGATTCCCAGTGTCTCCAGCACCCTGGGAAGCCAATGAGCACCTTATTTCCAAGGCAACAGTGTCTTGGCTCATCCCAAATCCTGCTCTCACATTCGAATTATTGCCACCCCTGCCCTGTAGACACTAAACAACACACAGCACTGCCCAGCTCTCTGTCAGGGCACGGTCCCCACCAGACACCAGTGGATGTGCTTCTGCTGCCTCACAGCTCACACTGGAGGGAAGGCAAGATCTCGGCCTGTGGCACAGGGACCCTTCCCCAGCCTGGGGTCAGCTCGGCTGGACCTTGCCAGACAGGACTCTGGGCTTCCCCCAGGTCACCATCTCAGTGCAAGCCTTTCACAGACAGGACTGTGAGAGCACTTGGCTTCACTCTCACCACAAGGCCTCAAGACCTGTGCTTCCTACAAGCGAGGATGTTTTTGCTGTGACATTTCAAGTGCTGGGGGCCTAATCCAGTGGGGAAGGCCACTGCCACCAATCTCCCAGCAGAACACAGACTCCATAGGCACTGGGAGATCTTCCTGGAGACACACTGAACTTCTGTTCACCATCTTGCTGGAGCCAAAGAAGCCAACTTAAAGTCTTTATAGAACTAACTGAATTCCTCTACTCCAGGAGCAAACTCTCCTTACTGTGGGCGGTGGATGAAACCAGAGACTTCTTGCTCCAGGTAGCATTTTGAAACACCCTGCAAAGCCTTACCTAGAAGGTTCAGCTTACCTGAAGAGCCATTTCCTACACCACACAGGGCTCATCGTGGGTGCTGATCTGCTGCTGCCGCGCTCTGAGCGGAAGGCACAGAGACATCCTGTGGTTTTACAGCCTCTGCACCACCTCCCTCCTGCCCCACCAGGCTGAGGGCCTGTGAGCAGGGGGTCACAGCTCTGTGCACCATAGGTGCCACCCAGGAACCTGACAGGGTAGGACAGACAAGGCAGGGGTGTGCTGGAACACCTCGGAATGGAATCACAGAATGGTTTGGGTTGGGAGGGACCTTAGAGCTCATCCAGTTCCACCCCCTGCCATGGGCAGGGACGCTTTGCCCTAGTCCAGGGTGCTCCTTTGATTCAACCTGGCCTTGGACCCTTCCAGGGACAGGGCAGCCACAGCTGCTCTGGGCAACACGTGCCAGGACCTCCCCACTCTCACAAGCCAGGAGTTTCTTCCCAATATCCACCTAACGCTGCCCTCTGTCAGGGGAAAGCCATTCCTCCTTGTCCCGTCACTCCAGTTCCTGATGCACAGGCTGCTTTTCCAAAGCCAGTTATTAGAAATAATGCATCAATGTAGCATGCAAGGGAGGGGCTGCCTACAGGAAGAGCTGCAGGGCTACAGCCCGGGCAGGAATTTAGAATTCCCCAGGAGGAAGAGGGCAGGTGGTATGAATCAGAGAGCCTGACAGAGGACCCTGATGCTCTACATTCAGCTGCCCCAGCAGAAAATCACCTTTTCACCTCCCTCACTACCAAAGCTGCTGCTCCTCTACAGCGACGGATCCGCCAGAGACACCAACTGCCAGCAGGAAGTAGAAACAGCCTTTCTGATGAAACCCCAAAACTATTCACGTATTTTTTCTAACAGGAAGATGACTTGTTCTCCAGTAGAACCCCAGAGCTGCTGGGACCTGCTTTCCCTCCCTGCACTCCCAGCTCACAGCTGGACCAAAGCAGACTGCAGGTAACACCATGTCTGGGCCAAGGAAGGAGGCTCAGGTTCACAGCTTCTCACTGCACCCACAACGAGCTACGTCTGCCCAGTCAGGGCCCAATTACAGGGCTGTGGGCAGAGCTGTTCCCACAGGCTCTCAGCAAAAAGCCGTGGCAAACACAGGAAGGAAGCTCCTGTGTTGGCACCCGAGTCTGTCCCTGCTCAGCAGCACTACAAGGGAGGAGGGTTTGACTCCTCAAACTGCAGCTGGAAGTCACAGCAGTAGCACAGGGCAAACCAGGCCACTGCCCTCTGCTACCAAACCCCACTGTGCCCAGCCCTGCTGAGAGAGGGGAGGGTCTCCTCCTCAGTCCAGGGGCTGCAGCTCTCCTGCACACCCCACAACAGCACATCAGGGGTTGCTACTCACCCGAGGCTTCCCTCACCCCTCCCACCAAGCTTTTAGTGCCTGTGGAGCTGCAGTTCCTATCTGAAGGCAGAGTTAAAACAGTTTCATACTCACCCTGGCTCGCGCAGGGCCTGGGCCTTGCAGCAGTGCCCTGGATCGAGGGCTGGGCACACACCTCGAGGGACCAGCCAAGCACAGGAGTGCTGCTCCAGCACAACTCACCCCAGCTCCTCCTAGCTAGGAAAACCACGGGGAGGGGGGTGGGCAGGGGGAGACAGCTCCAGAGCACAGCCAGGCCCAAGTCCAGCAAAGATGTTTATTGGCAGCTGCTCTCAGACACAGTGTCTTCCAGCCCAGTGGGGCTGGAGTGGGGGGAAATACTGATTGTCCATGAGCACAACCCTCATGTCATTCCCATTGATCCGCTGAGTCACTCCCGTATTAACAGTTTTGACAACAGCCAGGCTGCACAGGAGCTCTGACACGGAATACAAAACAAGGGGCACTGCGAAGCTGCTCCGGAGAGAGGCACCCAGGAACCTGCTGAGCTGCCAGGGCCCCCTTCCTCCTCTCAGGAGCTGCACCAAGAGCAACCAGCGCACACCACACTGCAAGGGCAGAGCACACAGCTCCATCCAGTGTGCCTGGGGAAGCTGCTGGACACAAGGTCTGCCCTGCAAACCACCACCAACTGCACCCCATGGATGCAGGGGCAAAGCAGAGCAGCTGCTGCTTTGGCAAAGGAACTACACAAGTGATTTTTAAGGCCTCACAGAGCTGTCAGCTAATGAGGAGGAAATCAAACCCTAAGGCACAGGAGGGCAGCCACCTCTCCAGGCTGAGGGACAACCCTTTGGGGGCTCCCCAGACCTCATGTCCCCAGAAACCTGAGCATGCTGGCATTGGACCAGTCAGCACCACAACCCTCTCAGCACCCCAAAGCTGCTCAGGAGCGATAAAACACTGACCAAACAACATCCCTATCTGCAACGCACAAAATTAAAACAAAACCAACAAATCTTTGGCAAGTTCCTCTCTGCAGCCAGGCCTATCCTGCCATGGCGAAGGCTCCCCATGGAGGCCTCCTGCCCTAATTTGCAGCAATTCTTTGTCAGACCACTGGCAAACACCAAATGTTTGCTCCAATCTGTTACATAAGGCCCAGTTTTTAAACCTGTGTGCTGGCCATGGGGAGATGGGAGCACACCGTGTGTGGCAGCCTGATGGGGCAGCCTGGCTGGCAGGTGAACTCATACACTCCTCAGAATGCAGTTCCACACCTCCAACCACTTGTTGTGCAGAAGGAAAACAAATGGATTAGTTAAGGAGGCAACTTCCAAAGGTTTTACACACCTTTCAACCCGGGTCCAGGCTAACTCAAACTGCTTGGAATGGCCTGATATCATGGCAGCTCGAAAGGGGTTTGTGAAACTTCGCTTTTTAACTTCCAAAATACACCAAACACGGCAAGTCTTCGCGTTGCCCAGTGCACAAAAGAAAAGGCACCTTCCTGACCAACCCCACAACTTCCCGTTGTTTGCTCCTCGAGATCCAAGACCCAGCTCCCTGGCTTAGCTCCCTCCTGCGAGCCAGCGACAGGAGCCACAGGCCTCCCCGGCAGAGCTGCTCCTCATCTGCAAACCTCAGGAACAGCTCAAGTCGGCTCCTGTCTGCTGGGGGCAGGAGGGGGAGGGCACTTTTCCCGTTTCTCACATTCATCCTCACCCGCTTCGCTGAAGAAAAGAGCCGTTTTAAAAACCAGGTTCAGCACAGTCCTTTCCCCAAATAAACACTTCCCAATCCCTCCGGAGAGAGGAAAGCCACATACAAAGGAGCCAACATCCTGCGAGGCTCGGGCAGGCCGGAGCAGGGTGCGGGCCGAGGGGACACGGCGGGGAGGATCCGACCCCATCCCTGCCGCCCACCCGGCCCCGGGGGGCACTGGGGGGCTTGGACCCCTTCCCCGGGGCCACAAAACAAGCACAGCCGGGAGGGGACAGGACGAGGCGGCCCTGGGCCCTCAGACACCGGCCCAGCCTGACCTCAACGCGACCCCAAAGCCTCCCCCGTCCCCCGATCCC
>WEKY01013372.1:251747-277046 GCA_013390045.1 Picathartes gymnocephalus | reverse complement strand
CCAACGGCGTACGAGCCGCGCCGCGCCCGTGCGCGCCCGCGCGCCAGCAGCGCAACCGCGCTTCGTGAATACGGGCCGCGGGGAGGAGCACGGCGCAAGCGCAGCGGGCGCGGAGGGTGGCGGCGCAGCGGAGCTGGCGTAGCGCGCGTTCGGGAATAGCGGCCGGCGGGCGGCGGCTCGGCTTTGCGGCAGCGCTGCGCGCTTTACGGCAGCTCCGGTTAACCCCGCGCTGCCCGGCGCCGCTGTCGCGACAGGGCCCGCGCTGCCTCGGTGGCCTGCAGGGCTGGAGGGGCGCAGCTCTCACACAGGGAACACGCCGCGCTCTAGGGTGCCCTGTGCGGTCTGGCCTCACTGATGGATGCGGCTCCGGTGTGGGTTGTGGCGCTGCTGTCGCGACTTGGGTGCCACCGTCCTCCGGGTGGGGTAGGGGGGTGTTCCAGGGAACAACATGGGGGGTATCGAGCCAGTTATAGCGGACAGGCCCTAATACGTGAGTGAGCTTCGCACCGGAGTGTAGAGCCCCTGTTTTGGGGTACAGCTCCATGCTGGGGTACATCCCCCGTGTTTGGATACAGACCCCGTTCTGAGGTACAGCCCCTTTTGGGGGCACAGTTCCCTCCCCACATCCATCCCCACTCCAGTCGCTCTGGGGCTGGGGGTCCCGCAGAGGGGGCACAGCTATGGCACCCCATCTGATGGGAACACAGGGAAGTCGGGGTGGGATTTTACAGGCATTGTCACCTTTTTGGGGACATCAGTCTCGAGCAAAGCCATTCTGTGGGAGACAGAACTGCTGCCATCCCACTGCCATCCCGCTGCCTCGCAGGGGACAGAGCTCCATGACAGTGGGATCTGCTGGGACAGGAGCCAGGCAGGGACACAGACCCCAGTGCCACCTCCTTTCATTTAATTTTGATTGATCACCTGCGGACAAACACTCCATCCTCGTACTCCCTCAGCGAAGGAGGGCACAGCCAGAGGATCGTTTCTTCCTCAACTCCCAAGTCTGAGGCTTTCAGGGTAAGGTTGGAGGGAGGGGACACCCCTGCATGACCCTGCTGATCTCATCTTCACCACAGCATGGAGCAGATGCACCCCAAAAGTATTTTCAGGCAATGGGCAAATGAGTTTGTGTGGGTTTGGCGGACAATCAGGTCTCCAGCCACCAGCGTAACTCCAAGTACTTGTTTCAGCATTTCCAACTGCTTGAGTTGGTTCTCTCTCCTGTCACAGAAATATTCCAGGGAAAAGCTCTCCCCACAACGTTTGGCTGAAGGACTTTTCCCTGTGGGTGTTTGCTCCAAAAAAACCCAGCTGATTAAGAGCATCAGGAAAATTCTGAACGCGTGAATTCCAACTGCTCCCGTCCTGTTCCTGTGCCGTGACCTGGCTGACCCAAGTCCTGCCCCTGGAGAGGATAAAATCAGCTCTTGAGAGGCTAAAATCACCCCCAAGGAAGATAAAATCACTCATGGAGAGGATAAAATCACTCTGAAACCCTCCCTTTCCTCTTTACCCCAAACCCCCCCACCCCCCCCATTCTGTGATTTTGTGGCGATTTCACGCACTTTGACAACTCACAAATTGTTCAGACGTTTGGCTGGAGAACTGAACCACCCTCTGGAGCAGGAGCGTGGGGAAGAAAGAAGTTTTGATTTTATTTCAAGGCAGATCTCCAGCAGTGAGCACACAGTGTGCCAAAGGCCTGCAGAGACACGAGCAGCTCATGCCACTGAACCAGCGCGGGGAGCAAGAAAAGCCAGGGAATTTCCATCGGGAAAGCATCCAGCCAGGACCCCTGTCCCTCTCTTGTGGGCACGAGACAGTTAGGGCTCATTCACAAGCAGACAACACAAAGGGACCACTGTGACTGCACAGGAGAACGGGAGAACGAGCTGCTCCGGGCGGGTGGGCAACACCTTCCCAGCTGGAGCATCCCGGCCTCGGAAACTGCAGAGTGACAGAAACACAGCAAGAACCAGAGAAAAGGAAAAGCCAGGCCCTCACAGTATCCCTCACACCCTGCTGCTGGGGATCCAGAGCTTTTTGGCAGCTCCTCTGGGTGGGAGGCTGAGCTTGGCTGCACAACCAGCCCTGCTCCCAAATCCAGGTGCATTCCTGACAAACCCTGCCTAGTCCTCCTGCAGCAGAGACAAAAACCCCCTCATTCCAAGTGCCAAGGTCCTGCCCAAGTAGCAGCTGGACCAGGAGCCTAAAATGTGCCTCGTGCTCAGATTTTGAGGCCCTGAAGCAAGAATTTGAAGAAAATCCGATTCATCCTCATGCTCAACGCATCAGGGCACAGCAGCAGCTGTGGGGAAGCACTGTCAGAGGGAGAGGGATGGGGAGGGCTGGGCAGGGGGAACCTGGCACACGGCTTTGGAGTCAGGGAAGACACTGAGATCAGTAGATGTCATGTAACAGCTGTGAGGGAAATGGCTCTTCTAAGATTAAATACCTTCCCTGGAGAGGAACTGGGGTAGGACACCACAGTAGTGATTTCCATATTCCTACCTGGAGTGTTGTGTCCAACTCTAGGGCCCCCACACAAGAAAGACATGAACCTGTGGGAATGAGTCCAGAGGAGGCCACAGAACTGTTCCAAGGGCTGGAGCGCCTCTGCTCTGGAGCCAGGCTGGGAGAGCTAGGGGGTGTTCACCTGGAGAAGAGAAGGCTCTGGGGAGACCTCAGAGCCCCTTCCAGTGGGCTCCAGGAGAGGGACTTGGGACAAGGGATGGAGGAATAGGACACAGGGAATGACTTTCTACTGCCAGAGGGCAGGGATAGATGGGATATTGGGAAGGAATTGTTTCCTGTGCGGGTGGAGAGGCCCTGGCACAGGGTGCCCAGAGCAGCTGTGGCTGCCCCTGGAATCCTGGAAGTGTCCAAGGCCAGGCTGGACAGGGCTTGGAGCAACCTGGGACAGTGGAAGGTGTCCCTGCCCATGGCAGGGGGTAGAACCGGATGGGTTTTAAGGTCCCTTCCAACACCAACTATTCTGGGATTCTGTGACAGCTTTGGAAAAACATCTTGGGCAATAAATTCAGCCACGTGCTAAAGGGACTTGACTCACCTTCGCTGCCCAAGCCATTCACTCCAGGGATAACAGTCTCCTTCCAGGCAGTAACTGGGGAAGGCAGACACCAGCACTGCCAAGGGCCAGCGTGAGGCTCTCTGCACTCTGGAAAGGCCACAAAAATTACCCCAGTGCTTGGGAGATGGGACTTTCTCCACACCTCTGCTCTCCAATCCTGTTGTTAAAAGATGGGAATAATGGCAGCACCTTTGGTCAAAGCTGATGGGGCATCTCTAAGAGTACAAACCACAATGAGCCACTCACAGCAGTCCCCAGCACAGAGGATGAGCCTCATCCATCAACGTGCTGTTCTCTTACAGAGAAAACAACATGCAGTGGGAGACTTTGGAGGAAAATAGAGATTTTGCCATTTCCCTCCACCAGATAACTCCGGTTACCTAGGAACAGACACTTCTCCAATGCGGCCAGTTCTCCTCATCAAGCACAGGATGAGCATTTATTGTCTTGTGATCAGGAGAAAAACACAAACAAAACCCAGAGCTCCACGGGTGACATGAAACATTGCACACAGACACGCCACGTGACGCCCGACCACACCAGGACCCAGGGCCGGGTTAACGGTGTTAAGAACTTTTAGAAATCTAATGTAAACATTTAAAAACATACAGAGAAGTCAAAAAAAAAAAAAAAAAAAAAATTAAGCCACGGTTGTTCAGGCAGTGGGTTGGGTCAACTTTCTGGAATTACAGTTTCTGGCATCGAAGAGGAAGGCAGGGGATGAGATGGCAGATCCCACCTGGAGGTGCATTGAGCTCCACAGGGATCTCAGGCAGTGCAGGCTAATGCGGGGTGATTTTGCTGTCCAGCTCCAAGCACCCCGCTGGGCAGGCTCCCAGGAACCTCCTCTCCTTGCATCAAGCATTTCCAGTGAGACTGAGGGTAGGTGCTTCAACACAGCCCCCAGATTCTCCAAGGGGAAAATCCCAAAGAGAAGCAGGATGCAGAGTCCCCAGCAACCCTTCTCCTCCTGGTTCCTTGGAAACCTCCAACCTGACACACTGAAATGGGGCAGGTATCAAATGGTTTTGAAGAATTTTGGCAAGGGGCTGAGGATGGCGAGGGGCAGGACCGAGGGACACGGGTGCACCTGGCTCCCAGGTGTGGCCAATCCCACCTTCAGCCCCGTTGACCCTCACCCCGTGGTACATCTATTGTATTTCCAGGGAGTCAACGCCAGGCAGCTCTTTCATCACTCCGATGGCAAGCAACAAAGAACACTTAAAATTACACTTGACACAAGACAAAGGCACCTAAAAGCTTCTCAACGCCATCAGGTCATCTTCTGTTAAGAAGGCTCCAAGAACTCGTTCTCCCAAGCACACTGCACACTCTCCAGGAAAAACCCCTGGTGCTGGGAGCACACTCCATGTCCCAGAGCCAGCAGAGGGCTGCTCCTGCAGCAGGGGGTCAGCGTGGCTGTAAACAGAAATTTGGGGAGGCTCTGCCCTCTCATCTGGGGAGCTTTTGCTTTGGCCCTGGTAACACAGGGGTCGTGCAGACTCCAGGCTGTGCTTCCCTCATTATTTACAGTGTGACACAGGACGAGTTAATAGGGAAACAGGGAATTCTGCAGGGGGGAGGGGGAAGCAAGAGCTCTCTGTGAACCATGATTTCATTAGATAAGGCACATGTAGAGAAGAATTTTCAAAAGACCACTTGCAAATCAATTCTACCTAGCTAGGACCATGTCCCTGTTCCTTTCCAGGAGCCAGTTTTGTTTTCCAGTTGCTCAGTATGAATTTGGGAATTTGGAATGACCCCATCAACAGCCTGCCAAGGCAGCAGGCTCCGGGTCTGATCCCCAGGGTGCCCAACCCCTCCTAGGTCTCCCAAATGCAGCACTCTGGATCATTGGCCAAAACTTTGTGAGCCAAAGACTTGGAACACTCACTCCCTATAAAAAAAATGGGAACTAACCTCCCAGTTTGGACAGGTTTGAAAAAATTCTCAGCAGGCTGAGGGGGAAGAGGAAACCACAGCCTTTGCTGCCTGGATTGCTGTAGGACACAGGGAGTTGGATGGCTCAGACACAGAATGGAGATGAATGACAAGGTGGAGGATAATCTCAGGGAAAACAATCCCTCTTAACAGCTTCATCCTCCCTTCAGCTGATCCTTGGAGAAAAGCAGGAATCTCTCCCTCATGGAAGTCCTGCCAGCCACAGAGCCAACAGCAGCCATGAGGACTAACAAGGTTCCCTTGGTCTCCCAGACTTCACTGTAATGTCTGGAGTTCAGCTACACCAGCAGAAGGCAGAATTAAACTATTCATTGTACCAGAAGCATTTCCAAACCACACTGGGGCCCCAGTACTGAGATCAATCATTATCTTGCATCCAGCTCCTGGCTGGGAACCCAGGAAAAGGGTGTTGCAACAGGACAAGCTGAGTCCAGTGGGGCATTCCTTGGGCCAGCACAAAACCTGGCTGGAAGTTACACGATGGGGAGATCTCATGCTGGGTCCCTGTACCAGGATGAACATCACCAAGGCCCAGTATCAGCTCTGCACTGGTTTCTACTGGGCTTTGATTCAGACTTTAGCGAGCAATCATGAACCTAAGGAGATGAATCCGTACCTTTGGAACACACAGATCCAGCAAGAAGTTTTGGCAACAGGAAAAGCAAGACTTTTAGCATCACAACAGTCTGAGCCAGGCAAATGAGGACTCGTGGAGACTTCACATCGGAGGACTCACCCAGGGCACACTCTGTTACCTGCAGGGATCCTCCCACAGAGGGTGGAGCTTTCACAAATCACTTCAGTGTCACCAGTACCAAATAATTTAAGTGCTGCATTTCCCTTCAAGTGAAAAATTCCACATTATTCATCCAGGAGAGTAAACACCAGTTGCTACTAATGCTCTGATTGCATTTGCTACGGACAGCGTGGTGCTGTGCTGGGCATTCCATGGAAGCTGAGCAGGAGCAGGGGCAGGGGCAGGAGTAGCTGTGGTGGTGTTGCCATCGTAGGAAAGCCAAGCCTTTTCCAGGGATGGTCAGGAGAGGATTTCCTCAAGCAAGGGCAGTGAAGGGTTTTTCTCAGTCTGCAACGAGGCAAATACTGGTGATTCAAGGCAAACAAAAAGCTTTCTGGCACAGCTGTGCAGTGCAGTGGAGGTGGGAAGGGCTGAGAGCACAGATATTCTGCAGGGATCAGGAGACAAGAACCAGAAAGGCCCCCGAGATGAGTGGGGTGCCTGTGGGGGAATGCAAATGATCTTTTCCAATAACAAGAATAAAAAGACCAAAAAGGAGAGAATCCAGGCAGTTTGCAGCTGTTGCTGCTTAAGGCCATTGGTTTCCAGAGGGGTAGTTGGGCACTGTGGGATACTCTGGCAGGCTGTTCCCAGAAAAATTGCTGTACTGGGCCTCCCTGCTGGGAGGGTTCCTCCAGGCACCGCTGTTCCACTCGTCTTGAGCCTTCTGGAAGCTTCCACCACCCCCTCGGTAGATTTTATGTACCTAAGGGATAAAAGGGAGGACAAGAGGAGAGTCAGCACCAGGAGTCCAGAGCTGCATCCCTGCAGAACCACTTGGGAATGGGATCATGGATTTGTTGCTCTCTCTGTGAAGAGCTGGATTTCCAAGGAACAAAGCACAAAAAATACAACAATACAGTGAACAGAGGTGCAGATAGAGAATATCAACCCAATACCTGAACTCATTTCAGCTGCATGACCAGGGTTCAGGTGGGGGATCCCACTGCAAGGCAGCCAGCCCAGCCCGGGGAGCTGAAACCTCTCCACCACAGACACCACTGCTTCCACAGGGCTTCTGTTTTCCCTGTCTGCCAAAGAATCCTATGGCAAATCCTTCTTTCTGCAGAGACCCACTTCCCATCCTGCCACCTGGTCCCCACTGGAGATGCTTCACTACTGACCACCTCAAAGAGCAACAAATCATGGAATCACAGAATCACTGAGGTTGGGAAAGACCTCCAAGACCACCAAGTCCAACCAGCAGCCCAGCTCCACCATCATGTTCATCACTAGCCCATGTCCCCAGGGGCTACATCCACACATTTTTTTTAACAGTTCCAGGGATGATGATTCCACCACTACCCTGGACAGCCTGTTCCAATGCTTTACAATCCTTTTTGTGAAAATAAATGTTTCCTAATATCCAGTCCAAACCTTCCCACTTCACACAGCCTCAGGTTGCTCCACACGAAGCTTGCTTTGCATGCCATAAAGACATATCACCACATGACACTGTGACAATTTCCAGCCTGAGATGTCTTGTGCTGTCTGGATTTGTCCTCCAGAAACTCTGAGACATCAACTGACTGCACTGTGCAACCTTTCAAAGCAGTGATGGCTTGTGGTGGCTGCTGAGCTGCCTCTTCACATTATTGTGATACACAGCAGGGATTCTCCAAGGCAGAGAGAGATCTGAAGAATCCCAGAATTCCAGAATGGTTTGGGTTGGAAGGGACCTTAAAACTCATCTCATTCCACTTTCCTGCCATGGGCAGGGACACCTGCCACTAGAAGAACCTACCCTTATAATGCAGATGAGCATCGCGACCGCTGACATGGTGAACATGATGGCAGGGAACAGCATGAACACAGCAGCTGCCACACTGGTCCTGAGGAAGGTGATGGCTGCCAACCATCCACTGGAAGAAAAAGAGACACAATATCATTATAATCTGCTTTTCAAAGTGTCCTTATTACCAGAAGAATTGTTTACTTGCTTATAAGGCTCTGTCAGAGGTTGCCTAGAGCAGCTGTGGCTGCCCCTGGATCCCTGGAAGTGTCCAAGGCCAGGCTGGACAGGGCTTGGAGCAACCTGGAATAGTGGAAGGTGTCTCTGCCAATAGCAGGGGGTGGAATGGGATGGGCTTTAACATCCCTTCCAACCCAAACCATTCTCTGTGTCTGTGATTCGTAACCCAGAAACTACAAGGCAGCTTTTAAACTCTTGAAAATGAAAGAAACAATGAAGACAATTGACAGAATTCAATGCAGGCATTTCCCCAAGATCTTAACTCTCACTTGCCAGCATCCCTCACTAATCCAGTCTAAGAGCTTTAAGGGACATCCAGCTGCATGGAGTTTGGGAAGAGAAGACATATTCCCAAGGTGCTTTTGGTTGTGCATCTAGAGACCACAACAGGGATCAGGGAACACCAGGGTCCTGTGATTTACACTCCATCTCTATTCCTTTGCTGGCGAAAACTAGGTGAGGCATCAGCAATTCTGAAAACAGAGTGTTATATGGAGTGCTAAGACTTTCCATTACTTGTAGTTTCAGCAGGAATTGCTTTCAAGTCTCTACAGACAGGAAGTTAAAATTCCAAACAATTATAACACAACCAGGGACAGACACTAACAAGCTCCCATTTATTTTAGAACTCTCACAGTACTTCTCACTGGCCGACAGTGAGTCACCGCACTCTGCTCAGCGTGTGCTGCTGACACTGAGGGTGCAGCTGAGCCTGACACGGGCTGCTTAAATGGTAAAAGAAATGGACACTGAGGGAAGAGGCTACAAAGAGCAACCAGGTGAAGATCACAGAATGGTTTGGGTTGGAAGGGACCTTAAAGCCTAGCCAGACCACATGGGCAGGGACACCTTCCACTAGACCAGGTTGCTCCAAGTCCCATCCAACTTGGCCTTGATTTCTGCCAACACAGCAACAAAACCTGAATGGTGCACACCATGAGCAGATACAACTCTGCCACCGGAGAAATCAGAAAGCTTCTTTCTCTCCACCCTGTACAGGCTCCCATCAGCCTCTCCAAGTCCATGGAAGCAGCCACAGCCCAGAGCTCCTGGGCCTGCTGGAACATTCCTGCTTACCATGCTCCCCATCCGGAGAAGCCGATCGCCTGCAGGACCGTGAGGAGGAGCTGTGCCCCAAAGATGAAGAAAAAGGCCATGAAATTAAAGGAACTGTCCGACCTGTGGAGGAAGAGAGGCGGTTAGGGGGGCACTGGCACCTTGTGCTGCTCCACACCCATGTCTGACCCCGCCACCACATTCAAACCCTCCACAGTGGTGACTCCAGAGGGATCCCTCCACGGCTGTGTGCTGGGAGGCTTCTCCCCCTTCCCTGGCAGCGAGAGCACACAGCTCCATGACTCAGCAGCACAGATTGTCTCCCAATAACCTGACTCTTGCAGTTGCTCTCCCCAAGGAATTGCATGCATGATGACAGACAAGGAGAGGCGGAGGGACACGAGTCTCCTACACAGAGACTGAATCATTCTGTCAGCCCAGCCTGACACCTATCCAGCTCAGCCCCTGGCAAGGAGGCACACAGGGGCCTGACACTGGCAGGCAGAGCTTGTCCATACACTAAAAGTCATCACTGAGCATGAGAATTCCAGCTGGGAATGTCTCAGTGTCTGCTTGTCATCATGTTCCCACACCCATGGTAAATAATCCAGCACTGGGACATCCTATGAGGGAAAACAGCCATGAGGGGTGGGTGGTACCCTGAAAGCAGAGGCACAGTTCCCACCTGTGCAGGCTCCCCATCCTCAGGATGTAAAGGTGAGGTCCTTGAGTTTATGCAGGTACAATAATTAGATGACCACAAGCAAGATGCTGACCAGGGACATTCACAGTTTCTGTCACGGGTGCAGTGGGGGCCCAGCACTGCCCTGCCCAAGTCTGGGCTCTGCCACAGTACACCTTCATCCCATCAAACCAGCCACATCAGGCACATCTAAAGTTCCTCAAACTATCATTTTTATGATACAAATGATTCCCATACTCTAAGGAACTCAAAGAGCCAATGATTTATCTACAGATGTACAAAAAACATTTCAGGGGCTTATGAAGCAGTTTGGTGCAAAAGGGAGTTAACAAAAGAGCTCCAATTACTGCCAGCTCCTGCTTAAACCCTGAAAGTATTTAAATGCTTATTATTATAATTATTTTTATTATGCTAATGGTTGTTAGTATTATAATTCTAGTCCTTGATGCCTTGGAAGGAAGTGAGGGAGGTGAGGCACATGGAGAAGCCTCCAGCCAGACCCATGCTCCTCGGAGCTGCCCATGTTGGTCTGGGTGTCCATCAGCTCCCAAATGGTGGCTCTGGAAGATTTGTCATCCGTGAGTATCCTCACAATCCCACCCTTCAAATACCACCTCAGAGTACAGCAATGTGAAAGAAATACTTTAGGCAGGGCCTGCTGACAGTGGTGCCTGTCAGAATCCAATTAACAAGGATTAGGCTCGAGGCTGAGCCTTCAAACAGACTCTTGCAACTCCGACCTGAAGGGGCTGGAGGAGTCTTCATTTGAAAGGATCTGCAGGAATTAGTGAGGATACAGAGAAAAGGTGATTTCTCATCCAGCTTTCTGGTGCAGATTTGCTACAGCTTTGCCCTAGCACCAAAGCTCTGCAGCTAATTTAATTTGGGATGCAGTGGGATGACGCAGATTTTACAGAAGCATCCTCACAGGACAGGGTGCTAGCACTGAAGGGTGGCCTCCTCCAGGACAAGTGGGGCTGATTTTGCCTCTGGAATCACTGCTTGTTGTGATCCCAACAGTGCTGCCCCTCCGCAGTGGTTTCCACGCTTCTTCCCAACGGCTATCCCAGGGGATGATCCCTGGGCTCCCCACTCTGTCCCTGGTGTTGAGGCTTTTTTAAACTACAAATCTCTGCACAGAGTAACCTCGGGGACCTCTCAGCATTCACTTGCATAAACACATCCAAACAACATTCAAGGAATAATGAGAAACGGCTCTTGCAGAGCCTGGGGGAGGTCAGCAGGAAGGAGTAATTTTTCCCAGACTTTAGGATGGAAATTCCTCTTTGAACAGAGCTCCAGCACTTGGAGGCCCTGGGGCTTCTGAGCTCAGGATGGGGACAAACTCCAGCCCCAGAGGGCAAGAGTTCAGAACTGGGATTTTCATGTCATTTGGAACTTAGAGACAAATCCAAGCCTCCTGTTTCCAGCAGAAATTACCTTCCCCTGTACTCCATGGTGTCACTGGTGATTTAACAGCACCTGCCCAGTGCTGTGGGCACACAAAGCATCAATTCAGAAGTGCATTTGAACAATGCATTTAAACAATTTATCATGTGCTAAACAGACAGGACCCACCTGCCACCTCCCGTTTCCATCAGCTGCTTCTACTGTTATCCAAACCAGCTCATCACAGAGTCTGGTGAATAATCAAAATCCAGCGTATCCCAGCAGGAAGAGCTTCACCTTCAGAGGGCAAACCCCTGGTGTGTGGGGTGTGGTTGTGGCACTGGGCAGGTCCCTCCATTCCCTGTGTCAGGCTGGGAACGGCTCAGGACCCTCCCAGCTCTGCCAGGCTTTACACATTAATGTTTGAGTGATGCCTCGTGGTCCACAGCAAATGCAAATGATTATTAATTAAAGTAAAAATGTAGGATGGCTTTAAATATTTGTGGAGTTTCAGAAGAACTGACTCCAGGGAACTGCTTTTATCTAAAAAGCTAAACAGACAAGCTCCGAGGTAGCTGGAGACAGAAATCAGAAGAGTTCTCAAAAACTAATAACTTAATAGTCTTCCATCAAAATAAGCCTCAATGAAGCTTTACCAAATTAGTATCCATTTTAATGCTGCACTGAGATGACGGTGCTGCTAAGTTTGGGATATTTAAGTAAAATATTAATTTAACCCCCTTAGAAGTGGCAAACTGCTCACCTCCAATCTTACGTGACCCTCAGTACTGTATCCAGTATTTAAAAGTAGCCACATTCTTCTTCATTTTGAAAGTAAACAAGACATTCAGACATCAAGTGCTGAACCTTCATCCCAGCCAGAGAGATCTCCCCAGCAGCAGCCCCCAGTACCAACTGGGGGAGCTGGACCAGAAGCACCTCCTGGGCTCCTACTCACCGAAAGGCTTTGTAGGCAGGGCGGAACCAGCAGACGTAGCCACAGGGGCTGAAGAGGATCAGCCAGAGGATGGCCAGGCCAAAGTTGACCCCGTAGCCTCCCCCAATCCACCAGGCCAGGCAGGCAATGAGGTTCACAGCCAGAGTGATGCAGTAAACTGGGGAGAGGGCAGAGAGAGAATGTGGGGTAGGGCACTTTCAGGACTTCATGAGAAAAGGAAACAAAAGATAATGGCTGGGGCTGTGTCAGGGGGTTGGGATGCAGGAACAGACTGGGAACGAGAGGCTGGAGAGCAGGGCTGCGGGAAGGGACCTGCGGGTCCTGGTCGGTGGCAAGTTGGATCTGAGTCACCGGTGTGTCCTGGCAGCCCAAAGGGTCACCGTGTCCTGGGGGGCACCAGGCCCAGGGAGGGATTGTCCTGCTCTGCTCTGGGGCAGCCTCACCTCCAGTGCTGGGGGCACTTTGGGCACCACAAGATCAGAAGGATCCAAAGCTGCTGGAGAGTGTCCAAAGGAGGGACACGGAGCTGGGGAAGGGTCTGAGGAGCAGCTGAGGGCACTTGGCTCGTTCAGCTGGAACAGAGGAGACTGAGGGGAGGCTCCTCGGGGGCTGCAGCTCCTCCCGAGGGGAGGCGGAGGGGCAGGGGCTGAGCTCTGCTCTGGGACAGGGACAGGAGCCCAGGAAGGGCTGGAGCTGTGTCAGGGCTTGGCATGGATCTCAGGGAAAGGTTCTTCCCGCCGAGGGTGCTGGGGCACTGCCCAGGCTCCCCAGGGAATGGTCCCGGCCCCGAGGCTGCCAGAGCTCCAGGAGTGTTTGGACAACGCTCTCAGGGATGCACAGGGTGGGATTGTTGGGGTGTCTGGGCAGGGCCAGGGATTGGACTGATGGTCCTTGTGGGTCCCTGCTAACTCAGGGTACTCCAGGACTCCATGAAGGCCCCAGGGTTATTATGGGAACGGTCCCTGGGGCAGCAGTGCAGCTGCTCTGAGTGAGTCACAGGTTCTTGTGTGACCCGGGAGCTGGGAGCATAGGAACATCCAGCTCCAGAGGGATCGTGCAGCACAGGGATGAGGGAACTCTTTTAAGACCTGTCAAAGGATGGAGAGCTTGGGTCGCAACTGATGTGACCAATGCAAGACTCAGGCCAGTGTTATTATGAATTATGAGCAAGGTCTAATTTCCATTTGTAGCAAAATCCCTTTGTGAGAGGAGAGGGGGGTAACCCTAGGCCTGCCCACACCTCTGAACGACTCTGTGCTTGCTGGGGCTGCCTCAGGAGCTATCTCAGAGCCAGCTCAGTGCCTTGCAGGCTCTCTCTCTGCTTCCCTGGGCCTCTGAGGAAGCCTGGATATCAGCTTGAGGGCTTGGAAGTGCTGCCTTGAGCATGGGGATAAACAAACTCCAATTAGGCTGAGAATATGGGACCACAGGGGTGGCTTAGAGGCCTTTTCACATCCCTGTTTCTGTCACTTGGATAAAAAGGAACAGTTGACAAAGGCCCCCAGAGCACAGCAGTGCTGCACTAAGTGGTAGTGTATGAAGGGATGCTGCTGCCCCATTTTCCTGGAGCTCACATCTCTGGAAAGGGGGTTCAGCCCCAAGCCAGGGGCTCCCTGCAGCAGACGCTGCATCCCCCCAGGCCCTGCCAGGCTCAAAGAGGCCCATTTACAAGCTCCTGTTTTGGAAAACTGGTGGTGACTCTTCAAACCCTTTGTGGTAACCTGTATCAACACAGACAGAGAAAGGAGAAGGTGGAAGGTCCAAACACCAAAGGCCCTCCAGCACAGCCTGGTGATGAGTTCATGGTGACACTCTGGACCTTGGCCTCAGTTATTTAGGCAAAATTAAATGCCTGAATTTCTCTTCACCTGCACCAAGGGAACGTGTCCTGCCCTTTCCCTGCTTCCCTCCCGGCTCTGCAGCTCATCTGCACATCCCTGCCTTGGTCCTTCTGACTCTTCCCTCTCCTCCTGGGCATTGACCCACCTGCCTTCACACAGCCTGGGGGTCCTAAACAACTGCAAGGTTCTATGGTCACGAAATAATATTGACAACACAGTCAGGAGAATGAAACCTTTACCCAGCTGCTACTTCTGAATTACACATGGCCTGAGAGTAAAATAAAACATTGTTTTACTGCACAGAAAATGTCTTCTGAGTAGCCAACAAAGCTTTATACACAATAGTTGGGTGTGTCTTAATGTTGGTGGGAAGAATATTAGTTATTTAAATTAATTAATTTAGGTATTTAAACTAACAGTTTGTAGATTTCCCATTCCTGGAAGTGTCCAGGGCCAGGCTGGACAGGCCTTGGAGCAACCTGGGATAGTGGAAGGTGTCCCTGCCCATGGCAGGGGATGGGACTGGATGAGCTTTAAGGTCCTTCCAACCCACACTGTTCTGGGATTCTGTGAATCTATGATATTTCATTTACACACCAACTAGCTATACATCTCCAAATATTCATTTTCAGAAGCTATTTATTCTCCAAAAGTTAATTAAAAAAACCCAACCAAACACCACCAAGCCAAGAACATCTACAAAGTTTTAAGGAACTTTCGGCTCTCCCTGTGCCTCAGGCCAGAGTTTGTTCTCCAGCAGTGGGAGCTCTGGTACAGCCTTCCCCAAACCTCCCTCCACCTTAATCCAGAGCTCACATCCAATTAAAGTAATGAGCAATCACCCTTCCAGCAACGACTTGTGTGTTTCTGCTTTTCAAAACTGGCCTTTTCTTGTTTACCTTCTTCCCTTTATCCGTCTCTCTCCAACCCGTGCCAAAAAATCAGGGAGACCCCCAAAAGCAGCACAGTGCAGATGGAAATGTGAAAGTCCTGGTGCAGATGGCAGCTCTCCTGGCCATGCCCAAATCCCTGGCTCTCCTCCAGCCTGCCATTAACTCGACTGAGGGACTCTTTGTTTTGGGAGAGGGGAGGACAAAGGCGGCTTTACAGCTTCGACATTGCACCAGTGAGTCTGGAGGGACAGGCAGCTTCTTCAGGCAAGAAAATTACAGAGCTCATTGCAGCAGCTCCACATAACCAAAGAACAATGAAGCCATGGATTATGCCATTATTTATGCACACAAATCTCTCTCCTACACACATCCCGTGCATCTGGAATAAAAGCCACGCCACCAAATGCAGAGCTGGCAGAAAACAAGCTTTCCTTCAGTGAGAAGGGTAAAGAGGATGACAAGCATTTGGGGGAAAAAAGATAAGCAAGGCAAAAAGATTCTTAATCTTCCAAAGCATTCCCTGTGGTTTCCTAGGCCTGCCACACCGATTTCATTCCTTGGAGAAGAATGGTCAATTTTCATTCCTGGTTTCTGAATGGCTGACGCAAACAACAGGAGTCCAGGGCCAGCAGCTCTGTTCATACAGAGTATCAGCACATCACCAGCTGTGACAGGATCAGCTCCCAACTCCACCAGCATGGGGAATGTCTGGGGGGCTGTGGATAGCTAAGGAAGAGCCAGCATGAAGCCAGAAGACACTGCTTCCGTTGGGAAGGGAAATGTGGGGATAAGAGGGAATTTCAGCCTTCCTAGAGCGAGGTGGGGAGCCAGGTAGCACCAAATGGGCCACAATTATTTTGTCTAAAATTCTTCTATTCCTCTTACTTTAGGGGAACTGGGAATTTCCTTAAGGTAGCTATTTTGGGAGTTAAACAGGGCTTACAAAAAGGCTGGAGAGGGACTTTGGACAAGGGATGGAAGGACAGGACAAGGGGGAATGGCTTCCACTGCCAGAGGGCAGGGTTAGATGGGATATTGGGAAGGAATTCTTCCCTGTGATGGTGGTGAGGCTCCCAGAGTAGCTGTGGCTGCCCCTGCATCCCTGGAAGTGTCCAAGGTCAGGCTGGACAGGGCTTGGAGCATCCTGGGATAGTGGAAGGTGACCCTGCCCATGGCAGGGGTTGGAAGGGGATGATCCTTCAGGTCCCTTCCCGCCCAAACCACTCTGTGATTTTATGATCATTTGACATTAATAAAGGTATCAAACGTGGTCTGCTATTTATTAATAGACTTTTCCAGCACTGACATCCTCCTTTCTTCAAGATTCTTCAATGATTCAATGCATAGCACCTTAAAATTCAGGCATAAAGTTATATTAACATATTCTAAGGGGGATCATTGCTACTCATCAAAACTTTAAAGCACATAAGTCATTGAGATCTACGGGGTTTTACTACACAAATAGCTTTTTCCAGCAGAGGTTTTTTTATTCAACTTACAGATCCACACATGATAGATTCTCTTCACCAGAAACTGGTAATCGATGGGAATTTCATCAGCAAAATTCTGGTAGAAACATGGTTTCAGAGGGATGAACTTGGGGAGCGGTGGGAAGTTATTCACCTTTTCTGGAACACAGAATACAGATTTCAGCTGGGAGCAGAAATGTGTCATATCCTCCACATCTTCCCAACAGTGCTGCATGTTCATCCTCTCCCTGGACCACAAATATTTTGGCTTTCTTTCTCAGCAGTGGGCAGGGCATTTATTCTACTACATACAAGGTTGAGAGAGGGGAATGGGAACAAGCTCATAAACATCATGTGGATTTAACACCTTTCCACGTCAGTGTGAAGCTGTGTGAAAGGTGCTGCAAAAAAAAAACAACCAAAAACAAGCTCCAGGATCAGCTTCCTCAGGAAGGGGGAGGTGTCAGCAACATCTAGGGGAAACAGCTGCACAGAGGTGTTCAGTTACAACCCTTCAGAAATCCACAGCAAGAGGAAAGAAAGGCTGGGGAGTGTCCAGTCAAGCAGATTTACCTTCAGCCACCAGCTCTGCATAGGCAGGAGCACGTCCTGGCCAGGGGTCAGGCCTTAGGACTTGTAATAGCCTGGGATAATAAGGAAGAGTGCCTGAAGGCATCCCCAAACTGGAATTCTGTATCCAGGTATGTTCCAGTTCAGGGAAATAAGTCAGATGTTGGGAAGGAATTGTTCCCTGTGAGGGTGGGGAGGGTGCCCAGAGCAGCTGTGGCTGTCCCTGGATCCCTGGAAGTGTCCAAGGCCAGGTTGGACGGGACAGTGGAAGGTGTCCCTGCCCGTGGCAAGGGTTTGGAACTGGATGGGCTTTAAGGTCCCTTCCAACCCAAACCATTTTGTGATTCCATGATTCTGCGTCAGGGATGACGTTGTTTTGAAAACACACATGATTTTTAATGGAAAAAGGGTACATTCAAGTTTTTCCTGCAAGGTTAAGCCCTGGGGAGAAAAAAGCAAATAAAAAACCAAAAAGCTTTACATTCAGAGACAATAAATCAGCAAATGCTGCCAAAAGCTATATGGTGAAGAAAACCCTACCTTAGGAAGAATTTCTGTTTTAAAAATCAAGTAATTAACTGCCTAAATCCTCTGCTGCTGTCAGCTCCCGGATTTGTCTGTGTGTGCCTGGATGTGTGTTCCTACATGTTTGGGAATGTTTGCTCTTGCCTTGCAGAGCTGATTAAAGTTTGATTCCAGGGCATTGTGACTAATTGTCTCTAGCCTCCTTCAGCCCCAGTAAACAGAATTAAAAACAACCAGAGGAAGAGATGAAGAATGTCCTGGGAAAACCTCCAAATGGCACAGGAGACGAGAGGAAATGTCTGAACAAGAACTGTCAGCACAAGAGTTCCCCTTCTCTTCCCATTATCTCCGTCTGAGGAGACATTTTGCAGGAGCAGCTCCTCAGCTCCATTTGAAGGTTGGCAGGGAAGAGCCTAGAGCTGCAGCCAGGCTTTAGGAAGGAAAAAGGCTTTCCCTCATGCATATTTTCACACAGAAAATAGTGAGAACGCCCACTGGGAATACATCAGAAGTAGCTGTGGAATAATGTCTGAAGTCACCAGCCCAATTTGACTTCTCCTGATGAAAACAAACATCAAGTCTTCTGCCCCTCCTCACCCATCTCCCTTAAACCCATTTTACATTAATTCAGATGCCCTCCAAGCTGGTTGGGGTTACTGGTTAACACCACTGCAGACTCCATCCCATGGAGAGCTGATGGCCCACGGATGCTTTCAAAGTCCACAGGAATTTGGACTCCTTTGCATTAATTTTTTGTTTGCTGTAAACACCTAATGGGATTTCTCCTGCACAGTGTGTCCCTACAGCCTGGAAAGGGATTTAACAATGCTGGATCAAGGGAAAGGGAGGGGACACAGCTTTTACAGCTGAAGGGACAGGTCTCTAGGGAAGTCAGTAAGACCAAGATTAATCAAACACAGTAAAAGCAGATTCTCTAACAATATTTTTTTTTTTTTCTGAGGGATGAGGAAACTTTTGTTCTGTTCCTCTTCAACAGCTGAAGCTGCAGATTGTTCCTTTGATTCTGCACTCTCCCATTTTCTGCCATGGACAGCTGAGCTGCTGCCAGCTCCCAGTGCAGAGCTCCCACGTGGTGGGGCCAAAACCAACCAGACACTGCAGTTTGTCATTTTTCAAGCTCATAAAAAGGTCCAAACACCCCCACAATTGTTTGCTAGGTACACAAAGCTGAAGATTACACCTCTTCTCTGCTGCTGCCCAGCTGCTGCCCACCTCCTCCCAGCCAGAGACCCTGCAGCTCCCAGCTGTTCTGGGTTACTTCTGAGATCAGACAAAATAAATTAAATGAAAATATCTCCTTTCATGTCTGGCTGCAGAGCTTGGAGTGCTACAGTTCTCCCATCGAGGCTGGGATCAACACATCAGATCAGCAAAAGCACCCTGTGCTTTCAAAAATCAAACTGCATCACCCATGAGCAGCAACTGGAGGCAAATTCCAGACTTCCTCTTATTTCAAAAAAAGTTGGAATTTCGTTACTAATTTCACTGCAAGTAAAATTCAGATGGATTAATGTCAACAGCACAGCTAGGAACACTGTGGGAAGCCTCTGGAAAGAAGGAATTATTCTCATGTACTTTTTTTCTGAATAAATTCCACACTCATAAAACTTTCGAGCAAGTCACACCTGAGCCTTTATCGCTTAACCAGGATCTTCAGGTGACAGATCAGGACACAGCAGGAAAGTGAATGTGACCAAGGCAAGAGAAGTAGCTGAGGAGCTTTAGGGATCACCAAGGTCTTGGGAAGGGACACAGGTCACATTCCTGACACGTTACAGCCACCACAGCCTCATGAACAACACTCCCTGAAACCACTCTCCCTACTTGCTGTATCTGAGGTGCTCTTACCTGCCATTTCTAATACTTGTGTCCCCTGGGGAGGTTTCAGACAGAGCAACAGATCTGTTGGAGAAAGGAAATCAGGTCAGCACGTCACTAACCAGCACCCAGAGAACTTCTTGGAAGTGGGAATGTCTCCAGTGCGTGACAAACAAGAGCCTGGGGTTCCCACTACAAACTACTCGTGTCCATCACCCAAAGGAGGAAGGCTGGAGCCTCCCAGAAAGGATCCTGATTTCTCCTTGTGCAGAGGAAGCTCTGGTAGCACCTTATTCAGCCATCTGGAAGGTTTGTATTATCCAGCAGCAAACAAATGTGCCCCCAGCACTCCCTGGCAGAGGCTGAGGATACTCAGGAGCCCCTGCCAGAACCCCTGCAGCTTCCAGGGGCAGCCACACCGGTCAGCGTGGGACCCAGCAGAGCTCATACATTGGAAGAGAAATGTGTAGAGCTCACCAGACTTAATGCCTCATTTAGGTGTTGAGATGACTTGCTGGCTCCTGGCTCTCTGTGGTGCTTCCCAACTCCTGGAACAAACAGATAATCCCTGTTAGCTGGGCACTAAACTCCTGCTTACAAAAATATAATCAGCTGGAACCAAACCTAAAACCCCTCATTGTTTTAGAAATTCTGCACAAATGCAGATTCATTCTTCCTGTTACCACCACTGAGTGTGGCTGTAACTCTGGCAGAAGCACATCCTGGGAAGTTTACCCAGCATCAGCCGTGTTGCTGATTTTGGCAGATCCCACGGATGAAATACACAGAGAGGTCTTTGCTGAGCTTTAATTCCACCCCTTCTTCCTTAAGGATAAAAACACCACGTGTCCCTACCTGCAAATCCCAGAATGGAAACACAGAACACACAAATCAACCCTGCAAACCAGCACTGTGGAGTCTGACAGAAATGAAGGCAGTCTAGACTAGAAACTGCTCCTAAAAACACCCACAGCAGCCGCAGCAGCGAGGTCAGAGCAGCCATACTGTATGCAAATCGCTTGGGATTTACAGCAGATGGTTCCCCTTTGCTGCACCACCCTGCTGTCCTCCCATGTGCCCCAGGTAAGGTGTGGAGGCTGCAGAGTTTTGCACTGGCACAGTTGTTTTGTTGGGTTGCTTTTCCTTTTCTTTTCATTTGAGCTACTCTAACCCAGCCCATGGAGACAACAGGACCCGGGACTGTACCAGCAGCCTGTTCTCCCTGTGCATAGATGTACAAGCTTAAATATGTCTGCACAGAGGAGAAGATATTATTTTCCTGCACCAGTCTCTAGGAAGCCCCAGTGTGGACAGGAGGCTCTGTCCCCTGGGAGCTGCTCCAGGATCCATCCCTGTCACAGCTGAGGCCTCAGGGCTGTCCCTCAACACTGACACTGCCTGACAGCGTTTTGTAACTGATGGTTTGGAAATGGGAGCCTTTTGCTTAGCATTTTTCAAATGTGTGAATAGAAAACAAAGGATGAAGACAGTTAAGAACACCATTAAAACTTCACCCTATCCTTCTGCAGCTGCTGCCAGCTGAGATCCATGAATTTCAGAGGGAAGAACAAATGGCCACTAAAGCACCAAGAGAGAGGAATCTTTTACTGAAAAATGAGCCTGTGAATAAGGTCCTTCTTCAGAAGAGGATTATTTAGCTGCTGCACTTCAGTGTTGGTGTCCTACAGCTGCAGAGAGGTGTCTGTCCACTGGAAAAGGGATCAGAAGGAAAGACTGAGGGGGACATTCCTGGCTTGACAGAGCCAAACAATGGTTTTCCTGTGCCTTCCTCTCAAGGAGACCTGTGGTGCTGCTGAGAGGCTTTAACTCAAATAAATAAATAAAACCCCCAGACAACGCAGCATTCTGGTGATGCACCCCCTCCTCCCTTTCCCCAGCTGTTGTCATCCACCTGCTCCTTTCTTAACAAACTTCAGCCACACTTTGGTGCTTTGAAGACAGAGCACATGAAATTGGGATTGTCCTGTGCAGGGCCAGGGCTTAGACTCGATGATTCTTGTGGGTCCTTTCCAACCCAGGAAATTCCAGGATTCTCATGCAAAGAAGCTACAACAGAAACTTCTGGATACTCCCCTTCAGCCATCTTGCTTCCAGGAGTAATCTCACAGCAATTCCTGGGACAATGACTAAATTCCCTACAGAAAGATGTGGTTTGGATCCACAAAGCAGCATTAGGAACAATTCTTTCAGCAAGGATAAGCACACACGGCCATGTTTTACACTGAGCAATCAGTTCCTGAGATGTGCTGACCTTCCCAGCTCCTGGTAAAAGGAAAGGGAGCTTCTTCCCAAGAATTTCTTCCCAATATCCAATCTAACCCTGCCCTCTGTCACTTTGAAGCCATTCCCCCTTGCCCTGGCACTACACCCTCTTATAAACAGTCCCTCTCCAATAGGTAAATCAGATCTCTATTCACCTGGACATTTTCAGTTTAATTGGGAATAGGTAAAACCCAAGACCCTGCACTCACTGCAGAGATTTTCTTCATCTATAACCCACTACTTGTGGTTACACACTAAGGAAACTCTGGTGTGAAGTGAACCTCCTTTTTCCACTGTGATCATCTGTGGCCAGTGAATAACTCCAAAGTTCACAGTCCAATGCTCGTGACTCAGGAGTCCACTGGAGACAGCTGGAGCTTTTCTTCACCACGATGTCACAGACAAAATACCCTGTGTTAGTTCCAGGGACTCCACTTCCCTCTCAAACCAAGACATGAACACAAGCAGTGCTGTTTTTCCGGGCAGCCAACAGCATGATTCCTTTGAATGTGACTGCAGAGTGAAATCCTGCACCATCTCACATTAGGAAAAATTTTGCGAAGGGATACCTGTGGAATCTGCTTTGAGGCACATTTTGAGTATCACAGAACCCTAGAATATCCTGAGCTGGAAGGGGCCCACAAGGATCATTCAGTCCAGCTCCTGACATTAACCAGGACACCCCAACAATCCCACCCTGTGCATCCCTGAGAGCGTTGTCCAAACGCTCCTGGAGCTCTGGCAGCCTCGGGGCTGGGACCATTCCCTGGGGAGCCTGGGCAGTGCCCCAGCACCCTCGGGGGAAAGAACCTTTCCCTGAGATCCATGCCAAGCCCTGACACAGCTCCAGCCCTTCCTGGGCTCCTGTCCCAGAGCAGAGCTCAGCCCCTGCCCCTCCGCCTCCCCTCGGGAGGAGCTGCAGCCCCCGAGGAGCCTCCCCTCAGTCTCCTCTGCTCCAGCTGAACGAGCCAAGTGCCCTCAGCTGCTCCTCAGACCCTTCCCCAGCTCCGTGTCCCTCCTTTGGACACTCTCCAACAGCTTTGGATCCTTCTGATCTTGTGGTGCCCAAAGTGCCCCCAGCACTGGAGGTGGGGCTGACCCAGTGCAGAGCAGAGCAGGACAATCCCTCCCTGGGCCTGGTGCCCCCCAGGACACGGTGACTCTTCGGGCTGCCAGGACACACCGGTGACTCAGATCCAACTTGCCACGGACCAGGACCCGCAGGTCCCTTCCCACAGCCCTGCTCTCCAGCCTCTCGTTCCCAGTCTGTTCCTGCATCCAGAGCTGCTGCATCCCAGGGCAGGACCTGACACTTGCCCTTGTCACTTGTCACATGGTTGGGGGTTGCTCAACCCGGGCATTTGTCAGGGACTCTCTGTGGGGCCTCTCTGCCTTCCACTCTGCAGTCAGCAGCTCCTCCCAATTTAGTATCAGCAAACTTGTTGAGTATCCCTTGCATTCCTGCTACTGCAAATGCTACTCCTTTCCCTGCTTTATTCTGCCCATATCAAATAGTTTTAAAAGTTTGTTATTTCTCCCTCCTGTTTTCTCCAGAACCAGAGAAAGGTGGCAGAGAACAAGCAAAGGCCAGGCCAAAAGAGGAGCAGTGACAGGGAAGTGGGAGAGCTGAACTCATTCCTGTTTTGCCATAAACCCACCAAGTGACCCGGGGCATGTCCCCAAGACCAGATTCACAGAACACTGGGTCCTCTTGTGCCCTGCAGATGTTCCAGCCAATCTCAGAAGAGCCCAATCCATCCAACAAAACCCCCAGTTTCTGAGTCCTTGCTTTAGGATATTTCCTGTACTGCTTTTATGTTTTAATTCTGATTTGATGACTCTGCTCTCAGGGAACAAGTGACAGGACGAGAGGAAATGGCCTCAAGTTGTGCCAGGAGAGGTTCAGGTTGGACAGCAGAAGGAATTTCTCCATGGAAAGGGTGGTCAGGCATTGGAAGGGGCTGCCCAGGGAGGTTTGGAGTTCCCATCCCTGGAGGTGCCCAAGGAAGGTCTGGATGTGATGTGGCACTCAGTGCTCTGGGCTGGGGACAAGGTGGGGATCAGGCACAGGATGGACTCGATGACCTTGGAGGGCTTTTCCAACTTTAAGGACTCTGTGATTCTGGAATGCAGCGAGGCCAAGAGCTTCCACACAATCCTGGACCCCAGGGTTTCACCCAGAGCACTTTGCCAAGAGCAAACAGAGGGACAGAATCCCAGCACAGAGCAGAACTGTCCCCACTCCCTCATCAACAGGGATTTAACAACGGGAACACAAGAGGAATGAGACACCTGGGCACAACACATCTCCTGACAGTGGTTCAAGCTGAGCCTTTGGGGAGGACCCTCAGACCACCAGGCTTTCAGAACTCACTCTGAGCCAGCAAACCCCAGACCCTTCAGAAGAGCCTAAAAGGAATGAGACTCCACAGTGATCCTGGAGATCTGGATTTGAAATCACACGCTCTCCAGGGAATCAGTGCAGCCTCCGGTGCTCCCAGCACAAGCCAACGCCTTTCTCATGATCTCTTCAGTTGAATATCAAGAGAAAGTGGTGGCTCTGTGCTGGTTTCAAGACAAAAGGCTGGGTTTGAGCCTCTTTTAGATGCCCAGCTCTTACCAAGAACTTCCCAGAGAGCCCAAGGCAGCAGCGGCCGCTCCAAAGCAATCAGCTCAGCCTTATAAACCCAGAGCTGACACAGCTTGGCTTTGGTGGTGTTTCCTCTCCCTGATGCACCACGAGCCCTCACAGGGTGGGGCACTGGCCCTGCAGTGACATAACAGGCAAAAAGTGATTCCAACAGCCACCCAGCACAACCGGGGAGAATGGGGAAACTGGGTATGGCAGCAGTGCCCTGAACAAAGACGCAGGGAAGAGTGAAGTGACAAGGGTTAATCCCCTCCCACGTCATTCCAAGATCAGCTCCGAATTCCAGGAGCTTCGTGGGGACTCCTGGCCATACAGGGGGTTCTGCTGCCCCATCTTCCCCATCCTGGGGCTGGGGAGACAGCGGAATTGGAAGCAATTCCCCTCAGGGCTCCCCCAGCCTGTTTACTCAGCCCTGTAAGTGCTGCAGCAGCAGGTGGGCAGGAGCCTTAGTTTGGCTATGCAAAAGCCACTGCAGACAAATACTGATTTTGGTACAAACACACCCAGAAGTGAAGCGTGGCCACCCAGGAACAGAAACTCAGAAGGCTCAAGAAGACAGAAAGCACAGAAACAGCCGTGCTTAGGACACAAGCCTGTTCCACCCCTTGTCACCTGCTCAGACTGGCCTCACACAGAAGAACTGGACGGCAGATGGCAGCAAAAATATTAATTAGCCCAGAATGACACTGAAATGCAGATAAACCAATTTCTTAATTTCTAACCCACTGCTCTCTTCATCGCAAGTTCCACAAAGGTGTTTCTTGAGAGAATTACAAAGCGCTGAGACAAGAAATTAGAAGGGGAAATTAGAAGGGGAAATAAAACTACAATATTCAGGTGCTGTCTATCGAGGGCTACACACACATCTCCAGTACCCAAACCACACAGATCAAAGACGTTCACCCTCACAATCCCAGGAGAATCCCTGTCACGAATCTCCCCGGCGGGAGCGGGGCCGCTGGACTGTGTCACCCTGTCCCCTCTGCGTCCCCTCGAGCGCTGCCAGCCGTGTCCGAGCCGGGAAGGAGCCGCAGGAGGCAACTCCCGAGAGCCCCTCGGGAGCGGACGGAGCCGGCAGCCCAGGGGGTGGGGGTCTCACCCACGGCGGCACACGGGACACGGCCCGTCCCGGCTCCTCCCGCCCGCTGCCCCCGATAGCGGCTCCCACCGGGGCCGCCCCCGATCCCTCCCCCGCCCGGGCTGTCCCCGATTCCTCCCCACACACGGCCCGTCCCCCCAGACCTGTCCCCGATACCTCCCCAAGCACAGCGTCCCCCACTGCCCCCTCCCCCGTCGCCC
>WEKY01013372.1:232109-251557 GCA_013390045.1 Picathartes gymnocephalus | reverse complement strand
GGCCCCCAGTTCCCCTCACCCGCACTCCCCCTCCCCGACCCCTGTCTCCTCCATCCCTCCTCCCAGGCCGCCCCCGGCCCGCTCGGTGTCCCCGGCCCGATCCCCCCGCGCCCACCTCAGCGAGCGCCCGGTCCCGCTCCACCAGGGCCGCCGCGGGGCGCTCTGGGAAACAGAGTCCGGCCAGTAGCCGCCACCGCTGCGCTGCCCGTGCCGTGGACTACAACTCCCAGCGAGCCTCGCGGCGCACCCACCGCCGCTGTCATGTGAGGGGCAGGGCGGAGGGGAGGGGCGGCGGTGCGGGACGGCGGCCGGGAGGGACAGAATTGTCCGAAGTACCGGGACCGACCCCGTCCGGGGCTCTGCCAGGGACAGGGAGATGTTCCAGGGGCTGCGACATCACTGGGAGAGATGGGGAGGCCCAGGTGGAGAGGAGAAGTGTCCTGGGAGACCTCAGAGCCCCTTCCAGGACCTAGAGGGGCTCCAGGAAAGCGACCTGGGACAAGGGCTTGGAATGACAGGACACAGGGAATGGCTTCCCACTGCCAGAGGGCAGGGAGAGATGGGATATTGGGAAGGAATTGTTCCCTGTGAGGATGGGGAGGCCCTGGTACAGGGTGCCCAGAGAAGCTGTGGTTACCCCTGTATCCTTGGAAGTGTCCAAGGCCAGGCTGGACGGGGCTTGGAGCACTCTGGGACAGTGGAAGGTGTCCCTGCCATGGCAGGGGTGGCACTGGATGGGCTTTAAGGTCCCTCCAACCCAAACCATTCTGGGATTCTGGTACAGATCGGTCCCGAGAGCATAGAAGAAATTAAAGTTTTTCCAATTAAAGACTTTGAAGGATTCATTTTCAGTCTCACTCTTTGCCAAAATTTAAAATCACTATTTCCAACATTATTAGTTTTGGGGGTTTTTTTACCTTGTAAAACAGAGTTTATTTTTCTTCCTGTGAATTTTGTGCAATATTCACCTATGTACCTACAGAACACATCTCAGTAAAAAGGTTTTCATCCATACATTACATTACATTTTATTTAATATTATGAAAAATTATGACAAGAGTTTTGTCCTTGAATAAACATTTCTCCTTCCCTTGCCTTCCCTTCCTAAGCTGACTGGTCCGAAAGAGGAAATTTTGTTTAGTTTATATATTTTCTTTTCTGGTCCCTTCCAGCCTGAATGCTTTTGTTTGGTTCTAGAGCTCCTTAAGCCCTTATTTTTACCACATTAGACTCCTTAATGTAGGCAGGGATCCCTCTCCAAGGTCTCAGCTCTGCAAATCCTGTTAATTTGGTCAAATAAAATCCCAACTCGGCTTTAAAAGACATTTATTTCCAAGGGCTGGGGCAGTGGTTTCTGTCACTCCCAGCTCCAGAGAGTGTGTCAGGCTCATCCCTCTTATCTGAGCAAGTGCTGAGACCTCTTTTTGTGAATTTTCCCTAAATTTTCCCCAAACCCCACCAAGTTTCCCTGCAATCCAGCTCCGGGGCTCTCCGGTTGCGTTCAGCCGCTGCCCTGGCTGGGCTGTCCCGTTTTGCCGGGGTTTGTCCCCAAAGCGGGGACGGGCGCTGCTGGCTCTGGGATTTCCCAGCTGGGCCGGGGTTTTTGGGAAGGAAGGCTCAGGTCTGCTCCCATCCGTGCGGATCATCCACACGCAGGGAGTGTTTTGGTGTGAACCAGCAGAGGTCACTCGGCCCCAGTAAATCCAGGGCTGCTGGACCAGTAAGAGAGGGAGCGTTACTGGGGGACCCGGGGAGGGGACACCACCCGGGCCACCCCTAAACTCCTGTCCCCTGTCCCGTGGGATCCCGTCCCTCCCGTCCTGACCCCCGACTTCAGGTGTGAAACCTCCTTGACAATTCCCAGCTTCTCCCTTGGAGCCATTTTCCTGGATATTTTTTTGGTTAAAGAGCAGCTCCTCAGAAGGAATTTTTAAACGGATTTGCCATGCTTTAATTTTTTTTTTTTTCAGAAATACACCAAAGAAACAGGATTTTTTTTGAGAAAAAAAAGACACATTTTTTAAAAAATGAAAGCCAAAATGTCAATGTGCAGCAATCCGAGCGCGGCACCCTCGGCTCTGGTGGTCCCACATCGGACACAGCGGCTCCCTGGACACCCCAGCTCCCCCCACTCCATCCCCAAAGTGAGTGATGGCCCTTCCCAACATCTCCACAAGCTGTGCCCTGTTTCAGGCTGTTCCCAGCTCTTGGTAGCAGCCAGGATTTATCCTGCAATATCTGAACTCCGAATGGGTGGGAAGGTGGAGGAGGAGCCGTGTTGTGCCGTGGGAATGGCCGGGGGCAGCAGTGGGAGCTAGGATTGACTGGCGTGCAGCTCCAAGGATCCCTTCCCATTATTTCCCTCTGCTCCACAGCTCCGGGACAGCCCGGCCGTGCTGCTGACGGACACAGCTCTGGATCTGCACGGGCTGCAGGGAGCGGGCACCTGGGTGAGATTTGCAGGGGAAGCAGAGGAAAACGAGGATGAGATTTGCACGTTTCACACCCAGTGAGCCCTTTGACCTGTCTGCATCCAGAGCAGAGATTCAAAGAATCCTGGGATATTCTGAGTTAGGAGAGACCCCCAGGGATCACCAGTCCGACCCCCAGGGATCACCATTCCAACCCCTGTTCCTGCCCAGACACCCCAACAATCCCACCCTGAGCATCCCTGAGAGCATTGTCCAAACACTCCTGGAGCTCTGGCAGCCTCGGGGCCGGGACCATTCCCTGGGGAGCCTGGGCAGTACCCCAGCACCCTCGAGGGGAAGAACCTTTCCCTGAGATCCATGCCAAGCCCTGACACAGCTCCAGCCCTTCCTGGGCTCCTGTCCCTGTCCCAGAGCAGAGATCAGTGCCTTGCATCCAAGTCCTTGCATCCTTGTTAAATCCAGGATATCCATGTACATCCGTGTATAATGCCCTGGTATATCCGGGGTGTTCTTTCCTTCCTAGGACTGGAAACTGTTTGAAAATGATTCCCAAATGCTCCTTGACTCTCCCTGATTCCTTCCCACAGATGGACCATCCCCCCAAACCTGTCCCCAATCTGCTGTCCCAAAATGTGTCCCCAGTACTGCCAGGACAGTCCCTGTCCCTCAGTTCAGGGGTGCTTAAACAGCATTCCCACATGAAGGATCTTCCCCGACCTCTGCTCTTCCTTGGAGTGCCCAGCCTGGAGGATGCAGAGGGGCTGGGAAGTGCTTCCAAGGGCTCCAAACCCAACACACACCCACAGGACACAGATCCAGCCTCCTCCTGGCTCACTTTGTTGTGTTCTTAGCATTAAGTGAGGCACAAACACCTCCCAGTGTCTGAAATCTACCCTTATGTCCAAATCATGCACAGGATAGATGGGATATTGGGAAGGAATTCTCCCTGGGAGGGTGGGGAGGCCCTGGCACAGGGTGCCCAGAGCAGCTGTGGCTGCCCCTGGATCCCTGGCAGTGCCCAAGGCCAGGCTGGACGGGGCTTGGAGCAGCCTGGGACAGTGGAAGGTGTCCCTGCAAGTGGAATGGTCCTTTCCAACCCAAACCATTCTGGGATTCTAGTAAAGCTCGGTCCTGAGCCCACGGAAGAAATTAAAGGTTTTTCCATTACTTTGAGGGATTCAGTTCCACTCTCACCCTTTGATAAAATTTAAAATCACTATTTCCAACATTATTAGTTTTGGGGGTTTTTTTACCTTGTAAAACAGAGTTTATTTTTCTTCCTGTGAATTTTGTGCAGTATTCATTTATGTAACTACAGAACACACCTCAGTAAAAAAGTTGTCATCCATACATTATATTACTTTTTATTTAATGTTATGAAAAATTCCGACAACAGTTTTGTCCTTAAATAAACATTTCTCCCTCCCCTGCCCTCCCTTCCTAAGCTGACTGGTCTGAAAGAGGAAATTTTATTTAGTTATTTTCTTTTCTTTAAAAAAATAGAAATTACAATCTTACAAGACAGAACATTCAATGAGAACAGAAGCATTTTCCTAAATCTAAAAAGTAAAACATTTCCATAAAACCTGTTGGTATCTACAGGTAGGTGTGTGTGGAGGGGTGGTAAATGGAAATAAAAGGTTTTCCATTTCTTCCTTTCATTCATAGAGATAAAAAATAACATAAAACCGACTGAAACTTTATATATTTTTCTCTTTTGCACCAACATTCACAAGAATATATATTATATATATTTTTGATCCATCTTTATACATAGTGTGAGGGCTTTGTGGGTGGAAATGGACACTCAGCTAAACTGCCAGAGCAGACAAACAAACACTAAATTAAATCTTGGTCTGGACGAGAGCCGTCACTGGCGGCCGAGGCTGCCCAGGGCTGTTGGAAAGGAACATCCCATGCTGGGATGGGAACACCTCCGAGACGCTGAGCACGGAGCACCGGAGCCGGTGGGGGCTCGGGGCTCCTGGGCACCCTCCCCACCAGCCACAGGGGAGAGCAGAAATCTCCCTTTTTCGGGCATTTCTGCCCAGGCTTTGTCGTTCGCCCTTTCCCTGTGAGCCCGGAGCTCTGGGTGGCCCAGCGGGGGTGAGGGACCTTGGCACAACCCTGGCGAGCCCAAAGCAGGGGCCGCCATCCCTTGCCATCCCTTTCCATGCACGGCACCAGTCCCAGGCCAGGAATCACCGAATCGACACCCAATCACCTTATCCCCTCCCAAGAAATCATCTAATCAAGTCGGTTCCTTTAAAGAGAACTGAAAAGTGCAGGTTCCCGCGGTTTGGCAGGTCGAGTTACACGTGTTTAATACTTCCATCCTTCCCTAAGTTCCCACGGGGGGCTCTTATTGCTCAGAATAATCCAGAATCTCTCCCCACGGGATGGACGCTACGCCGTGAGCCGGAGAAGCGCGGCCGGCGCCAGGGCCCCGCCTGTTCCCGAGTTAAGGTGCTTTCCTGGCTTCTTTGCTGGATGAAATGAAGTCGGTGGTGTTGACCATTGGGTGCGTATTGGCTGACGAATACTGAGGGTGAAAAGAAAGGTGTGTGCTTTTTTTTTTTTTTCCTCTTTTTCTGTTTTTCCCCCGAACGTTTCCAAACACCCGTGGGCTGTTCCCTCCGCGCACGGCAGCGCTGCCGCTCCTGCGAAGAAGCACGGTCGTCTTCTGGGGGTGCTTTTCCCGGGAAGTGAACAGTGCTGTTGGAAATGATGCTTCCAAAAAAAAAAAAAAAAGGCACAACCCTCTGGACGTAAAAGGCAGCACTGACTTCTCGCTTCTGTCCAAGCTTTGGAGAGGGCAGGAGAGGAGCCGGGCACACCCCTGCCCCGTGGACGCTGTGCGGGACAGCGACGCATTGGCACTGGACGTCGCGGGGGGCCGTGGGAGGTCCAGCAGCCTTTTCCCAGAAACCTGGCTGCAGCAGAGAGGGAGCCAAGGCTGGAGGGCTCCAATCTGCTCCCAGAAGCAGTTCGGATGTGCTCAGCAAACCCAGGGAGCTCAGGGCTGCACACGGCAGGCGGCAGCTGCCGGGGACCAGTGCGGTCCCACATTTCCCTCTGCCTTCGAGCGGAGCAGAAATCCCATCAGCTTCCTGGGGAGCCTTCCCTTGACAAGGTTGGTCCATGGTCTTCCCTAGGAGGTCTTTTAATAAAAGCAGGAATATCCCTCACGTCACTAAGAAAGCTGCTCGTTTAGTTTAAAGGGTGCAGTTATGGATCCAAAGGTTTTTGGCTCACGCTCAGGGATGATCCGAGCTGCCGGAGGATGGGATTGGGAGCACAAGGAATCAGCATGAAGCAGGAAAGGGGCTTGGGATTTTAGCCCTTTGTCAGCAGAAACTGGGGCTGCCTCAGAGCAGATTTTTCCCTTGTAGTTTTTGGCATTTGCTACAGCGGGGGCAGGAACAGGGACGGAAAAATCCATCTGCAGAGCCACAGAGTCTCTCAAGCATCCCCTGCTGCTGTGGCCTAAACAACATCACCCTACAAATCCTTCCCTTCATCCCCTTTTGAGCGTCCCAAAAGGAGCAGCAGGCCCCAAACACCACATTCCTTCCAACCACCCTCATTCCTTGAAGGGAAGGAATAAGGACCTTTCGCTTCCCCGTGACTCCCTCAGGCAGTTTCTCCCCCTAAGAAGCTCCTAAATGCTGCTAACTCGAGAGCAACCCCCAAAATAACAGTTCTAAGGAGCTCATTGAGGGGGAAGCCTGGGTCCAACTCAACCTGCAGCAGCAGGCAGCCACATCTGTGCTCCCGTGTGTGGTGTGGGAAAGGGGAAACCTGGGAATGGGACCAGCTGTGGGCTGAGTGGAGGAAGGGTCACAAATCCTCCTCTGGATGCTGAACGATAGGGCAGTTTTAATGGGATTGATAAGAGAGCCACACACAACAGCAGCACCCAGAGAGGCACCGCTGCTGCGGCCACCACGGGCACAGGGACAGCCCCTCCAGTGGCCATGGGTGCCTCTGCAGTGGGATGGCCAGGATTTGGGCTCTGACTGAAGTGCCAGGGGCTTGGAAAAGCTTTTGGGATGCAGAAAGGTGGCACGAGGCAGGTGAACCTGCTGAACCGGCTCTGCAAAGTCAGGTGGTCACCCAGTTGGATGAGAAGCTGGCTGGGAATTTGGGAAAATGCTGTGATGGAGGGCATGGAGACCCTGCAAAACTTTTCCCTTGCTGCACAGGGCATCAAACCAGCTTCTTCCACAGGAAAATCCTGTGCTGAATCCCCCACCCACCACAGCCAGACCTTTCTTGGCCAAGCTCTTGGGGGCCCACTGCACCCGTGGGAGATGAAATAAAGCAAAGGCTCTCTTTTCCCTCTCCTCAGCTCCAGCCCCAATCCCACCCAGCCGAGTCAGCATTGCCACTTCTTTATCCCATGCCTGGTGTTTGGGTTAAAAAAAAACCAAAAAACCAAAACAATAAAATAAAAATAATAATTAAAAAATAAAGAAATAAAAATCGGAGGTGGAGAGTGCAGTCGGGACAGTGGGAAGGGCGCTCCCTCCTCCCGTGTGGCCGGGAGCAGCCGGTCCCTCCCCACTGCCGGGAGCATCTCCTCTCCCGAGCAGAGATTTCACATTCATTTCACTGGTATGGCAAAGTCCTTTTGCTTTTTCCTTCAAGGTGCTTTACATTCAAGAGCTATTGCAAACCACAGCGAGGAGACAGGGCCGGGGAGGCACCGCAGCCTTCCTGGGGTTCTCTTGAGTTTGATTATTTGATTTAAATAAATTGCCCCAAACCTCTGAAGTGCAGTTCATCTCCAAATTTTGGGGAACTCGAAGGGGGCCACTGACTCCTGGCCTTAGCTCTCCCGGGGGTCGCTGTACTGAAGCTCCGAGTTGAAAACCTCCTTATAGAGGGGGGGGAAGTTCATGGCGGTCTCCGGGTGCAGGAGACGGAAAAATTCCAGCTTGTCCAAGTGCAGGTTGCAGATGGTCTTCATCAAGGGCAACTTGGAAACCATCTGCAGGGAGAGAAGGAACTGGTGACCACTGGGATAGCGGGTGTAGTGGCCCTGATGCCACTGCTCCCCCTCCCTCGGGGACAAGCAGAGGCATTTGGGGACCACGGGGTTCCCAATCTGTGTCCCTTGCACTGCTGTTCCCCCTTCCCTGGGCACAGTGGGTGGGTTTGGGGATCACTGGCTTTGCCTGGCACTGGGGTACCAGCAGGCTCCCCACCTTTGGACAGCCTGGCAGCAACCTGGCTTCACCCCCAAACCCACATCTTTCCACAGGGGCATCTCCCCATTGCAGCTCTGTGCAGGCCAAAGCATTCCCAAAACAGCTCCTTTTACCTAAAAAAAACCCCACTTCCTGATGCACTGCCAGGTTCAGCAGCACAGTGCTGCCTCTGCCTGCTCCACAACAGAGATTCACAGCCTTTGTAAAGAGAAATTCTCCTCCTCAGGCAGGTCTGAGGTCTCACTCCCCAAAATGCCCGTGTGTGGCTCATGAGCTCTGGCACAGCCACGTCCCCCAGCTCAGACATCTCCCGCACCCCTGGCCGGGTTTCCTGTGCCACTACCTTTGAGAGCTTGTCCTCGGTGGAGTGTTTCTTCTGGATCTCGTGCTGCAGAGCCACATAGATCTTGTCCTGGAGCTTTTGCACCTTCTTGGACTCGGTCAGCCATGGGCGGTCTGCGAGAGAAGAAGGGCAGAGTCACCTCAGCGGCTCCCCCAGGCACAGGGCAGTAGCCCCTGGCTCCTTTAACCCTTCCTGCTCTCCAGGATGGTTTTGGGGACACTTGGCTCTTCTCTACGCTGTGGGTGGCACAGTTCCTCCTCCCACCAAGGAGATTTGACAGACACGTTTTGTGCATCTTTAGACACATTTTTTTTCCCCAAGTTCCTTTCCCAGGAATAACTGAAATCCTCCACCAGGGAAGCAGTGCTGAGGTTTATGGGGTCAGCTCTCCCCACAGGACACCCCCAGATGTGGGGCCCTCCCCACGGCCCCCCAGTACCTGGGGAGAGCAGGACGGCAGCGGTGAAGAGGGCGAGCTCCTCATCCGACAGCTGCAGGCGGCACAGGGTCCTCCCCAGCTCGAAGACGGCACCGATGAGGTCGTCACAGCCTGGGCAGGGGACAGCGGGGACATGTCACTGTCACTGCTCTGCCCACCCATCAGCAGAACCCAGTGGCACCCAGAGCTTGGAAAGGTTTGGGGAGACAAGATGCGTGAAGCGGGGGCCTGGATGCTCACCTGGCAGCAAATTCCAGCTTTGTCTGGGCTCCAGGGGGAGAGGAGAGGGGGGGAGGGGGAGAGAGCCCCGAGGGAGGGGCAGTGAGGTGGCTCTTACCAAGAGATTTGAACATCTGCATCCCACCGAACTTGCCCTCGAAGAGGACGGTGTTGTTCAAGGGGTTGAAGGCGCGGATCATGCGGATCAGGAGCACCTCGAGGCAACCTGATGTAGGCAGAGAGAGCGCAGACGAGGGCAGGGCAGGGCAGGGCAGGGCGGGGAAGGTCAGGGGCGTTTCCATCACCCCAGGACCAAATGTAAGAAAGAGAAAAGCCCCCGGTGCACGTTTGAAGTCCAGATTGTTCATTCCCAAGAGCAGAATGGGTATTTCAACAAATCCAGTTTGGGTTTGGGGATTGGTTGGGTGTTTTAGGTGTCCAATTGTGACCACAATATTTCACCAAAGGGAAATATTATCCAGTCATTCACAGCCAGGCACAGAGAGACCGAGGTCATGGTGGAGCACCGAGAGAGAGGAAAGGGTGAAAACAAAATAAATAAAAAGAAAATGGAAGGAAGAAATGAAAGAACGAGTTAAACTCCAGCGCGTCAGGCACAGCCAGCTCTGGCTTCGGGGTACAGCACCCTGCTGGGACACTGGCACGTGCTGTGCTGTGTGCTAATCTCAGCTCCCCAGCTCTGACAGATTAGAAACTATGAGGTTTTTCCAGTGTTTTGGGGATTTTGCACATTCAGCTCCCCGGCCTGGGCATGGCATCACCAGCTTGGGCAGATGGAAGGATGGGGGACGTGGGTGTGAGCTGCCTGCCATCATCCTCCTCTTCCCAGCCTCTTGCTGGTAGAAGAGGCCAATCCTTTTCTCTCAATCCTCCCTACTCCCATTTGAGTTTGGCACCCCTTTTCCCAGTGGAAAACCTTCTGTTCTCATTTCCATCCCAGTTTCTGGGTGACATTTGGATGAGGGCGGCCATGGAGAAAAACCTCTGCCCAAGGCAGCCACTCCCCACGTGCCCCCCTTCACCATTGCCCTCAAACGTGACCCTCAGCACCTTCCAGCCCAGCACCTGCTCCCCCAGCACTGGGAGAGCTGAGGCAGCGAGGGAGGGGACCCCCTGAAAGGAAAGCACCAGCCAAGAGAAAAGATGGGATTTGCCTCTGGCCCTGCAGCTGCTGCTCAGTCGAGGTGTTGGGGACGCAAGGGGAACAGTGGGGACACGAAGGGGGGTGGCAGGGATGCGAGGGGGGCGGCGGGGTTCCCCCCCCTTACCGGCTTTCAGGAGGATGATCTGGTCGTTCTGGCAGAGCTCCATGAAGCCGTCGATGCGCTTGGCGAACTCCACCACGTACTGGATGGCGTTGGAGATCTGCAGCGAGCACTGCTGCCACATGGCCTCGCAGCTCTGCGGCACAGCGGGGACACGCTCAGCGTGTGCTGGCACCCCGGCCCTGTCACCCCCCGCGGCAGGGACAAGACCCCAGTGCTGTGCCACACGTGGGGGATGGTGGCATTGGGACACCTGGGATGTGAGCTGCCACTGCCAACTCCCCCTCTGGGCAGCTCCCAAAGCACTGACAGACCCTCCTCATCCTCACCCCCACCTCAGCATAGCCCCAGGGGACACTGGCTGTGGCAGGGGGCTGTGACAGTGGCACTCACCTTGCTCTGCAGGGCACGGACCTCCTCAGGGGAGTAGAGGCTCCACGCCAGGCGCTTGAGCTCCTCCGTTGTGTACTGGCACGTCTCCAGGTGCGACTTCACCACGTTCTGGGCCACCCGGTCTGCAGGGTGGGGACAGTGGGCAGTGAGACCTGGGGACCCCAACCCCATCCTCTCCTGTGGGGCTGCTGGGGCTGAGCTCTGGAGGGGTAGAGGGGCTCTCATTTGGTGTCATGGGGGTGTGAGGACAGATGGGGCAGCAGGGACTGAGCCTAAAGCAAGCCAGGGATGTGCCCCATGACCTTGGGTGTGCTGAGCTCCATCAGGGAGCCTTGGGGCTGCTCTGAGAGCTGAGCCTGGGCTCACTGTCATAAAATCCCAGAATGGTTTGGGTTGGAAGTTTAAATCTCATCCACTCATTCATCTTAAATTTCATTCCACCCCCCTGCCATGGGCAGGGAGACCTTTCCTGGACCAGGTGTGCGTACCCAGAGCTGGGTGTGTCCTGCAAGGTGCTGGGGGGGCCCCAAGCACCATCCTCGGGGCCACACACACCCCACACAAGCCCGGCACCGTCCTGGCACTCACCGATCTCTAGGACAGAGATGTCAGGGGGCAGCTGGGCACCCTCCAGCGCCCCGTGTGCCAGCAGCGCCGGCTCCAGCATCAGCTCGTAGATGGACTCCTGCTTGATGAGCGTGGCATCAGCCACGTCCAGGCTGGACTGGTCGGGCGAGGGCTGTGCCGAGGCCAGCAGGTCCAGGTTGTAGTAGCTGCTGCTGCCCTCGGGGGTCAGGGGGAAGTCAAAGAGGAGCCCATCAGACAGCGTGGAGATGTCGTCCAGGTCTGAGAGGCCACTGCTGACGCTCGTGGTGTAGACGCGGCTCAGGGTCTCGGGCTCATCCTTGGTGCCGCCGCTCTGCTCCTGGCTCTGCTGGTGCTTCTGCACCTCGGCGTAGAGGCTGTCCCGCTGCTTCTTGGACATGCGGCCGAACTTCACCGCTGCCCCAGGGGGAGACGGCGGCCGTGTCAGGGCAGCGAGACTCCCCAGGGCAAAGCCACGACTGCCCACTGCCCTGGGAAACGTTCTGGCTCCCGGGGGAGTGCCTGGTTTGGGGATCTCTGAGCCCTGAGTAGGGCTGGGACCCCACTGAATGCACCCCCCCTCCAGCCCCAGACCAACCCTGGGTCAAACCAAACAGAACCAGGTTAGATTTTCCCATGGAAAACACAAAAGCATTTCTTGCTTCCCAAACCCTCCTTGCACCATGCTGGCCCTGTGGGGGGAAGCAGCTTCATCCTGAGAGCCTGACTTGCTCCGAGGAGGAGCAGGTGGTCCCCGGGGACCCCGGACACCTCCGGGGCGCGACTCACCATCGCGGGACATGCCCAGTGCCAGGCATTTCTGCAGGCGGCAGTGCTGGCAGCGGTTGCGGTTGGTGCGGTCGATCAGGCAGTTCCTCTGCCGGGAGCAGGAGTAGCTGGCGTTGTTCTGCTGGCTCCTCCGAAAGAAACCCTGCCCGGGATGGGACGGGAGGAGTTGGGAAAGTGCCCGGCTGGAAGCCAGCCCTCGCGACCGCCCCCCTGCCGGCACCCGGCGCCCCCGGGCTCACCTTGCAGCCTTCGCAGGTGATGACACCGTAGTGGATCCCTGAGGATTTGTCTCCGCAGATCTTGCACGGGATCACTTCGATTTGGGCTGCGGGGGATGGGGAAAGGGAGGAGAGCACGGGAATTAATAACGGTCACTGCTGAACGGGAGGAGGGAGATGCCCCCCTGTCCACGACGGCTGCGGGCTGGATCAGCACCTGGGGAAACTGAGGCACAAGAGCTGGACCCACCGGCAGCCCAGCCCTTCCCACAGACCCCACAAGGACTCTTGCACCTCAGAGAGGTCCCTAAAAGGTTCACACAGGGCAAGTGGTATCCCCATCCCCTCCAGCAGCAAGAGACAGGGTAGGAAAGCCCTTGGATCCGGGAGAGCACAGGATGTTTCTGCCCCAGCCTGCCCGGGACCCAGTTTTGGAATCACTCCCCTTATTTTTCAACTGATGTGTGCACCAGGACAGGGACAGCCTTGGCACAGGCACCATCCCCATCCCTGCAGCTGCTTTGCTGCTGGTGGTCTGGCCCTAGCAGAGGGTCCGGCCCCCCTGTTCCCCCAGCAGCTCCTTCGAAACCCAGGACCAATATAACCATCCCCAGCTCAAGGTCCCGGCCCCCTTCCCCCCACAAATCCGCTTCCCTCTCCGCTTCTGCTTCGCTGGCACTGAGCTGCTAATAGGCTTCGTCCTCCTCATTTTCCAGCTGCCCCAGATCTGGGCTGGCTCTGCCCTCCCCACCCGCGCGGGGGGGACACACGGCACCCCCGGGACTCGTACGTGCCTCCCGGCATCTCTGCACCCTCTAATCCCCGCTCCAGCCCCCGCACCCCCGGCCGGGCTCAGCCTGGCGTCGCTCTCGAGGGTGCTGGGCAGCCACTGCCGCGCCAAAATAACCCCCACGGCCAGATTATGGTTATTTCCAATCTCCTGGGCCTGTGCAAATCCCCGCTCAGGTAATTCCCTTCTGCCTCTCTTCTCCCCTGGGAGCCATGGGCTCTGGTCGGGGATGTGTTCTGTGGGGCCACCTCTGCGAGTGACAGTCCCAGTGCTCGTCCAGTGCCACCTGTACCCCAGCACCTGGCAGGGTCCTGGGGTCCCTTGCTGCTTGGGAGAGGCTGGGATGGGGCAGTGAAGCCTCACTGGGCAGAGGTGCCATTGGTCCCCCAGGGATGGCATTGCTCCCTCCCAGGGATACTATCAGTCCCTCAGGAATGGCGTTGGTACCCCTAGGGATGCTCAGTATCCCAGGGATGCTATTGGTACCCCGGGGATGGCATTGGTATCCCCAGGGATGCCATCACTGTATCCCCTGGGGCAGGTTTGCTTCCAGCCTGTGAGGGAAGGACTCGCTCCAAATCCAGGCAGAAGCAGAGGGACGGATCCCTCCTGCATCCTTTGACTCACTCCTTAACCCAATGCCCCATATGCACCAGGTGATTTCAGGGCTAACCCCTCCTTCCCCAGGCTGCTGAGATGGGCTTCTCCCAGGGCTGTGTGTTGTCCCCCACCCCCCGACTCAAGGGAGTCACATCCCATCCCTGATACTCCTCAAATCCTCTGCCCATGCCTCTGCCGTGGTTTTGGGCCTGGAGAGCAGAGCTGATTTCCCTGGCCTGGGCAGAGCAGGGATGTCCAGGGCATCCTCACATCCCCTGTAGCTGCACCAACATCGCGGCCGCAGGGCCACCCTTTTGGCAGGGGGATGGAGGCACCGGGAGGGCCATGTGTGGCCACCCCCAAATCATCAGCCAGCTCCGATGACCAAGACACACCCCAATTCCCTGGATCCCGCTGCCATCTGCGCGCACGCTGCCGGACCGCAGGGACCGCTCCCCACTCCAACACCCTGCCCCAAGGCCTGTCCCGGGATGGGACCGAGGTGGTGGCATGGCGGGGGGCGCAGGGAGGGGGTGCCACCCCCGGCAGGAAGCGGCGTCGGCTCGTTATGCAACGTTAATTGCAGCCGCCGGCAGCGCGGGTGATGCATCGCGGGCGCCGCGCCCTCACGCCCGCGGCCGATACTCCGGTACCCGGAATTACCGGCACTGGCAAACACCGGGGCTGAGCGCGGCCCGGTACCGCCGGCACCGACCCAGCAGAGCCCAGCGATGCCACCCCACAGTGCCCCAAAAACCCCAACTATCCCAAAGGCTTCGTGTGATGCCGACGGCCAAATCCCGCCCCGCGAGGCTCTCGGAGCTGGAGCTGAGGGTGATGGGTGACGGTGAAGGACAAGCCCGGACCACCCGGCGTGTGCCCGCAGCCTTTTGGGGCTCTAATTACCATGCTGCTAATTACCCGGCCGTGCCCGCCACTGGCACCCGGCACCTGACCCACTCGTAAGACGCTCGCCCCAAATAACTGACGTGGAGATACGGCCGTAACCTGGCGATGGCAATTACAGCCCAGCACGGTTAATTGCAGCTCTGATTGTAAACCCGGCTGAATCACCGACTCGGCTCCATCAATGTCCCCTCATGCCACAGCCATGGACCCCCGGGGCGGCCGGACCATCCACCCTGCGGCCCCCAAACACCCTCCTGCGGCAAATCCAGAAGGATGAGGACGAATGTGGGTGCGGGTGGTGTGACCACAGCAGCTCCCACATTCCCCAAGTCTCACTGTGATCGGGGGAAACATCACAGTAGACCCCAAATCCCGGATATTCCTCTGTCGCCACCCCCGTGCCTCAGTTTCCCCATCGGAGAGTTTGGCATCTCCTCCCACCACAACGGTGCCAGAATCGGCCGCACTGCGAACGGGGGGGGCATTTGGGAGGGGGTGAACCTCTTCCCCCTCTAGGGGAGGAAGCAGGGAAACTCCACCCTGGGGCAAATGGGGCTAAAATAGGGATCAGGATAAAAGAAACAACAAAAGGGTTAAAAAAAAAGTAATAATGATCTCCAGCCGGCAATTAAAATGTCCCGGCGGTGGTATTTGCTCTCCTCCCACTGTAAACACTTCTTGCCCAACTCCCGGCCCGCTGCCACCGGCCGGCCCTTATGTAAGTGGCCCTGTGGCACGGTCCGGCCACGGGGCCCGGCCGTGGCGGGGCGATGGCCCCCGGTGCGGCGGCTGCGCGTGGCCCCGCGGTTGGAGCCATCCTGTCCCACTGACACACTTTCTGCCCCTGGCCACGCGCGCTTGTGTAACCACGGCCCTTAACCCTTCCGGGCCCGCGGCCACGCCAGGGCCGGCCTGGGGCTCAGGGTGGCACCCCAGCCCTCCGCCACCGGGAGCGGGGATTTTGGGGCATTTTGGGGTGGTACCTCCAGCTGGGGACATCTATCTGCCACCCTGAGCTGCAGCTCCAGGTGAAGGACACAGGTCTGTCCCTGCACAGTGCCCAGGTCGCCTGTCACCCCCCAGACCCGGCGGTGTGTGTCCCCTCCAGCCCAGCACCGCTCGCCCCAGGCCATGCTGGAGGCTCCGGTGGTTTCGGCAGAACCAGAACCGCCCTCCCCGGAGCAGGACTCGGCCCTGGTGCCATGCCGGCACACCCTCCTCTCCATGGCCTCCGCCCCAAGGGCGGGCATCTCTTGCACCCCAAAACAAAACAGGGCAGGCCCTGCAGGATGCAGCCACGGGGGGCCGGACCCCTCCTCTGTGGCGCAGGGAGGGTGGTGGCCCCATCCTCCTCCTCCTTCCCCCATCCCTCCCCTCGGCCGTATGATCTCACTGCTTTGGGAGAATCACCCCAAAACCCTCAGCACCCCACTGAGCCTCGGGACATGCTGTGACCCCACTGCTGCTGGAAGATTTTTGGAGCTGCCTCTCTCCCACTGGCATAACTGGGTGCGCCTGGCTGCGGGGTGAGGGCTCCTGGGAAGGGGGTGTTTTGGGGTGCGCTGGCAGATCACTGCACAATCCCCTGCACAGCCCCCCAGGGCGAGCGTGCGCATCTGTCACCCCACAGGGGCAGAATGCGGCCGCCCCTTCCCCTGGGGGTCCACGTCAGGCCATGATGTCCTTGCCAGAGGTAGTGGGGCGAGCATCCCAGCACAGAGTATTTCAGAGGTGGCTCCATGCCTCTGGGGCCATCCCTGCCCCAAATAACCCCCGGCGCTTCCCCAGTGCCCTGGCTCGTTACCCTGCTGGGAAAGCAGGTCTGTGCCCCTGCCAGGCTTGATCGATGCCGCGGGACAGGCACCTCTGGTCCTTGGCAGCAGCCCTGCAGCCCCTCTGCATCCCCCAGCCCCAGCCAGGGCACCGGGATGCTCCGATGCTTCACCTCCACCATCTCTCCCCTTCCAGGGGGATTTGGCATCCCCCTGGTGCACCCAGAGCAGGGAGAGGAGGATGAGTCCAGCCTGCAGAGGGACACGCAGGGACCCACAGGGACATGCAGGGGCCTACGATGCCACCCCATCTTCCCATTCCTGCCCTAAATCCCGGTTCAGCTCCTGCATCCCCTGCAGCAACCTCCAGCCCCGGGAGCGACTGTGACCATTCACAGTTGTGTTTTGCTGTTGGGGTAGGAATAAATAAGGAAATAAAGGAATTATCACCCCTTTACATCTGCTGTTGGCTTTGCTATTAAACAGCCTCCAGCGCTGCAGTGCCCCAGGGTCCCCCAGCACCCCAGCACTTCGGCCATCACTGCCAAAACATCCCATCCCTGTCCATGCACCCCGGGGAACCCCAAACAAGCCAGGCCCATGCCGATGTGCACAGCCCCGGCTCCAGGCACAGGGACACCGGCAGCACCGGCAGCATCGAGGCCAAATGGGCAGTAGGGAAAATTTGGATGACACAACCACGGCCCCGTGCCGGACTGCGATGCTGGAGGGGGAAACTGCTTTCCTAATGGATTAGCAAAGATTTCCTGGAAACTTTGGGCCAGAACAGCGCTCAGCTGCTCTCACCCTGCCCTGGGGCAACCCCTGGCCACCTTCCCTTGCAGCCACGCGGACGGAGGTTTTGCATTCCCCCCAGTCCCTAACAAAGTGCTGGTTTTCCCTGTCCCGTGGAGCAGTGTGTGCCCCCAACAGGGAAAGCGCAGCGCCGGATGGGCGATGTGGCTCCCCCAGGGCTGCCCGGGCTGCTTCGGTTCAGCAGCTCCGGTTCAGCAGCTCCCGTGCCACGCAGCTCCGTGCCAAGGCCAGCCCCACCGGCACAGGACGCAGCCCTTTGCACTTTGCCTGGTGCAGAAGGGTGGCAAAGGTGAGGCAGCGGGGAGGGGGACCTGCCAGCCCGGGGTGGGGACAAACCGGGCTGCGGTGGGAGAACCCCTCCAGCACTGCTGCTAAACCGGGGGGGAATTATCTCCCTGGGGCTAAAAAAAGGCAGGAGAGCAGCTCTGCTCACCACATCCGATAAACCGGGCTGATTTAGACATTAGCAGCTCTTTAAATAGCCGCTGCGAGTTCAAAGTTAAACGTGACAGGGAGCAGGGACAGGGACTGGGCTGGGGACAGGGACCACCGTCCCTCCCTCGCCACTGCCCTTCCCTCTCCAGGTGCTGACTCTCCCTGGGGTTATCAGGGTGGGGGATCCCAAATCCCGTCTGGACCCCTTAGGAGCCCATAAATCCAGTGGACAGCTGTCTTCTCTAGGCTTGTTTTTTGGGAAGCCGTCAGGCACGGCCATCCCCGCGCGGTGGTACCCGGGACAGGCGCGGCCGTCGTGCGGAAGGGCCGGTGGGTGCCGGCCACCCTCGGCGGCGCCAGCGTGTGCACGCCGCCGAAACGGGCAGGGAAGCTCCTCCTCCGCCCTCTCTGATTTTTCCAATGACAGATCTAGGTCACTAGGACAAGTCGCAAAGGCTGCCGAGCCACCGCACGCTCCTCGCCACGCTGCTTGCAAAACAAGTGAGCAGGAGGGCTGGAAACCGTATAGGATTATACAAGGCAAAGCCTCTTCCCCGGCCCCGGCGCAGCCGCGGCGCAGGGAAGAACAGGAGCGAGGAGCTGCTGTGACCCCCGGGGGAATGGGGCAGAGCGGTGGCGGGTTTGGGAAGGAAAATGGAGATTGAATCAATTTGGCGTCGCCATGCGGCATTTGGGCTTCGAGAGAGATGAGGACGTGGGACTGCGGGAAAAACGCCCGACTGTGGGGAATGATGGGATATCAGGAGGTCTTGGCCCTAAATTAGGGTCAACACACAGCAATTCAGGGGGGAAAGGAAAATTATTTTTAAAAAAGAGAAAAGTTTGTCCAGTTGCTAATTAAGCCGGTGCTGGCTATGCATGTGCTACATAAGAGCCAGGCGTGTTTGCAATTAGGCAGGCGTTAATGCTTTCCTCCGTCCTAGTAAAGGTGAAAACCCAGGATGTCGTGGGGCAGGAAGGGAATGTGGGGGGCTCGCCTTGCCCTCCTCACCCACCCTGGCCCCACCGTTACACAAGAGTGCGGCGGGGGCAGAGCCGCAGCACCCGCGGCACAGGGAGGAAACAGGATTTCAGAAGCTTGGGGATGAACATCCTGGTACCCACACCCCAAAATGCGCCTAAGGACGTGCACCCCCAAAGCACCTCTGTGGAGGGGCACGAAGGAGTCCTGGCAGGGCGAAGGGCTCGGGGAAGGCAGGGGGTGATGGAAAAATGATTTAAAGGAGGATGAAAATCCCAGCCCAGGGTGCAGCAGTGCTCCCAGCATGCTGGGAACGGAGCTGAATCCGGCCACCGCTGCGTCACCATCACCAGGCCCCGCTGGATTGTCCCGCTGGAGCCTTCCTCCCTCCATCCTCCTCCTCCCCACCGCCTGCTTGGCAAAGCAGAGGGGTGAAAAGTAGGAATTGCCTTTGGTAACGGGTAAAACCAGGCAAGTGCTGGCACGACTCACCCCTGCTCTGGACAAGGGGCACCCAAAATTGCACCTGATCCCTCGCCCGTCCCTGCAGGAGCCTCCCAAACTGCTCCCCACGCTGTGGGGAGGGGGAAAAGGGGGAAAAAACGACAATAAATCCAGCCCTTGTGGGAGCAACATATTGAAGAGGAGATTAAGGGGTTTAGTGCGGGGAAAAGCTTAAGAGTGCGTCTAAGCCGGCGTCGGAAAGCAAAGCAAAATAAACAAGAATTTTATTCCTAACGAAGGGGGAGCTGGAGGAGGCAGAGCGGCCCCAGCGGGGCTGGTGCGGGTTCCCCCCTTGTTCCCCTTCGCGGGGCCGGTGCGGGTCCTCCCTTGTCCCGTTCCAGCGAGACTTATGCGGGTCCCCCAGTGTCCCCAGTGGGGCTGGTGCGGGGTCCTTCCCATCCCTTCCGCGGGGCTGATACGGGTGCCCCTCGTCCCCCTCCAGCGAAGCTGATGCGGGTCCCCCCTTGTCACTGTGCGGACTGACACCGCTTCCCCCCGTCCCTCAGCGGCGGGGCTGACGCGGATCCCCCGTATCCCCGTCCGGACTGACGTCGGGTCCTCCCCGTCCCCCTCCGCCGGGCTGATGCGGGTCTTCCCGATCCCCACCGCGACCAACTTCTGCCGCTGCCCCCCGCAGCCCCCCGGACCCACCTCGCATCGTGTCCGCCGCGGTCAGGGCGCCGGGGGGCGCATGGGGCGGCGCGGGGGTCCGGGGCGGCGCGG
>WEKY01013372.1:215152-226523 GCA_013390045.1 Picathartes gymnocephalus | reverse complement strand
CCCATCCCTGCCTCCATCCCCCCCCCTGCCTCCATCCCCATCCCTGCCTCCATCCCCATCCCTGTCTCCATCCCCATCCCGCACTCCCTTGGTGCAGTGATGCTCCAAGTAGGTCAGTGGGCCGCGGTGTTGGGTGACCGTGGGTGGCTGCAGCACCTGCCCTGGGGGGGCTTTGCTCCCTTTATCCCTGGTCGCCCTGGTCCTTAGCCGAGCCCACCCCCCTGCTCACCCCACTGGGCTCTGTGGTCCCCGGGGAGGGGCAAAGGCAGCGTCTCCCTGGCCCAGAGTGCAGAGCCCTGACTCACCTCATTGCACAAATAATGCCCAAATTGGCACCTGAAAGGCCGTCCTGGCCCCCCCACGCCGCCCCCTCCCTCCCTGGTGCCCCGGGGGGCTCAGCCCGGCGGCGTGGGATGCAGGGGCCTCCTCGGGCAGCTCCCCCCGGCACTGACCCCCGGCTCGGGAGGAGAACCCCCGCTCGGCACCGTCCCGGGCACCACGCGGCGTTGCCGAATCTCCAGCGTAATAATTAGGAGATAAACAGGAAAGAGGAAAGGGGGAGATTTCATATTCCGCCCTGATCCCCCCGGGACAGATAAAAGCGGAGTGGGGGGACTCAAGGGGGCTTTTTTCCCACTTGTTTCTGCTGAATCAAACATTTTTCCTCTTGCTTAGAAGATTTCCTGACTCCCTCCATTCCCCCCGCTCCCGCCTTAATGAGGTTTTGCTGTAAAAGTCTCCGAGCCTCAACCATGGCCTTGAGTTAATCTCCAGGCACCTTCAAAGCCTCAAGTTGTTCCTGCCCCCCTCCCCACCAGCCCCTCCTTCACCTCCATCTTTTTGAACTTCCCAGCCACAAAATTGCTGAGTTTCATGTGATGCTGCTTCTCCTGCAGCCGGCAGCGAGCACGGGGGTCCCGGGGCACATGGCAGGGACACGGTCCTGAGGGCTGGGACAGGCACGTGGGATGGTCCCTCCAGATGAAAAAGCCACCTGCCTTTCAGGGGAACCTCCAAACTGGGGTGAAAAGGGGATATTTGGAGGTTTTATTTCTATTTGGAATGTTGTGGAAATATTGCAAAAAAATAGCCCATGGCTCAGGGCCACCAAGATGGTGGCCCTGTCTTTGCCACCAGCAGTGAGGCTCTGGGGACTGGTGGCACTGGGGCATCACCCTGTGGGGCAGGCAGAGGATGTGGCAGGACGTGCAGGCAGGTGCTCGTTGGGTGCCAGGAGCATCCCCCCTCCAGGGCTCAGCTGGGGATGACCCTGGGACCCCAGGCTGGGGCTGATGGCAGGAAAATGGTGCTGGTCAAGGTCCTGTCCTGGCTGCCCACTCAGGGCTCTGCCAGGGGAACCAGCTGCTCCCTGGGGAAGGGGCTTGGAAGCTGCACAGCCCCTCCGTGCCATCCCTGCTGCCAGCACAGATCCTGGTCCTCAGAGCACCCATTCATCCCTGCTGGGGTGTCCTGGGCACCCCTCCCTCCCCATCACCTGTGTGGGTGCCCAGCCCTGACCGCTGTGGGTCCAAAACCCCGGGAATGGGAGAAGCAGGAGCTGACAGCACCTGAGCTGCTCGAGCGTGGGGTGCTGCCCTGTCCCACCCCTGCTGGAGCCATCGGACCTGGCCGGGCTCCCTCCTCCTGCCCCCGGTGCCCCGGGCTGCCCGTGGTGCCCGTACCTGGGCGTCCCGTTCAGAGCCGATCTGGAGGCTTTAGTGCAAGTTAATCCCAGCAATCCCTTAATTCCAGGGACCGAAATAGGAAAGATCAGTAGGTCAGTGGGAAAAGCTCTTGGCCAAAGTTAACATGGTAATGCAGAGAGAAGGCGAGGAAAAGAGCGGGGGAGAGGAAAGTGCCCAGGAATCTGCTGTTGGCCCGCCCTGTGCCCGGGCTCTGGTCGCTCTGCATCTCACTGTTTTGGGGATGCCAGGAAGGCTTGGCAGCTCCTGGTCTGGTGCAATTTTGGGAAGGAAGAGGGGTTTTTCCGCTCTCACCGAACACCCAGCGCTCGCATCCCCGAGGCGATCCCGGGGTGTTAAATCCCGCTCTCCAGAGGCGAAATGTTGCGCATTAGCGCCTGCACCGCTGAGCGGCCCTAATTAGTGCTTGGCAGGCGCCCGCCTTGGCCCCGTAAGCACCTTTTTGGCTGCTGCTCTGGAAAAAGCCGTGCCGGAGGGCTTAGCTTTTAATACAGTCAAAGCCCAGGTGAGCCACCCACCGCTGCCCAGTGCCAGCGGGCCGGTCCCAGCCCCGGCTGAGGGGTTCAGCTCTGCTGATGGGTCCCAATCCCAGCTGTGGCCTCCAGGGTCTTCACCTGGTGGCCCCACACAAGACCCCCAGCCCTGCAGTGCCAGTGCTGCTGCTGGTATAATCCCAGCTGGAACCTCCCAGGGCCTTTCCTTGCATCCTCAGCCGCTCTCCCTTGGGCTTGGGTGCTTTTGGGCAATAATATCGCTATGGGAGCAGTTTCCTTAAATCCATCTTTGTTACCACAAGCAGCTTAGCACCAGAAACTCTCTTCCTCTCTGTTCTTTTAATACGATCCCGGCTTAGCAAAGCCCCGGGCTTAGCCACTGTCCCTGCAGTGCAAGTGAGGAGAGGAGAATTAAATAATATGAAAGGAGAAAACAAAGGGCTCTGCCTGATTTAAGCAGCTGCAGGCGGGGGTGGCAGCAGCCCAGCCCTGCCTCGAGGGAGCTGCTGGGGTTACCTGAGGAGGGGGATGCTCAATGGGATGATACAGGGTGGGGCCCCTCTGGGATGCCTCGTTTTTACAGGTCAGTGGGTCAGGGATGCTGATACTCCCAGCCATTGCTCCTGCTGGCAGGTCTCAAGGGAGACAAGGAACCTCAAATACCTCACCATGCTTCCTGGTGGCAAATATTCCCATTTCCCAAAGTTTTTCTGTTTTGGAGTCTGCCAGAACCAGTGAACGGCTCAGAAGAACTCCGTGCCCTTTGCAGAGGCAGCATCACACCAAGACATGGGCCTTCCCCACATTTCCCACCCCACCGGCCCGGGATGGTGCTCCCTGGCTGCCGGGCAGACCCTCTGTGCCGACGGGCTCGGCGTTCCTGCTCATCCCTGGCTCCCAGCTGGCCGGGCTGGCTCCCATGGCTGCCACCGTGGCTCACCTTGGACTCCGCTCCCGGCACAGCCCAGAGCCCGGCTGGGTTGCTGGGGAGACGGGCTGGTTTATTTACCATCGGGGCTGCGATAAGGAGTGTGAAAGGAGAGGAGGAGCACATGGTGTCCAATGTGCCTGACCCACTTTTCCATCGCCCGGGCATTGCTCGCCCTCGGCGATTGGATTGCAGCGGCTGCGGAGCCGCCAGGGCTTGGGGCGTCCTTCCTTCCGAACCCCGACGGCTGCGGGTCGGTCGGGAACAGAGGAAAAGCATCCCCGGGCACCAGGAGTGGCCACCGAGGCGGCGCGATGGCGATGGAAACCCGGGGATGGAGAGGCGCGTGGGAGCTCTCCGGGGCCGCTCCCCGCGCCCGTCCTTGGCCGTGGTGGCGGCGCGGCCCCCGCCGGCGCTGGCACAGTGGCCCAGATCTGCCATTCCGCATGGCTTCCCCGGCCGTCCCCGGGGCCGGGCGCCGGCAGCCTGGGCGCTCGCTCGGCGCCTCGCGCGCCCGCCCGCTAATCCGACATGACTCTTCCATTAGAGACGAGATGCTGGCAAAGAGCTTTTCGGTGTAGGAATTAACTCCTTCTCCCACCCCGCAGCTCCCTGACCTGCAGCGTCGGCTCCAGCTCCGTTACCCGCGTGGCCTGGGGTCTGTGGGATGGGGGGGCCCCCCCGTTGTCACCTCCAGCCTGGTGGTGGGCTGGTTCCCCGGGGTCCTGGGTAAGCCCTTACCTGTGCATCTCCCATCCTCCTCCTCTGAGAATGCGGGATGCGAGCAGAGACCCAGCATTGAGGTGGCAGAGGGTGCCAAACAAGGGCTCCATGGACCCCCTGGGTGGCAGGAGGGGCCCCAGCCCTGTCCCTGTCCCTGGCTGCAGCACAGCCGCTTCCCTTATCGATCTTCTCTTGTTGTTAATTATCGGCTCCAATCGAGCCCGATCAGAGCCACGGCTCCCTGCAAAGGCCCTGTTGTGGTTTTGGCCTTTCCTCCCCTGCCCTGGGGTGCTGGGGCTGCTGGGGAGCAGATGGGACCCAAAGGGGAACTTGGGGAGCTGGGGGCAGGCAGGATTTGGGGTGCATGTCCTGGCCAGGGGCTGCTCCCTAAGCAGGGGGACCTGGAACACAGTGGGGACTGAAGGAAGAGCCCAAGCCAGGGGCCAGCACTTGGACCCCTGAATGACACAAATGTCCCAGAGCAGAGGTGCCAGCAATCTCACATGTGACATTGGGGGACAGCAACGATGGCAACCACCTTCCCACACTGGGGCAGAGCTGTCCCTCATGTCCCTGCATCCCAGGAGCCATTCAGGGGAGGTGACAGCAGTCCCCAGTCCCCTGCTCCAAGGACAAGCCCCAACATCCTTCCCAAAGGGAAGCAAAGCTGATCCTGCCTGGTGCTGAGCCCAGGGGAAGCACCCACACTCTGCCTCTTCATGCCACTCTGTTGGGTGAAGAGAAGGGTGGCCACTCATGTCCTTTGGCCACCCTTCCCATCAGTGGGCTCAGGGCTGGGCTCTGTCCCTGGATGGAGCCAGGAGCCCACTGATCTTGCCTGTGGTCCTGGAAAATACCCTGGACAGAGGGCTCATCCCCAGGATACAGAGGGGAAACTGAGGCACGGAGTGAGGAGGGGCTGTGCACTGTGATGCGCTCTGCAGAGGTGGTGACTCTGGGGCATCATTGGAACCACAAGGGTGCTTGAGCCCTGTCCCTGCCATGGTGGGCTCTGCTGGCCTCGGGGCTCCAGCTAAGGGGACTTTGGAGGCAGACACTCCCCAGCAGCCCCCCCAAGCTGCTGCAGAGCAGTCAGGGAGTGCTCAGGAAGGGTTCCAAGGGGGCTGGAGAGGGGCTGGGGAAGGGGCTGCTCTCACCTGATGTTCTCACCATCACCTTCCCCACCACTGTGGTGTCACCGGTCTGGGGGCCTTTTGCCATCCTGGGCTGGGTCGTTTCAGGTCAGGATCCTGTGTAATGCTGGCTGTGAGCACCTGGCTCACAGGGGGGATGTCCCAATGGAGAGCTGACCTGGATCCCGGCCACCCGTGTGACTGTCACCTCCTGTGCCACTGCATGGCTCTGGGACAAGGGCCTCTAGCAAGGGAACAACCCTGCAACAGCCAGAGAGGACAGGACTGGGGACAGCTGCTCTCCCTGTCCCTCGCAGTGACGCCAGGACAGCCCAGCCCAGAGTGGGCTCTTGAGGCACCTCTGTGGTGCTCTGAGACTCAGAGTGGGGGACATCCACCAAAGCCACTTTGGAAGGTCACCCTGGAGACCCATAGCCTGGCACCCAGGGTCTCCTGATCCCCCCCAGAGCAGAGAGATGCCCAAAAGGACACGACCTCTCCTCCTACCCTGGGCAGGGGCTAAAACATGCACTGATTATTTTTGAGGGACTCTTTGGCTGCAAATCAGAGTGTCAGCACTCTTCCTCCACACCGGATAGCTCAGACTCCATGGCAGGGTGGGGCTGCAGTGACAGTGGAGGAAACCATCCCCAAAATCCCAGTGCAGAGCCCCCCATGAAATATTCAGGCTGCTCTGCACAATTCCCGCCTTGCTGCCATCGAAAAGCACCATGAATATTGCAGGTGGGCATTAAAGTTTCAGGGCTGCCATGTTTCAGGACACTGTCACCACGGGAAGTCCCTCTGCTGGGACAGGTCACACCTTCAGGAAGCTCCAGTGACCTCCTTCTCTCTGGTTTACCCCAAAAACTGGTGGTGGTGATGGGCTGGGCCCTTGAAGTGCTACCAGAGCAAACCAACACCAAACCCCTCGATGTGTCCCCGGAATGGATTGGCACAGTTCAGGGAAGAGCGGCAGGAGTTCCTGCAGGACTGGGGAAAAGCAGAGGTCATGGTCACCCCACCCCAAGGCCCACCTATGGTCCCCGCTGCCCTGACAGCAGCGTGGCCCTACTCCTGTGTGGCCCTTCCAGGCATGGGAAGAAATCCCTGAGCATCTCGGAGGGTTTCATCCTCCATGTCATGAGCTTTCCAGGTCAGTCCCCACCAGAAGGGACCATTCCCTTCTCATCCGCCTGCTCTCATAACTTGGCTCTTCCCGTGTTTATATAACAGCGACATCTCCTGCGGACTGGGGAGAGAATTGGCCGGGGAGAAATAATGAGGATAATTCAAGTCATTTGGGAAGATGAGGTTTTCGAGGTGCCCAGCGTCTTCCACCTTTTACATGTTGTCTCTAATCATCCGCAATCTCGGATGGCCATTGATGGAGCTCGTTGCTGTGGTGACGGATGAATAGCCCTGGGATTGTACCATGCCAAAAAAGTGCTGTCCTTTCCATCGAAACAACAACAACAACAAAAATATCATTTTGTTCAGGAAATTAAGCAGTTTGCAACCAAATAGCAGTGTCTGAAAAGGCTCCTGTGTCCGTCCCTTCCTCCCGGCTCCCGCGGCTGTGCTGGGTTTGTCAGGAACATGCCCAGCACCCCGGAGGGTCCTTTGTGTGCGCCAGACAAGGAGAAGGTGGTAATTACAAGGGGGTTTCTAACCCACTGAGCCTTTTAAAAGGATTTGATGCCCCCCTACACCTCTCCGCTCGCCCAGATGTGTGTCACACAGGCAGGGAGCGCGGGGCCGGGGGCTGGCGCAGCACTAGGTTAATGTGTTAGCTGTGCACGGCCGGAATCCAGGGGACAGGGAAGTGTGGATGACTAGTGACCAGGTAGGGTGTCGGGGCTCAGGTTCCATTCATTCCCCAGGAAAGCAGCAATTCTGAGTGGTGAGAGCCAGCATGGGGCTCCTGAGCTGCAGAGAAGCGTGGCCAAGGCCAGACAAGGAGCACAGGGCTCCTGCCATTGTCAGCCTCCGTGGTTTTCCATATAAACTCCCTCCCAGGCAGTAAGACCAGACCCGAGTTTTCCTTCCTCTCCAGATGCTCAGGAAACATCTCCTGGGGTGGCTGCTGGAGATGCTGCTCTTGAGCTGTGCCATGGGATGTGGGTAGCACAGCCCTTGGGAACAAGGCTGCCAGGCTGGCAAGGGGAGGTTTTGGGGTCTGCCCAACTAGGGATTGACCCTGACTTTGGGTTTGACCCTCCCAGTGCTGGAACCACACTGCCATGTCTCAAACTGTACATTGTGGGTGTTTGTATAACCCCAGACTGGCTTGGGGTTATACAAACACCCACAAGCCCATCCAGACCCACCCCCTGCCATGGGCAGGGACACCTTCCACTATCTCAGGGTGCTCCAAACCCCGTCCATCCTGGCCTTGGACACTTCCAGGGATCCAGGGACAGCCACAGCTGCTCTGGGCACCCTGTGCCAGGGCCACTGGATCACTGTGGTGTGACACAGGATACGGCCCATGTGTAACCCCTGTTACTGCTCTGGGCTGCATTTTGAGCCAGGGATCTGGTCCCTGCTGGCATCCTTGGTGCTCCCAAACACCCACCAGGGATGGAATCATAGAATCATAAAATTCTGAAATATCCTGAGTGGGCAAAGACTAACAAGGATCATTGAGTCCAACCCCTGTCCGTGCCCAGACACCCCAACAATCCCACCCTGTGCATCCCTGAGAGCGTTGTCCAAACACTCCTGGAGCTCTGGCAGCCTCGGGGCTGGGACCATTCCCTGGGGAGCCTGGGCAGTGCCCCAGCACCCTCCGGGGGAAGAACCTTTCCCTGAGATCCATGCCAAGCCCTGACACAGCTCCAGCCCTTCCTGGGCTCCTGTCCCTGTCCCAGAGCAGAGCTCAGCCCCTGCCCCTCCGCCTCCCCTCGGGAGGAGCTGCAGCCCCCGAGGAGCCTCCCCTCAGTCTCCTCTGCTCCAGCTGAACAAACCGAGTGACAGGGATGGTGTAATTCGGAGCTGTGACTCCGACATCCATCCTGCAAGAGCATGAGAAGCCAAAAGCATCCGTAGGGCGAGTGCCCAGCTGGCAGCCTGGGAGAGCCTTGAGGCGCAGCAGGGTCGGAGCCAGACCCCGCGCCTTGGGGCTGTGGGAAGAAGGAGGGAGAAGGAGGGATGGGCACACGGAGAGAAAACATTTTAGACGACCTGAGGAGGAGAAATGAGCTAAGCTCCCGCAGCTCCAGCCCCTCGTCGGGCGAGAGCCCCGGGCAGTGCTTTGCCAGCCGTCCCCAGCGCCCTCCACCCTTCCTGGGCTCGGCGAGAGCCAGATGGATCTTGGCTGCACGGAGAACGAGGCAGCGCAGCGGGCTGGGGAGATTACCTCCGCGGGGAAAACAAGTTCAGCAGACGCTGCGGAGCTCAGGACGCCGTGTGTGTGTGTGTGTGAGCACACGCGTGTGCTTCGAGCACACACGGACACACATGTACAGAGAGAACGAGGCACTTGCATGTGTTTGTGTGTTTGTGTGTGTTTGACAGAGCTGCTGAGCCCGCGCCTCGCCTCGGAGGGGCAGCCGGGTATTGGCGATGCGGCCTCATCCTTTAATTGCTCTGCTTTGATAACAGTGATAATTGGCTGGAAATCGATACTGTTTTGCTCCTGTTTCTCCCATCCTGTCTCACCCAGCCTCCCCTCCCTTCCTGGACGCTGTGGTGCTCTCTTTAGTGGGTGACATTTAAAGGCTCTGCCACAGCCATTAGATAACCCAGGCGGAGAAGATGCTGCGGAGAGGGCTGATGCTGGCAGGGATGGAGGCAGCTCCCCTCTCCTCTCCCATGGCTCAAGGACAGATGGAGACGATGCTCCAGCAACATGTCCTGGTGCTATGGGAATCACAGGGGCGGGGAATCGGTGGATCTGGGGTTGAGCAGAGAGTGAAGGAGGGAAGGGACAAACCCAGGCTGTGTCAGCCAGAAACTCCCTCCGGCTTTGGCTCGGAAAATTGTGCCACAGCATCACGGGAAGATGTGTATTAATGCCACACTGCCCGGCCTGCCCTGCTCTGTGTGCCCCCGGCCTCCCCAGCACGGTGTCCTCAGCTCCTGCAACGCTGCCCCAGCCACAGGTGGGATCTCAGAGCCCCCAAGGTCAGGGACTCCCCATCCCCTTGCAACTGCCCTCAGAGAGCAGCCCCTGTGCTCCACCTGCCCGGCCGGGGCTGCTGGAGCTTTGTCCCTCCGAAAGGTGCCCTGATGCCTGAAGCTGAAGGGCCTGGGGAGCAGGACAGCAGCACCAGAGGGTGCATGGGGAGCCTCAGGAGCCAGGGGCACACGGGGCTGGAACTGGCAGCCCCTGGGTCCCTGGTCTGCGATAGCCAAGGGACCCTCATTAGCCAAGGGAGCCTTGTTAGATGAGCGACCCTCATTAACAAGTAGGGTCTAGGGACCCTCTCTGCAGGGCTGGCTGAAGCATGGGGCTGGCAGTGACCGAGGGATGCCTGGGAGGCTGCAGGTGTGGGTGTGTGAGTTACCTGTGCCCTCACCTTCCCTGGGCATCTCTATGCCCACCTCCGGTTACCTGTGCACACACCTTCCCTGGTTACTCATGCACACACCTGCCCAGGGTACCTGTGCATTCACCATCCCCATGTACCTGTGAGTCCCCCCCTGCTGAGAACCTGTGTGCCCACCCTCTGTGGGTACCTGTGCACTCACCATCCCTGGGTACTTGTGTGCCCACCGTCCCTGGGTATCTGTGCTGTCACCTTCCTCAGGTACCTTGTGCACCCACCGTCCCTGTTCACCTGTGTGCTCACCATCCCTGTGTACCTGTGCACCCACCGTCCCTATTCACCCACCCTCGCCTTCCCCAGGTACCTGCGTGCCCACCCTCTGTGGGTACCTGTGCACTCACCATCCCTGGGTACTTGTGTGCCCACCGTCCCTGGGTATCTGTGCTGTCACCTTCCCCAGGTACCTGTGTGCCCACCCTCTGTGGGTACCCGTGCACTCACCACCCTGGGTATCTTTGCTGTCACCTTCCCCAGGTACCCGCACCCACCGTCCCTGCTCTCCCACCTCCCTTGGGTCCCGCGCCCACGTCCGTGGGTTCCTGGTGCCACCTGGCGGCTGCCACGGAAATGTCCCAACCTGTTCCCGCGGGGACCTTTGCGCTGCCCCAAAGGCTCCCCGAAGGGCACTCCGAGAGCGGAGTCCGGCCCGCCCCTCTCCTCAAACCAAAACCGGGCCGAACCCCGCGCCCCAGCCCGCCGGAGCTCGGGGCTCGGGGCAAAGCTCTTTGTAGTGCCCCTGGGCAGGAGGTGGTGGGGAGACTCCCGAACAGAGCTTGGCCGTGGCTCCCCGGGGGTTTTGCTCCTCGGTGTTCCCCAGCCCCAGCATAGCTGGGAGTGGGAGTTTTCTCCTGCGGGGTCTGCCCCGGGGGACGCCACCGCGATGGCAGTGGGGAGGACTGAACCCCCGGCATGGGCTTGGAGGAGAGTTCTGGACCCCTGGCACGGACACACGGGCTCACAGCGTAGTCCTGGATCCAGGGCTGGGCACACGAGCTCAGAAGTGAATCGGCCCCATGACCAGCGGGGCCACCTCAGCAAAGCTTTGATCGAGTGAACCCCCACATCATCCTGTGCTTGGTGAAGAGCAGCAGGAACAGCTTGTAGCCGGGAACCCCTTCCAGCTGGAGATCCCTGGAGTATCCCACCCATCCACACTATGGACGGTGTACGGTCCCAGACCCCAAAGCTGGGGGTCCCAGCCCCTCTCCTTCCGCTGGGGTAGAGCCAGCTGCATCCTGGCCCTATGGATGGGGTGGGGACAGAGTGCCGTCCACCCTCTCCCCCAGCCCTTACAGCCATGTCCCCAGTCCTCTGCCCTACAGCTGAAGCCCCTACAATGTGCCAGCCTTTACAGTCATGGAATATCCGTGTCCCACCCCCTGTAGCTTGAAGGGACAAGGGTGTCACCCCCTTCCTACAGCCTGGGCCTGATTGTGACCCAGCCTCTGCAGTGGGGGCTCCCAGAGCTCTCTCTCTAGAGGGGAGTCTCGCTGTGTCCCACCCGATATACCCACATGAGGGTCTCAGCCCCCGCAGCTGTAGATGGGGCACACCTATAACCCCACTCCTATAGCCAAGGGGGTCAGAGCTCCCTCCGCTATAGTCAGGGCACACCGATACCGCAGTACCTGTAAGCGGGGGGGAGTCACAGCCCTCTCCTCTATTGCTGAAGCACACCTATACCGCAGGCCTCTCCTCTATGCCCCCGTCCCTGTGGCCGGGGCAGGGAGGTGTCACAGCCCTCTCCGCTATTCCCGGAGCACAGCTCTACTCTTGTTCTCACAGCCAAGGGAGCCACAGCCCCCTCCCCTACTGCTGGAGCACATCCACACCCCAG
>WEKY01013372.1:202719-214719 GCA_013390045.1 Picathartes gymnocephalus | reverse complement strand
CCAGCCGGCTGGGCCGTGCGGCGCTCGGGGAGGGCTGAGCCCGCGGCCCCTTCTCTCTGCAGGGCCGCTCGATCGACAGCAGCTCCCGAAGGTTTGTCCGTGTGACAGCGGGCGCCAGCCGGGACCCCCGAAGGATCCACCGCCACCGGGGCTGCTCTTGCTGCGAGTGCCCGAGGAGAGGCCGGTTCGGGCCGGGAGGATCCCGGCGTGGTGATGGGAGCGCTGGTCTGAGCTCTGCGAGGGACCCCCAGGTGCGGAGCCGAAACCCGCATCTCCCAGCTGAGGACGAGGAGCGATAAACCAGAGGTGATCCGGTTCCGTCCCACGGGAGCGCTCCTGGCAGGGGAATGATTTCGTGTTCGTCTTGTTTATTCCCTCGGTGAAGCAAGTTTTGTAGGAGCAGGAAGGGAAGCGGCAGAGCTGGCTGGGATGTCGTGGGTACTTTGTGCGTCCCACAAAGGCAGCACTGCTGGGAGCTCATGGTACCAACGCCATGGCTTTGTGCTCTAGCTGGAGCCACCCACACCCACCATGGTTCTGCACACATCCTTTCCCCTTGTTCTGTGTCAGAGCTGGACTGGCTGCAGCCACATTGTCCACACACATTGGAATTGTGTGTGGTTTTTGTTTGTGCCTCATGGTTCTCATTTGGAGCGCTGCTGGTGGAGCTACAGGGTGGGCCCTGTAAATGCTACACCGTGTGTGGCTGGAAGGGGCCAGTTCCTGGGTTTCGAGGTAACTGCATGTGATTCAGACAGAAATTATTTATATTAAATTTAAAATTAGGTTTCACTGTGTCAGCTGTTTTCCCTGGGAAGGTGTTCTGGAATCGCATCTTACTGCTGGAAGGAAAACCTTATCCTTATTTCCAGCCTAACCATGCTAAGGTTCTCCTTACCCACATATGTCAGAGCAGAGCGTATCAGTGGGTTCTTTTTGTGTGGCTTGCGTCATCTTCCTGAGAATTAGAAAACTAAACCAGGCTCAAAATGAAAACCAAAATGTGACTGACTGGGCCTGCACTGGGCGTTTGAGGTGTGGGTGTTCACAGGGGGCATCAGTAGTGCTGTGGGGGCACATTTCGTACCGGTGGAGAGCAGATTGTTCGGGTCTGACGTGCTCGTCTGTCACCGGGAGTTAAAGGAGCCTCATGGTGCAGGAGGGAGAATCGGGAGCCAGTTCCTGTTGGCTTTCCAGTCTGGCTCTGGGCAGCTCCTGCCTGCCGAGCTCTGGGTGGCTCAGGGCCCCAGGACACGGATTTTAGGAGCCCAGAGTACTCGAGGGCCTGGGGTGGTGTTGTTGTGCACGTGCAGGAACCCGGCTCTCTTGGGATCCTTTGTGCTCCTTCCTGATCAGCTGCAGCACACAATACCCGAGTGCTCTGGCCCTCACAGCTGTCCCGGGTTTATTTTTGATTCCTGGCTGTAGCTCGGTGCCTCGGAGGAGCGAGGATGGCTCAGGAGACGAACCAGACGCAGGTGCCTCTGCTGTGCACCACAGGCTGCGGGTTCTATGGCAGCCCCCGGACCAACGGGATGTGCTCCGTGTGCTATAAGGAGTTCCTGCAGAGGCAGCAGAGCAGTGACCGGATAAGTCCTCCAGGTAGAGGATTTTTTTTTTGGAAATCTGTCTTAAATGGGTGTCTGGATGCAAACTGTGATACAGCACAGCACTGGTACCAGGGCACCAGCAGATTACCTCCTCCTAGAAAAATCATCTTCCCCTTTCCATGGGTACCCAAGGCTCTAAATAAGGACCCAAGCCCTCGAGCACTTCTGTTCCCTGTCAGGTGGGGCAGTTGTTTTCTTCCCAGTCTCACCAGTTTGTGAAACACCATCCCAGCCAGCACCTTCCAGTAAACTGTAAAATTTCACATGTGCTAATGGTGATCCCAGATTTCAGCTATCTTCTGCTCCCTGAGTTAGGTGCTGACTGCTGGGAACCATGACAAAGCTCCACAATGAAATTTTATTTGGCCTATTTGTATAATATTCTTATCTTAACAGCATGAGACCTGAAGGCCATGACTTAGAAGTTTTGTTTCCTGCAGGTGGGATGGGAGCAGGGAAAGGATGCTCTCTGCAATGTGAGCAGGGATTTCTTTTGCTGGGGCTTTGTGCAGATGCCCCATGTACAGAGTGAGAAATGCCTCTGAGGGTTCTTCCACAGTTCATTCCTGAGGGTAATCATGGCTTCCCTTGAGTCACTCACACAAAATATGCTCAGGAACATGACTTTTCCTGACAAAGGGTTTTCCTAAGACCCCAAATTAGATCCTCAGCTGACACAAATCCACAAGTGTCTGTTGAAGCCGGTTCCTTTCAGCAGGTGGGGATCTGGTTCTTACACCTTGGGGAAGTTGCAAAGTGCCATTGGGTTCAAGATCCAGATGGCCCTGGTGTGTTAACCCCACAGAGTCCCATGCACTGATTTGGAGGGGAGCATGTAGGGATATGGGAGTGATCCCAGCAGGGGTGTGCCCTCCCAGCTCCCGTAGGGAACAGGAGCATAAAGCCTGCTGGAAGTCCTCGTTCTGCTTTCTCCTTGGCTGTTGAGCTCCTGAGGAACTTGCTGATGCTTCTCAGAGCCTTGACCAAGCCTGCTCTTGTCTCGTAGCACCCAGTGGTCCCAGCAGCGGCCCCATGGCTTCTGAGGCAATTGCAGGACAGCACGCAGAGGGAGACTCCACACCTGAGGAAGCAAAAGCCAGGTAGGGGCAGAGTCTGGAGGGGAGGGGATCTAAACCCTGCTAAAATCTAGCCCTGGGACACAAGGGACAGGCTGTCACCCTTCACTGGGCCAGTCTGTAAACGGGCTGGGTCAAACTCTGCATTGTGACTCTGATTTATTTGGAAGATTGAGATGTTCCTGCTGCTGCTGATGTCTGATGTGTAGAGTGAGGTACCAGAGGGTTGGTAGGAAATTAAGTGGCATCTTGGTTCTCCTGGAGCCAGTGCACTTTGTCCCTGGCTCAGTTCCACTTTGAATATCTGCTCAGTCCCAAGCAGTGGGATTTTTGGGGCTTTCCTCTGCAGGGCCAAGAGATGGACTTGGAAGGATCACGAGGATCATAAACTCAGAATGTCCCGTGATTCTAAGTGAAAACACCTGCTGATGACCCAGTCTGGAAGCTGTGACAGCTGGATTAGGGACCTTGGCCTGTTTGATGGGAAGGAGGACAGAGCTGCACTGAGCTCTACCGTCACAGTACAGCCCTGACTCATAACTCTGCTTCCCTGCCCCTGGACTTGTTTGGATGGGCTCTTGCCTTGGCTTTGAGATATAGTTGGGTGGAAAAGGAAACTGAGATCATCACAGATTCATTCCATTTATGTCTATAAAGAACTTTGATCCCAGATCTCAAGGGGAATTGACCTGCTGTTCTCCTGACCTACTTTCGAATATAAGGAAATAAGTTTTATGGGCTGAAGGTCTCTCCCACGTAACTGTCCATCAAATAAAAATACTTTTGTTTTCTCTTTTTGTTTGTCTACTACACATGCTCCCAGCGCTCAGACTCCTGTGACCCATCAGATGACGGCCATGAGCATATCCAGAGAGGAAACCAGCAATGAGACAGAGGAATTCAGCAAGACAGATGAAGCCTCATCAGCTTCTTCCTCATCAGGTAGGGTGGTTGGTTTGGCTTTTGCACAGGTCTGAGTGACACCAAGCTCAGGAGTCCATTGGAGCAGCAGGAACAGCTGCTGACCCTGGGGTGTGTCCCCTCCTGGCAGTAAAAGCACACCTGAAAGCTGAGAAGGAAACTCTTGTTTTGGTGACAGGGAGGAGAGCAAATGCTGTGCCTGAGGGCAGGCCGATAGAGGTTGCTCTGTGGGCTGAGGGCTGAGTGGCTGCCAGCGCTGAAGTGGCTGGCAGGAGGATAATCTTCCATGACGCCTCTCCCAGCGAATGGCAGCGAGCCCGGAGCGTCCCACAGCCTGACGCGGCTGCTGCTGGCGGCACTCCCCTGCCAGCTCCCGAGGGGGAGGAAGGGAGACGGATCCACCGGCGGCTTGGAGAGAGAAGACTCGTTTGTGACAGTGCCTGGAGGCCTGTTGTCACCCTGTGTGATGAGGCCACCTGTCCCTCGGGGGCTGTTACACAGTGGGCGCCCTGACATGGTTGAGGAGCAGTAGAGTCATTGCCCAGTGTGGCACAGCCTCCAGCTGATGCCACAAGCAGGTGATCTGCATGCAGACACCCTCCTTTGCTCAGCTGACAGCTTGCTTGCATTGAAAGCTAAAAAAACCCAGGAGCTGTTGGTTGCTAAAAAGCCAGGCTGTAGTCACCACACATGGCTGGGCAGTTTGGGTTTGGTAATCCCTTGCCTGCAAGCCCAGGAGACCGTTTACAGCAGGCAGGTGAGAGACTGGTAAAAAGAGGCTTGGGAGAGCCTGCCCCTTTCATCTGCTTGTGTAGTTTTTAGGAGACTGTTTAGGGTCAACTCCACCAAGGTGTCTCTGTTTTCTCTCCTCAGAGCAGCCTTCATTGCAGGTGCTCCAACAAACAGTTGGAGCTCCTCCCTCCTGTTGACTTCTCTAACCTGCTTAGGTACTGCAGGAAATCCTGCTAAGCATCAGTGACCTTTAACAATCTGGCTTTGAGAGCTCAGTTTTCCCTTTGGTAGATTAGAGGCAGTGATGGATATCTGTGCAAAGCATTCTAAGACCTACATATGGGGAACAGTTACATAAGAGTCAGCAAAAATAATTACTAGTACTTACAAGGGGTTAACTTTTTTTTCTCCCTGTGAAGATTAACTGTGGGCTCAGCTGACAGCTGGGTTGCTGTACAGCAGCTGAGCTGTAGTGACTATCCAGTCACTGTCCAGTGGCCACTCCAGCCTTGGATTTAAGGCATTTGAAACAGAGAGAAAACTCTGAGGTGGAGATCTTTGTGGAAGAAGGCAAACCTCACAGTTTGGGGTATGTCAGCCAGGGCAGTGTGCACACAGAGAGTTATTAGAGCCTCAAGCAGCTCCTGTAATAAAATGAATGTTTGGTTTATGAAGAAGGGCAGCAAGACTCTTACTCTGTTTCAGATACCCTGCTTGAGATATCCCAGAACACGGCTGAGGGCAAGACAGCTTCAGAAAAACCGAAACCGAAGAAGAATCGCTGCTTCACCTGCCGGAAGAAAATTGGGCTGACTGGTAAGTGCCCAGCTCTGGGGAAACTTCCCTGTGCCCTAAGCAGTCCATAGTGAGAGCCCTGTGAGCACAGTGCTGTGGTGCCGCTGGGTTTGGATGGTCAGAGGCTGGAGGTTCCCCCCAAATCCATCTTGGAGCTGTGGTGCTGCAGGAGAGGAGGGAGGGGAGCTCTGACCTGCAACAGCACTGGCTGAGGCAGCAGCCTGGGGAACATCCCACTCACTGCCAGGGTCCTGGCAGCCCTTGGGCAGCACCTCTTGGTTGTTTCTGCTTCTTGGCAGAAGCTGCTGTAAAGGAAGGCAGAGCTCGCTGCGGATTGGAATCCGCTCCCAGTCAGGTCTGTGGTAAAGCTTTCGTAACAGTGACATGAACTGAGTTAGACCCAAATGGAAAATCCCTCTCCAGGACTCATCCCATTAGTTAATGCTGCCTGATTTCCACTGTTAGCTTCCTGAGAGCAGGATGGCTCTCAGCATGCAGCCTGTAAAGCTGGAGAGAGAAGTGCTGGGATGGTGTCAGGACAGTGTTATCAGTGGGAAAACTGTTCCTGGAAACTGAAGCATTTCATTTGGCTGTGGTTTGTTAATAAAAACATCATTCCCCTAAATTATCTGTGACATTTAGTGCTTCCCTGGGAAAAAGTTAACTCTGGAGCTGTGCAGGTCATGCTGTTCTGGCAGAGCACTTGCTTCTGTAGCCTCCTTGGTGCATCCAGCAGCCAGGGACTGGCTGTTGTCATGGATATAAGAGACTTTGGCAAAGTCTGGACATGGAAGTTTGAACCTGGGCTTGCCTGGAAATCCATGGGCACCAGAACAGGGTTGGGTTTATAAACCTGGAACTGGGCTGGGTACTCTGTGCCCAGCCTTCAGGTTGCAGAGAGGATTGTTTTCCTGGATGAGTGTTTCCTTAAGAGCTTTAAACTATGAAAAGTTCTCTTCTTTAGGATTCAACTTGCAGAGAACTCTTGTGAATTCAGGGCATTTAGGATAAAATGCATTTTCTCAACCAGGAGTAAACTGGCACCCTGGAGCAAGGTGTCTGTGGGCTTTACAGACTGTAGTTCAAAAGATGTGAAAGGATGGAGCATGATTCCCTGCCAGCAAGGTTCTCTGCTGCCTTGCAGCACACTCCCTGCTTGCTCCCTGCCTTTGTTTCCTAGTGTGCTGTTAATGGTAGCACTCTGAGCATTGGCCTTGCGTGAAGTGACTAAATTGGGAATTTTGAAGCCTGGGTAGCTCAGACATGATCCTGACGTGGTGACAGTACCATTGCTTGCTGCTGGTCAGTCCAGCTGCTGCTGTGTGACCCTGGGGAGCTGCACTGGCTTGGAGGGCTCAGCTCCAGCTTGGCCTGCCTGGGGAGCCTGGTCTGGATTTGCAGTCTGGCACTCAGCAGTGCCTGGCACATCCCTTGTCCCCAGGGAACATGGACAGCAGCTGCTCTGGGAGCGTTTCCCACCATGTGACAGCTGGGGCTGCCCAAAGCACACAGAGCTGCTGAGCCAGGGGAAAGCAAAGAGCCACCCATGGTCTTCCCCAAAAGAGGAGTCCCTTTGGCCTGTGGGGGACAGCAGCCACCCCCTCCCCTGCCCCTCTCTCTGCATTGGTGGCATTTCCTGGCGTGGCGGGAAGGAGCCAGGCCCTGCTGCCTTCCTGCCCGGCTGGATAGGGCCTGATGTGGCTTTGTCCCTGCTTTTCCTCCCCTCAGGCTTCGACTGCCGCTGTGGGAACCTGTTCTGTGCCATTCACCGGTACTCTGACATGCACGCCTGCCCCTATGACTACAAGGCAGAAGCTGCTGAGAAGATCCGCAAGGAAAACCCCATCGTTATCGCCGAGAAGATCCAGAAGTTGTGAAGGGGTCTGAGCAGCTCGAACTGCAGCCAGGCGACCTGGTGCTCCTCCCCTTCCTCCCAGCCTTCCTCCTCCTCCTCCCAGCCCCTGCGGTGGTGCGAGGGTGACTCCGACAGCGCACACGACCCGGCACCTGGACATGGGGACTCCGCACACCTCTGGCAGTCAGTTGGTGTTCCTCCTCTCCCTTCCCTTCCTGCCTGTCCGACAGCCACAGCTCAGCTGATGTGTTCTCAACCAGCTTCCCAAAGGAAAAGGGACCGTCCTGCCCCGCTGCTCCAGCGCTAAGACCTTTGGACTTGCCTCTTGCCGGGCGGTTTGCACGGCGTGAGCAGCTGGGCTCTGCCAGGCAGCCTTTCCCTTCCTGGCAGCTCCGAGTCCTGCAAACCACCCAGGACTTGTGGCCACAGTCCCTGAGCAGCTGCTGGACTCTGTTCCCTCTGCCTGTAATCCCGGGAGCTGGGGGATCCTGGCAGCCAGGCTGCTGTTTGCTCCCTGGGAAATGTTTGCTCTCAGATGCAGAAAAGTTGATTCTGTAGTTACAGCGCCCCAGACCCCACTCCCCACCCTCTGTGACACTGTTGGAGAAGCACCAAGGGGGTTGAGCAGTGATGCTGGCGCAGGGAAGTTATTTTGTGGCTTGAAGTGATGTGGGCAGAGCATGACCTTCTAGGAGGTTCCGCTCACTGCCTTGTGCCTCTCTCCGCAGGGAGGGAGCCAGGGACACCCCTGCTCCAGCCTCCTGCTTCAGCACCCCTGGATAACCCCGGCTGCTTTCCCAGCAAGGTGTGTGTCTCTCAGCACTGCCTGTGCCTGCTCTCCTCTCTCCCCTCTTTCCTCTCCCCTTTCACGTCCCCCTTCTCTCCTCTCTCCCTGCCTTCTGCCTTACACGAGTCGCTCTCATCAGGGTTGTGCACAAAGCTCAGGTCCCCACACCTCTGCTTCTGGACCTGTCCCTGCATCCAGGTGACCGTGGGGTCCCCTCCTCCCATGTGGGCCATGCTGGTATTGAGGGGAGCTCGGGGAGCCCACCCAGCTGCCCTCTCCTGCCTCCTCCCTCCCTGTGGGATGAGAGGTAGGGCCAGGTCCCCAGGAGATGCAAGCCAGACAGAGGGAACTGGGGCACAGGGGCAGTCACAAGGAGGGTCCCAGGGTGCCAAGAAGTCCAGGTGGGGACTCCGAAACACCCATGGAGAGACCCAGGGAGCAGGGAGGGTTGGTGCTTGGAGGGCTCTGGGCTCACTGAGAGAGTCGTAGAATTCCCTGAGGTGCTGGAAGGCCCAGGGAGGGCTCCGGGGTGCAAGGGAAGGCAGAAGGAGAATTTTGGGGTACAGTGAACATGCTCAGAGGCCTCAAGCACCCCAAAAGACACTTGGAAGGCTCTGGGGGTGCACACACTCACACACACATGAAGGGAGGTGTAGGAAAAGCCAAATTCCATCCCAGTACCACTCCAGAAAGAGCACCCGGAGGGCTCTCTTGGGAGGACCTGGGGCTCAGGGACACAGCACAAGGCAGGCAGAGGCTCCTGGGGCACAGCCACAGCTGCTTCCGTGCCCGGGGGATTCCTGGGAACACCCGGAGTGGGCCTGTGGCCACGGGGCTCTGACTCACAAGCAGAGAACCCCGGATGTGTCCCGAGGGACAAGCAGCAGCTTCTGTCCCACTGCTGGCCATCCTACGCTTTGGAAGCGTTTCCCTCGTGTCAGAGAGCAGAGCTGCAGGGCCCAGCTGGGGAAATCACAGCAGCTCCTTCCTTCCAAGGGCTGTTTTCCTGCCCTGCTTGTGGCAGTTCTTCCCCGGTGCTGGTGAGGGGATCCTTCCAAGTGTTTGTTTTTTCCAGTCTGCTCCAGCCAAAGCAGTGTGTGCTCTGTGCCAGCTGCCATCCTCTGGTGGTACCGGTAGCATTTGAACCTCCCAAACTGATGCAACTCCCCCCCTCCAGCACAGAGAGGAGTGAGGCTGCCTCTCACCAGCCTTTTCCTCAGGTTTTTCCTCCTGGATAACATTGTCATTATGTCTGGAGCATGCAAGAGGCTGCACGTGTTACCCCTGGACACACCTGGGCCGTCAGCACGGAGCTGGTGCGGGGCCAGGCTGGGTTTGCCACTGAGCTTTTGGCTGAGGATGATCCCTCACTCTCAGGGGATGCAGGAATTGCAGCCACCAGCCCGAGGAAGTGCAGCAGCTGCCATGGATCCGTGGGGGAAGCCCACAGCCACCTGCTTCTCCAGCACCGCCCTTTTCCCTGTTCCTTCCTCCCTGTCCATGAGTGTAAATACAACACAGTCTAGTTTGCTTGGATGCTGTGGGTGCTCTGTTCCAGGCAGGGGTGTCTGTGGGGGCACCACTCGGCTCTGGGCTCTTTTGGGGTGGCTGTGGGGCTCTGTGCCTCAGTTTCCCTGTGGATAATCATTCATAGTACCTAGTGCTGGCCAGGAATCAGAGCACCCTGAACCTGCACCCTCTGGATCTCAAATCCACCAGGTGTTGGACTGGATGATCTCCAGAGGTCACTTCAACCCTGATAAGTCTGGGATTTTGCCTTCTGGCTGAGCACGAAGCTCTGGCTGGGGTTTGAGGGGCTCTGAGGGTCTCCTGGGTTCCCTTTTGGCTGCTGTGGGGTTGGAGCAGGACCCCCATGGGGCACGGAAGGGAGTTTTGGACAGGCTCCCAAAGCCTCCCTGCCTCCTCATATCCATGTGGGGGCGGCACTCGGGCAGTGTTTGGCACCAGGAATGACTTCAGCAAGGCTTTGGACACTCTCCCGTGCCATCTCTGTAGGTACTCAGGAAATGTGGGCTAAATGGATTGTGGGAAGGGTCTGGCTGAATGCAGAGCTCAGAGGGGCCTGATCAGCACAGCAGAGTCCACTTGGAGACTGCCCCAGGGATCAGTACTGGGTCCAGCCTTGTTCCCTTTGTTTAGCAACGATCTGATGGAGGGATAGAATGGATCCTGATCAGGTTTCAGGATGGTTCAGGCCGGAGGAGTGACTGACTCACCTGAAGGCTGTGCTGCCATTCAGAGGGACCTTGAGGGGCTGGCTGAGAGCTGGGTGGAGAGAAACCTAAGGAGGTTCAACAAGGGCGAGTGTAGGGTCCTGCACCTGGGGAGGGACAACTCCAAGTGCCAGCACAGGCTGGGGATGACCCAGTTGAGAGCAGCTCTGCAGAGAAGGACCTGGGGGTCCTGGTGGATGACAAGCTGTCCCTGAGCCAGCAGAGTGTCCTGGGTCCAGGAGGGACAATGGGACCCTGGGGGGCATCGGGAAGGCTGTGGCCAGCAGGGCAGGGAGTGATCCTGCCCCTCCACTCGGACGTAGTGAGGCACATCTGGGGTGCTGTGACCAATTCTGGGACAAGAAGCACAAGGAGCTACTGGAGAGGGCCCAGCAGAGGCCCCAAAGATGATTTAGGGTCTGGAGCATCTCTGTGATGAGGAGAGACTGCAGGAGCTGGGCCTGGTTAGTCCAGAGAAGACAGAGTGTTGGATGTTTGGTTTTAAAAAACAAGATTATAAACTAAGAAAGCGTAAAATCATTAAAGCTCAGAAGATGTGTTAGACAATATGGAGAATAGACAGATTTACATGGCAGCCCTGCTTGATACAAACCAAACACACCTCCAGCTCCAGAGCCCCGACAAGCAGCTCAGTCATTTAGTGCAGCTGACTTTGGGAATGTCGTAATGCTCAGAGTATCCAAGTACCTGTTGAACTCCCCCACTTGCTGCTTGTGGCTTTTCGACGCTTTCTTCAGGACCAGCTCCATTTGCTTCTCCTGCATCTTCTCAAAGGCCGCCTGCGCCGGGGTCCGCTTGTCCAGCCCACGCTTCTCTTCCTCCCGCTGCTGCTTCTTACTGCTCATGATCAGCTCCAGGATCTGGGCCGTGTCTTTCACCCTCTTGTTCTTCTGCTTGCCAGCCCCCAGGGCGCCTCTACTGCCCTTCAGCCGCAGGGGACGGCGCTCCATGACTTTTCTCAAACTTCATACAGTCCAGAACCCGTAGAAATCCATTGTTTTAATGTTCATTGGTCCCGAGTTGTGCAGTTCTTAGTATTTGGTTTCCTATTGGATACGGATTTCCTCGCCTCTGATGTTAATTAGGTATTCACTCCTGGATTTCCTTATCAGTCTTTTCCGGACCAGGTGTTTCCAGCCGTGCCAGGGGGCAGGTCTGGAGTAGATGTTCCTTAATGTTTGTTGATGGTTCGCCGATGGCCCTTGATGGCCGTTATCGCTCGTGTATCTCTCGTGCTGCTCTCAGCCCGGTGAGATGCTGAACTCATCAGGCCTCGCCTGGTGGAACAATGCTTTGGAAAGAAACTTCAGTTCCCTTCCCCTGGGGCAAAGGCGAACAAATGTGACTAAAGATATAAAATAAACATTTTAAACTTGGTATATATTCCAACAAGAGGGGATCCCGCCAATGCATTTAAATATCTCCAACGTGAGTGCCAGACTCCTTTCAGTGGTACAATGGCCATAACCTAAACCACAAGAAGTCGCACTTCAATACGAGGAAGAACTTTGCACTGAGGGTGGCAGAGCACTGAACAGCTGCCCAGGGAGGCGGTGAAATCTCCCTCCCTGGGGACATTCCAAGCCCACCTGCTCCAGGTGACCCTGCCAAGGTTGGCCTGGATGATCTCCAGAGATCCCTTCCAGCCCCCTTTGGGATCTGGTGACTGAGCAGGGGCCGCGCCAGGTCCGCGCCATGAGGCGGCCGCGCTGTTCCCATGGCAACGGGCGCGGTGCAATGGCGTCACTTCCGGCCGGGGCGGGGCCAGCACCGCCCCCGCCTGGGAGGCCGCAACGGCCGCGGGGCCTCGAGCAGAGCCGAGCGGGGCCGGGGGGCCGGGAGAATGTGCAGGTACCGGGCAGGGACGGGCACACGGGCCGGGGGGCCGGGAGAGTGTGCAGGTACCGGGCAGGGACGGGGACACGGGCCGGGGGGCCGGGAGGGGGGGCAGGGACCGGGCAGGGACGGG
>WEKY01013372.1:175925-200644 GCA_013390045.1 Picathartes gymnocephalus | reverse complement strand
AGAGCCCTCAGAGCCCCCGTCCTGCCCACAGGTCCCCGCAGCCGCCGGATGGACAGATGGACACGGCAGCCCCGCCGCACGCCCCGGCCCGCGCTGCACGGCCGGCGCCAGCCGTGCCCAGGGCCAGCTGAGGACGGGGCGTCTCCGGGCCGGCGTCCTTCCCGGCCTCTGTCCGATTCGGATCCTTCCTCGCTCCGGGCGCGGCCGCCTCCCGCCTCGCCGCCATCATGAACGGGCTGTCGATCAGCCAGCTCTGCTGCCTCTTCTGCTGCCCGCCCTGCCCCAGCCGCATCGCTGCCAAGCTGGCCTTCCTGCCCCCGGAGCCCACCTACGCCATGGTGCCCGAGCCCGAGCCTATGGGCAGCACCGGCTCCCTGCGAGGCGCCGCGGGCCGCTGGAAGCTGCACTTGAAGGACCGGGCGGATTTCCAGTACTCCCAGCGGGAGCTGGACAACATCGAGGTGTTCGTCACCAAGAGCAGCCGGGGGAACCGCGTCGGCTGCATGTATGTCCGCTGTGTGCCTGGCGCCAGGTGAGTCACCCGTGGGTGTGCCAGCTGCCACTCTGCTGGGCTGGCTGGGCTGGGGCTGCACTGGGAGCTCCTGTCCCCTCTTCTCCCTCGGCTGAGTGTCACTGGAGGAGGTGGCCCTGCCGCGGGGCTTTGGAGGAATCCGGTGGGACAGGCAAGCTGGGCTCCTAGGACCTGTCTGGCTTGTGGCCGCACTGGGGGTGGGGTTAAAGCAGGAGCAGAGGCAAAGCCGGAGGCTGCAGGGATGTGGGGATTCCCCAGGCTGTCTCACAATCCCTCAGTGTCACAGCAGTGACACAACGCTCCAGTTGTTTGTACAGAGCTTGGTTCTCAGGGAGCACCGGGCTGGGTGCACCAGCTGCTCCTCCCTGTCCGCGGTGACCATGGGGATGGACAACTGCCCGTGCCAGCCAGGAGAGCCTGGTTTAGTCAAGTTCACAGGGACATTTGATTCCTCAAGGAAAAGAGTGACGGGAGTGAACGTCAGGAGGGGTTGGGTCACTCCTGTGGGTGTGTGAACTGGGAAGCTGGAGAGGCAGTCTGGAGTGTGAGATGGAGACCCCCTCCTGCTGCCAGTGTCTGGGCAGGAGGAGACAGGAGGGGACTTGGCAGCTGCTCCCCGAGCAGTGGCACATTTGGGGGTTCAGGTGCAGAGGGAGGCCAGGTCACCCCAGCTGACCCCTTTCCCATATCCTCCCAGGAACAACAGGTTCTCGAGGACCAGCATCCCAGGCTGCAGGGCTGGAGGGGAGAGCCTGGGCTGGGAGAAACCAGACCTCTCAAACCGTGGAATATCAGGTCCTGCTGGCTGTCTGACCTCCCACAGCTCGTCCGGTCACTGACTTCCAGCTGGGGCTTCGTGGGCATCCAGGCCAGGATTGCAGGCTCAGCCTGGCCACAGATGCCTCAGACCAGCTGCAGGGGCTCAGCAGGGAGTGGGTCCTGCTCCCTCCCTCTGGCAGAAGGGAGCCAAGCTCCCATCAATCTGCTATTAGTGTTAATTTTTATGATTAACATTGTTTTTCCCCTTATGATGGAAATTTCTTGTGCCTTGTCACTCCCACAATTCACTTCTCTTCTCAGCATCTGGTGTCTTGCCAGGCTCAGGAGAGAAAAAAACCCACTGTCAGAATTCTTACTTGAAATCCCCATTGGGCAAACGGCCCCAAATCCTGAGCTTTTTGCAAAAAATAGACTCAAAAACTTGAATAGAATCATCATCCTGCCTTCAGGCTGCCTGTTCCTGCTGGGAACGATCCCCTGGCTCCGGCAGCAGAAGGGTCTGAGTGTCCCTGTGGGTGTCACGAGGACCTTCCTTGATGGCCAGAGGAGTGTTGGCCCTTTGTGTCGGGGGGTTTGGTTGTTGGCCTCCGAGGCAGATGTCCGGGGATATCCGTGCCTGAGCTCCGGCACCGCGCCAGAGCCCGGGATTAACGTTCTGTCCCTGCCCTGGTGCCGCAGGTACACTGTGCTCTTCTCCCATGGCAACGCCGTGGACCTGGGGCAGATGAGCAGCTTCTACATCGGGCTGGGCACCCGCATCAACTGCAACATCTTCTCTTACGACTACTCGGGCTATGGTGTGAGCACGGGCAAGCCCTCGGAGCGGAACCTCTACTCCGACATCGATGCCGCGTGGCAGGCGCTGCGCACACGGTGAGCGGGGCAGGGGGCACGGCCTTGATACCATCAGGAAAACCCTGTGCTCCAGCAGTCTGGAAAACAGGAAATCTCCCAGAAAGGGAACCCTGGGCCACTTGAGACAGGAAGGAGTGGTTGGAAAACGATAGAGGGAGCAGCTGGAGGATCCAAGGGGCAGGGATGCTGTGGGGCATGACCTTGGCACAAGCTGCACTTCCTGTCTTGCTGTGCCAGACCTGGCCTTGGTCCAGCAGGTGCTCCCCAGGTTTGGCGTGCAGCTCCGTGCCAGCCTCTGCCTCCTCTTCCTTGGGCCTGGCTTGCAGTGTGACCCAGAGCTGGGGCTACCCTACGTGGCTGCAGTCCAGGGTCTGTGAATCCCCCATAACCCTGACGTGGTTAGGGAAAGCCTTGATATACCCCAGAATTCACCTGGCAGTTCAGCCCTGGCTGCTCCCTGGTCCTTAGGGAGTGCAGGGAACTGCCCTGGGCCCAGCTATGAGGAGCTGGGGGAAGGTCGCTGGGGACAGACCCCAGACCTCACTGGGAGCCTTGTGGGTAGTGGCCAGAGCAGAGTGACCCCTGAGCTGTATGTCCTGGCGATGTGCCTGGACACTGACCTGCCCTGTCCTCTGCCAGGTACGGGATCAGCCCAGAGAACATAATTTTGTACGGACAGAGCATAGGCACCGTGCCCACGGTTGACCTGGCCTCCCGCTACGAGTGCGCGGCCATCGTGCTGCACTCCCCGCTCACCTCCGGCATGCGCGTCGCCTTCCCCGACACCAAGAAGACCTATTGGTTCGATGCCTTCCCCAAGTGAGTGCCCTGGGCAGAGGGAATGGGGAGTTGGAGGGGCAGTGCCCAGACCAGCTCTGGTCACAGCCACGGAACGTGTGACACGTGGACTATTTTTCGTGATAGGTTTAAACATCCCCTTCAGCTTCTTCTTGCCCTGTTTATATTTGGTGCCCTCTGGAGGTCGTAGCCCTCCCTGGGGTCACTGTGCCCCCTCCTGAGGGCTGTGCCATGTGTGTATCCATGTCCCCTGTGGCATCACCTTCTGGCCACCCTGTCCCAGTGTCTTTGCCCACCAGCTTTGGGGCTGTGCTGCTGGCCCTTTGGCAGGTGTCACAAGCCCTGGGTTTCACTGGGACCCTTCTCTCCCCCAAGAGTAATTCCTTGGGGATTTTCCTCCTCTTTCAGATGGCAGGAGCAGTGCTGAGGGGATGAGCTCTTCCTTTGCCTCTCTCTTGCAGCCAGGCCAGTGGGGCCCAGGGGACAGTCCCTGAGCTGGAAGCTGTGACTGAGAGCCACCAGCCCAAGCTCTGCATCCTGATGGCCTCGCGTGGCCTTTGGGACTGGGCTGGGAACAGTCGTGCTTCCCTTCCTCAGAGCCCAGCAGGGCTGATCCTAACAGGGAAGGGCTGTCCTGCAGCAGTTCCCATCAGCCCTGCCAAGGTCCCACGGGGATGTTGTCACTGCTGTCTGCTCCTTGTCCATCACACTGGGGCAGATCTTTTTCTTGGCAGAACCTCTGTGTCCCTCCCTGTCCCTGTGCTCTGCCATGATCAAAGAGTTTTTCCTGGTCCCTCTCCCAGGGGATGTTTTGGGGGCAGGAGAAATGGGATTGTCTCATTCCCTGTGCTTACCCCATCTCTCCTCTCTTCCCCACCCACCCTCTTGGCAGCATCGAGAAGATCTCCAAAATCACCTCTCCTGTCCTCATCATCCACGGTACGGAGGACGAAGTCATCGACTTCTCCCACGGCCTGGCACTCTTCGAGCGCTGCCCCAAGGCTGTGGAGCCACTGTGGGTGGATGGGGCCGGGCACAATGACATTGAACTCTACAGCCAGTACCTCGAGCGCCTTCGGAAATTCATCTCCCAGGAGCTGGCCAGCCAACGCAACTAGCCAGGGGGACAGGCAGGGGAGTTCTGCTTGTTTCTCCAGTTCTCCCAGTAGCTCTCCCTAGTCCCTGCTGCTGGAGCTGTTACGAGTTTGTTCAGCCGCGGCTCCAGGCTCAGGAGAGGGCAGGAGGCCCTGGAATGGACAGTGTTTGCTCTCGGACACGAGCACAGCTCTCCTCCCTGCTGGTGCCAGCCCTGGCGCTGCTGGCACCACTGGCCCGGCTGGCCAGAGACGGCAGCTCGCTCCTTCCCCCTTCCCAGAGACTTGAGCCCACCCTCCAGTGGTGGATCCCTGGCTTCAGACATGTCCTCGTCTCCTGTCCCAAACCGGCAAAGCCCCGAGTCCCTCCCGGCCGCTCTGCTGCTCTGACCATAGCAATAAGGCGAGTTGGAGAGGGGCTGGGGCCGCGGCCCCTCCCTGGTGTCCCTGTGGGCGGGACAGAGGAGGGGGCAGTTCCCGCTCTCCATGGAGCTTTCCCGGGACCAGCGCTGGTGGTGCCCGGTGTTCACCCCACGGCTGGGGCAGAGCCGTGTCCCCACGGGGACTATGGGGATGCATGGAGGAGGTGCCCCCCTGCCCCACACCTCCTCCAGTCTGGCGCTGCTCAGCCTTCCCAGAGCACTCCTGGTGTTGGGGTCACCCCTGGAAAACCTCCTGACTGCTCACCCGGGGAACGGGGGCGAGGGAACCAGGCAGCGAATAAAGAGCAGAGGTTTAATGTTTCACCCGTGTGTGTCCTTTCCCTGGCTGACCCTGGGGATGCCTGCCCATGACCTGGCCCCTCGACTTTCCCCCTGTTCAGCACTTGCCCTGGATTGCCCTTGGCCAGATCCCCAGTGCTTGTCACCCTCCTCTGGGAACTGGGCAGCCCCAAGGTCCCAGCAGGAGAGGGGAAGATGCCCTTGGCCCCTGGGACCAGTCTGCAAAGGTCATTGTGTCCAGTGGGACTTGGGGACAACAGGAACCCCCCTATCCTGTGTCATTAGGGAATCCCATGGGCTCACGGGTGCAGAGGTGGAGGAGGATGGCCTCAGCCTTCCGGGAGCTGTGTGCGACCAGATGTGCCACAGGGGAAGGGGGACATTCCCTTGGCTTGCTCTGTACCAGGGCCAGCACAGCAAGGGACACACGGAGGTCCTGAGGGGAGAAAACCTTATTTTTGACCTGCTCCATGCCCAGTTCTGCCCCCAGCTGTGTGGGGACCTCAGTGATTCTGGGGGTGCACTGGCCATGGGGGCAGGTGCAGGGGTGTCCCACAGAGTCCTCCCACCAGCACATGGGGAATTTGCCCCAGGGAAAGGCAGAGGCTCAGGTTGGTGATTTTTGGGACAGCACTTGCTCTTACAGCCCCAGGAAGAGCTGTTTGTCTGTGTGTTTTCCTGCCACCGGAACATCCCTGGCCCCAACCCAAGCAGCAAAATACAGCTCTGCCTCTTCCCTTTCCCTTCCCTGTCCCTGTCCTCCCAGTGTCCCCTCCCTGACACGAGGCCCTGGGGCCCGCCAGGCTCATGTGAGGAGGGATTTAATCTCCTTAGGGGCTCAGGGGCCAGGCAGGGGGGCCTTGCTGCACCCCATGCTCCAAGCACTCCAATGCACCTATTGTTTGGGGCTGGCAGCTGGGGGGGCCAAGGTGGGGGGCATGGGACCCCCTGCTCCCCACACATCCCTCACCTCCCACAGGACCACAGCAGGATGTTCCAGAGGAGGAAGGATGACCCTTCCTTGGTGCTGGGGCTGTGCAGGAGCTGGAAGAGGGTGTGGATGGCTCTGGCAGGGGGGGCCTCATTCCTTTTCCAGGAGGATTTTGGGGTCCGGGAGCTGGGATGTCTGGCTTCTCCCTGCACATCCCCACTGTCCTGCCTTCCCCATCCCTTGGGCTCACACGTGTGCGAGAAGCCAAAGCCGCCCAGCCGGGCTCCCTGCAGCCCTGCTGTCCCAGAGCTCCCTAATCCCAGCACAGAGACATTCTGTGTGCACCCAGGGTATTTTTATCCTCTTACTGCTGCCTGTTTCCTGTTGAGCTGCAGATGCTTTAGGGCGGCTCTGCCTTACTGGCGGGACGGCTCAGAGCTCGCTGGGTTTGGGGTGATGTCGGGGTGGCTCGAGGTTGTATTTCCTGTGTCTCAGTTTAAAACAAAGACAAAAGGTCAGTAAAGTTCAGCCTGATCCCCAGAGTTTAGACCCAGGTTGGGAATATGGGAGTCTGTGGAGATGGACGTTGCTGGATGCCACCTCCAGGGTGGGGAGCCCTGACTGGGATCAGGGATCAGGGCTTTGGGTCTGGATCTCTCACTGCTCCTGGCCCAGGATGGAGGCTCCATCCTCACTCAGCAGCTGGAGCGAGGAGGGACAGAGCAGCACTCACCCCTTCAAGAGCTGCAGGGGCCTCAGAGGGTGTGGGCTGGGGGTCCTGGGCACAGTGACCCCCACCGAACTGGGCCACAGGCCACTGGGACAGCACTTCTGTCCCCTCTGGGATGGTGCTTCTGTCCCCTTTGGGACAGCACTTCTGTCCCCTCCGCTGGTGCTGTGGTTTGAGGTGAAGGAAGGGCACTGGGTGGGGGACAGGGCTGGATGGATTTGGTGCCTGGAGAGGGACTCTGCAGTGTCCTTTCCCTGGAGGGGAAAGGCAGAGCCAGGCCTTGAGCGTCCCCAAAGTCCCTCCTGCAGCTGCAGTAGAGCAGGGTCAGGGCAGGTGTCCCCCCAACCGGTTTGAAGTCCCCAGTCAGGGGGGCACAGGAGCCCAGGCCACGTATGGGGGACATCGGGTGACTGGCCAAGAGGGGTTTAAGTCTCTTTTGGGGCATAAATGAGGCTTTTGATGCCCGGGGCCTGCGTGCCACAGTCATGAGACCCTGTTCAGAGGCCGAGCTCAGTCATGGGATCCAGGAAACTGAATTAAAGCATCTTAAGGAGCTTTTTTCCAAGCTCTGCTCTGGTTTTCCACGTGCTCGTCATATGAACAAAGACAGTATAAAAGGGCAGAGGGGAAGGATCCCATCGGTGGTTGGGCTGGGAGAGGGGATGGTGTCAGAAAAGGGATGCCACGGTGAGGCGCAGAGCACAGTGCTGGCTGAGGTGGAGGGAAGGAGAGAGGAAAGCACAAGGAGAGGGGAGGATGCGTTGGCTCTGCCTTGCCCCGTGAGTGAGGCGGCGGCCTCGGAGACAGCAGGGACAGTGGGGACAGGAATGGGGGCAGATCTGGGGGAGCAGAGCCCGTGTCCCCACTCCCCGAGCAGCGCAGAGCTGTGAGAGCCCGGCGCGCCCACGGCTGCACCGCGACACCGGCAGCACCTCCCTGGTGAGACACGGTGAGGGGGGCTGGGGGCACGGGGGGCAGGGACACCCACAGCCCCGGGGACACCCACAGCCCTGGGGATACCCACAGCCCCGGGGATACCCACAGCCCCGGGGACACCCACAGCCCTGGGGACTCCCACCACTCTGGGGACACCCACAACCCCGGGGACACCCACCACTCTGGGGATACCCACAACCCTGGGGACACCTGGAGCCCTGAGGGGGCACCCACAACCTTGGGGAGGCACCCAGAACTCGTGAGCAGCACCCAGAATCCAGAGAGGCACCTGGCCCTGCACTGCTGGCCGGGGCTGGGGACAGGGGTGGCAGGTGGCGGTCCCTGAGGGTGCCTGAGTTGGCTTGGGACCCTGGGCCTGGGTGGGAAACTATGGGATGGCCCCACCCTGCTCTGCTTGTGCACATCCATGTGCACACAGCACACGCGTGTGCACGCTGATGGGTGAGCACATACACCCTGCACACAGAGACCTTTGCACACGGGTTCACACCCACACACACACACACACACCTGTGTGCTCAGCCCTGCAGAGACCTGCACACACACACACAGATGTGCACGCAGCCCTGAGCCGCCCCACACCCACCTCCGGCCCCTCTCCTCACCCCTCGGGTTCCACACACAGTCCCTGCACCCACTGGCACCTCACACCCACCACGTCCCAAACCGTGCCCAGGGACTGCAGCACTGTCACGGCAGTGGGAGAGACCCACGGGCTGGCTTTCACCTCCTGGAGATATGGGGCAGGCTGAGAATCTCCAGCTGCCTCTGATCCCCCAGCTCCCCTGGCTCCACGGGATCCCCCAGGATGCCCCAGCCGCCGTAGGATCCCTCAGCTTCTCGGGATTACCCCAGATCCCCAAGCTTCCTCAGCTACTCGGGATTTCCCAACTCCCCAGATTCCTCAGATCTTGTAGCTCCACAGGATCCCTCAACTCGGGATTCCCCAGCTCCCCAGGCTCCTCGCTCTCCCCTCACGTGTCTCCTCTGTCCGCAGGAGCTCTCGGAGGAGTGCGGGGCCGGGCCCGCTGCCCCCTGTGAGCTTCCCTTTGTCATCCTATGCCTGAGCGATGCCTGGAGGCTGGGATGGCCAAGGGAGGCCCACGGGCTGCCACAGCCCCGCGGTGACAGCGCCTGGACAGCACGCGGGGGACCATGCACCGGGGTTGGAACACGAGTCTTTGGGGTCTGGGACCACCCTGCGGGACTCAAATGTTCCCTTGGAGGGCCAGAGCACCTCTGTGGGGGGCTGGGAATAGCCCCTTCGTGGGGAAAGCATTGCCTTGTAGGGGCTGGAGTATCCCCTTAGGACACCAGGAACATCCTTGAGGGATGAAAAATCCGACTGAGGGACTAGAACATCCTGGAGGAGGGCCTGGGATGCATCCCCTTCACGTGCCAGGAGCACCTGTGGGGATCTGGAGCCTTCCCTTGGGAAGGCAAAGCATCCCCCTGGGGTCCCAGGAGCACCCTGGGGGGCTGAGAACACCTGTGGGGAGCTGGAGCAGCCCCCAGGGTGGCCAGTACCCTGTGGGCTGAGGCTGGGCAGGGTGGGATGCAGTGGCCAGGCCATTGCCCCAGGATGTGGATGGGATTGTGGGGTGTCACAGAGAACCCCTGTCTGGGGAGGAACTCCCTTGGGGGACACGGACTGTGGGGTGGATGTGTTGGGTGGTATCAGGGTGGGGTACTGGGAGTACTGGGAGCGATGTCACCGTCCTGATCAGCCCATCCCTGCGAAGATGTGACCTCATGTGAGGATATTCTGGCAACTCCAGGGAAGGCCCTGTTCTCCCAACTCTGTTTCCTTCTCCAGCTTCACAAACCCCACCCAGCACCTTGTGCTGACGCCGTGCCAGGACAATGGAAAAGTTTCCACGTGGATGCAGAGAAAATCTCCCCCGTGGGGAGCAGAATCTCACCCTGGTGTGGTGGGATATGGTGATGCAGAACAAGGAGCAGGGAGTGGGGGTCGGTGGGGGGAGACTCTGATCACACCAGCATCTCCAGCTGGTTTCCATTTTTTGGGCTCTCTTCCCAAAACTTCACCCAATTCACCCAGCTGGGTGTTCATGGCAGGGCAGGGATCAGCTGAGGGGGCAGGGCTGAAGGGTGGGGATGAGATTTTAGGGAGACCCCCAAGCCCCAGGGCTGGATCTGACCTCTGCTCTGGGGAGTGACCCAGGAGCACCCCCGAGGCAGCCCTGGAGCCACGTTCCTGGGTCACACCCTCATGTGGGCCTGGATGTGTGGGGGACACCCAGCATGGTGGGAGCTCACCCTGGCACCAGGGCAGGTCCCTGTGTCACCCCCCACAGCACAGTGTGGTGTGTCCCTGTCACTGGGGCCAGGTCCCTGTGTCACTGTCACCCAGCACAGTGTGCTGACTCCCTGTCACTGGGGCCAGGTCCCTGTGTCCCCCAGCAGCAGGAAGGGCTGTCCAGGGTGGCTCTGCCCCGATGAAGTGATATCCCCCTGCATGGCTCTCCTGGGGAGGTGAGGGCCAAACTCCTGTCCCCTGTGTCCCTGCAGGAACTGAGGTCAGTGACAGCCCCACCCTGTGCCCACCCCTGCCCCAGCTTGTTCCTCCTTAACTGGAATCAGGGCCTTTGCCTGTGGGACATGGGGGGCAGCAGGGTTGGGGACCTCTCACTTCTCTGTAGAGGGTCAGGAGTTTTAAGGTGTTGAGGTCAGTTTTGGGGGTCCCTTGGTCAGTCAAGGAGGCTGGGGGGGGGGAGTTAGGTCCTGAGCAGGGTTGGAGGGATTCCTGTGGAGTGCTGAGCAGGATGGATTGGGATTTTGGGGGTTGTTGCTTTCAGAGGAGCTGCCTTGGTGCGCAGAGGGACTCTTGGGACCTTTCCCAGTGCTGGTGACTGGGAGCGGAGTGAGCATCCCAGTTAACTGAGCTTAGGTGGGGAGGCAAAAGCATAGCCAAGACCAGCCTCGATTTTGGGAAGGTTTTCCATGTAGGGTGCTCCAGGTCTGGGCAGAAACAAATATTTTATTTTATTACTTATTTTATTTTATTTTGCTGGTTTGTGAGTTGAGGAAGCACAGGATGAGAATTATAAGGCAGGGAAATACCCCGTGTGTCTGCACTTTTGTTTATGTGTGTGTCTTCCCTGAGGCTTCTCTGTTACAGCTGAAATTCTATAAAACAGATTTATCCATACCATAAAAATAAAACTGCTCTGTTTTTGTGGGGGAAAGATGAGCTTGCTCTCCCAGGACTGGTGGGAGAAAGGAACTGGCTGGGAGCTGTGGGTGGGGATCTCAGCACAGCCCTCCCCCAGAAAATCACCTTGTGCCAGGGCCAGGTTTTCCCCGGAGGGAAGGCAACTCATCTCCTGGAGTTTCCTGCTTTTTAGAATTTTTTTATGGATTATCCAGGTTTCCTGGGGTCAGCAGCTGCTGGCTCTGCTCTGTGTTGGATCCCTCTCCTGGCATCCTCCTCTCCTGGAATCTGCTGTGATGCCATGGGAATGATGGGCAGGGAGGAGGCAGCAGCATGTGCCCAATTTGGAAAACAAAATGGGTTTTTTTTTTCACTTAAGACCATTACAAAACACAACTTTTGCAATCTTTTCCTTGTCCCTCCCTTTGGCCAAGGCCGACTCCTCCTTGTTCACCTTTTTCTGCATCACCCAAATGTTCCTGGCACTGCCCTCGAGTTTCCCATCTCTCCTTGCACAAGTGATGAGGCTCTCCTGGATCATTGCATCTCTCCAGGTTCCACTCCATGGGATTTCTCCTCGGAGGGCTTGGTCCTTGCTGGTCCCAGAAGGGCCTCACCTGCTGGAGGTGGAGTCTCCCTGCTCTGAACACCCAAGGCAGGGGCAGTGTCAGGTGATTCCCAGGAGCTGTGGCTGCCCCTCCCCTGGCTGATCCCCCCAGGGCCAGCTCCAAACCTCACCTCTGAGTCCCTGCTCTGGTACAGGCTCAGCTCAGCCAAAGTGCTGTCACTGCGGGCCTGTTTCCCCACTGGTAAATGCAGGTGTGGTGACTACCTGGGGCAAGGAGGGGGCTGGGCCCTCATGGGATGTGGAACCAGTTCTTGGCCTGGCGTCGGCCTTGGGGCCACTGCCCAAACCTGTCCAGTGTCCTGCTGCTCTCCAGGAGGCCCAAGCTGTGCTGGGGCTCAGGGAGGTGGTTTGAGGTGGTCTGTGCTGGGGTGGATGGGCTGTATTGGGGCTGGGGGCTGTGCTGGGCATGGTGGTCCATGGTAGTCCATGCTGGGATGTGCTGAGGCACTGGGGTGTACTGAGACTGGGGCAGTGGTCCATGCTGGGGCCAGTGGTCCATGGTGGTCCATGCTGGGAGTACTGGAATGTGCTGGGGCAATGGTCCATGCTGGGGCCAGTGGTCCATGGTGGTCCATGCTGGGAGTACTGGAATGTGCTGGGGCAATGGTCCATGCTGGGGCCAGTGGTCCATGGTGGTCCATGCTGGGNTGGCTGAGGCTGGGGCAGTGGTCCATGCTGGGGCCAGTGGTCCATGGTGGTCCATGCTGGGAGTACTGGAATGTGCTGGGGCAATGGTCCATGCTGGGGCCAGTGGTCCATGGTGGTCCATGCTGGGAGTACTGGAATGTGCTGGGGCAATGGTCCATGCTGAGGCCAGTGGTCCATGGTGGTCCATGCTGGGATCTGCAGGCTCTGCTGGTGTGGCGGTCCATGATGCTCCATCTGCTCTGTACTGAGGGTGCTGGGCTGATGGGCCACAGAGCAAGGAACCGTCGCTGTGCCCACAGCCGGGGGTCTCGTTCTGGGGGTCTCGTTCTGGGGGTGCGGGACACTCTGGGAGTGCTCGGCAGCAGGATGAGGTGGCTCCAGCCCCGGGGCTGTACCCCTGACCCCTATGTCTACCCTCGCTATGGGGATGTGTCAAACCCGGCCAAGCCTGGATTACAGAATCCTGGAATATCCTGGGCTGCGAAGGACCCGTAAGGATCATCGACTCCACCTCGCGGCCCAACAATCCCACCCTGTGCATCCCGGAGAGCGTTGACTCTGGATGGCGGCTCCTGCAGCCCGGCCGTGCCCCGAGGGAACGGGAGCGCGGGAGTCCTGCTGGAGCAGCGGAGACTGAGGGGAGGCTCCTCGGGGGCTGCAGCTCCTCCCGAGGGGAGGCGGAGGGGCAGGGGCTGAGCTCTGCTCTGGGACAGGGACAGGAGCCCAGGAAGGGCTGGAGCTGTGTCAGGGCTTGGCATGGATCTCAGGGAAAGGTTCTTCCCCCCAAGGGTGCTGGGGCACTGCCCAGGCTCCCCAGGGAATGGTCCCGGCCCCGAGTCTGCCAGAGCTCCAGGAGTGTTTGGAAAACGCTCTCAGGGATGCACAGGGTGGGATTGTTGGGGTGTCTGGGCACGGACAGGGGTGGGATCAATGACCGCTGTGGGATCCACCTCAGGATATTCCAAGACTCCCCATCACAGCTCCTGGCTCTCCCTCAGCGCCGCCCCAGCCCCGCCCCGCCCCGCTCTCAGGCGCGCCGCGGGCAGCCCTGTGCGGGCAGAGGCGTCGCGGGGTCCTCACCGCCGCGGCCGGCACTCCCAACATGGCGGCGGGGCCGGTACCGGTCGTGTGAGGCGGGAGCGCGTCCCGGCCGCCCGCGGCTCCTCCGCCCGCCCGGCCCCGCTCCCGCCCCGCAGCCGGCGGGATGCTCAGATCCACCGGCTACTTCCGCGGCATCGACTGCCCATTCCTCAAGGCCGGGGGGTCGGGGCCGGGCCGGGGATGCCGCAGGCCCTACTGCCACTTCCGCCACCCCCCGGTGGCCCCGGCGCCGTGCGGAGCCTCCGGAGCCTCGGGCGACCCCAGCGTGGGGCTCCCGCTCGGACATGGCGCAGGTACGGCCCGGCCCGGTACCCCCTCATCTTCCCCCGACCCCCCTCGCCAGGCTGTGGCTGTTCCCGTCCCTGCCGCCCCAGCCCGGTCGTGCTTTCGCCCCCCGTCCCGTGTGTTTTCGCCCGGGCGAGGGCAGACCCATGCCTGGCGTCCTCCTCTCCCTCCTGCCCACCCATCAGGGCCCGGATTTGCCTCCGGCTCCCCTGAGCCCGCCAGCGCCGCGGGACCGCCCCCTCAGCCCCTTCCCAGTGCGGTGACCCCCGGGGGTCTGGCAGTGTCACCCGCTGGGGCCCGCCCGTCCCTCGGCTCTGTGGCTGCGTGTGCCCAGCCCTGCCCGGGCCGTGTCACCTCATCCTTGGTCCAAGGGAGGGTTTGAAGGAGCTTTGCAGCCCCACCGGGAGAGAGCGAGGGGGGTCGGTAGGCTCGCTGGGATCCCGCCGGGGCCGTTGGACACGGGGTGTTGGGGAGCAGCTCCCCGGGCTGTCCGGGACAGCCCCAGCTGCAGGAGGGCAGCGCTGCCCTGATCCCGTTCTTTGTCGCTCCAGGCGCTCGGCTCATGTGGCGCTGAGGTGTCAGCGCCGAATTCCAAAGCCGCTGACAGCTCCTGGGCCGTTAGATCCCTTCAGGAGCTGCGGCGATCGGGGAGGCAGGGCCGGTACTGGGGCCTTTGCGGGGCTGTGGTCAGCCAGGCCCCGCCGTGGGGAGTTTGTGGGGCACAGAGCACTGCCAAGCTTCTCAAAGGCAGCCTGGCACAAAAACCTCTGTGAATCAGACAGTCGTGGAATATCCTGAGTTGGAAGGGACCCACAAGGATCAATAGCGAGCTATTGTTGTCCATTCTTCCAGCAACTCTTGTCGTTTTATTTATACATGTTATTTGCTGTTCTGCTGATTTATTGGGAGAAAAAGCCTTCATTCTTCTCCCTAGAAGAACCCTGCTGGCTTTCTTTTTGTCATAACTTTGTTATTTCTGTTAGGTATAATGGGATAATAATGCTGGTGTGGACAGTCTCTAATAATCTGAAGCAGAAATTGCCAAAACAAAGCCCAGCTTGTGTTTTTTGTGTGCCTGCTTAACTTTGGCTTGCTCTCAGGTTTGGAAGAGGATTAATTTTTGATGTCTCCTGGTTACCAGGCCAGCTTACCAGCACTACTAGTTTAGTTTAAAATGAAAGAAGCATTCTCAGGGCTCTCACAGGCAGATAATGGTTAGAAAGACAAAAAAAAAATTCCCATTTCACTGTTCTTTTGAATTTTAAAAGCTCCCTAGAATGCTTTAGGATGGTTCTTTAGATGATGTTATAATTATCTTTTGGTGTGCTGTTCCTGCAGGTCTTTAAATATCTGTGGAGCATCAGTTTTGGAACTGGAATTGCTCATTTTACCCTGCACCAGGTGCTGCTGTACTTGATAACAGCTGAGGCTGGTTTTGGGGTTTGAAGTGGGGAAGGGAAACCCTCTGGGTGCCCCTGGAAAGTGTGTGAGGCTCCCAGAGCTGGCTGGAAGTGTTGGTGTAAGCTGAGTATAAAGGGCAAGAAAAATCCCAAAGTCTTGCCTTGTGTCAGGAGACCCAGGAGAAGCAGCCTGAGTTTTGGGGAGTCAGAGTTTACTTGCAATCAAGGAATTGTTAGGGTTGGAAAAGCCCTCCAAGTTCATCAAACCCAACCTTCAACCAGTACCATTGTGGTCACCACTGACCCATGTCCTCAAGAGCCACATCCACACGTTGTTTGGACATCTCCAGGGATGGGGACTCCAGCACTGCCCCGGGCAGCCCCTTCCAGTGCTTGACAACTTTTTCTATGAAGGAATTTATCCTAATATCCAACCTAATCTAGAGCACTTAGAGAAGAGTGTTTTTCAGCAAATAAAACCCACAGTGTGGGCCTGGTTTCCCAAGTGGAAGTTTCTGCCACTTGTGAAAGAAGCAGGATCACGAGGCCGAACTCCAGGCACTGCCTCCTGCTCCCTGCAGCCGGCTCAGAGCCTGTTCTGCCTCTTTCCCAAACTCTTGGCATCCAGCACATGGCCCGGCTGGCATAACAGGGATCTGTGAGTTCTGTTTCAGCTCAGGGATTGCCTCCAGTCAGTTTTTAATGTTGATACTGTGTTGACTCCCACCTGCAGAGCTGCCTCCAGCTCTGGGGCTTTGAGCATGAGGAGGATGGGGAGCTGCCGGAGCACGTCCAGAGGGGGCCATGGAGATCTCCGAGGGCTGGAGCCAGGCTGGGAGAGCTGGGTGTGTTCACCTGGAGAAGAGAAGGATCCAGGGAGAGCTCAGAGCCCCTTGCAGGGCCTAAAGGGGCTCCAGGAGAGCTGAAGAGACAAGGGATGGAGGGACAGGACACAGGGAATGGCTTCCCACTGCCAGAGGGCAGGGATGGATGGGATATTGGGAGGAAATTGTTTGTTCTTGTGAGGGTGGGGAGGCCCTGGCACAGGGTGCCCAGAGGAGCTGTGGCTGCCCCTGGAACCCTGGAAGTGCCCAAGGCCAGATTGGACAGGGCTTGGAGTGAGCTGGAATAGTGGGAGGTGTCCCTGGCCATGGCAGGGGGTGGCACTGGATGGGCTTTAAGGTCCCTCCCAACCCAAACCGTTCTGGGATTCTGTGATTCCAATTGAGAAATGGGAGATGAGCGGTGGACCTGCTGCAATCTGAGGCTTTTAGAGCAGACTCCAGCAGGTCACAAAATGTTCCTGATTCCTGTAGGAGCAGAAGACACTTTTGCAGTTACTTTGCAGGCAGTGCTTGGCTCAGCTTCTTGGGAAGGATTCCGGTTGAGGTGCTCCTCTCATTTCCTTGCCTGCCTGAGGCTGCTGTCTCCTGGAAGGATTTGTAGGATTTACACTAGAGGGTGTAGTAGCTCAGCCAGAACCAGGCAACCATCTTCTGGAAGCAGGTTCTCCATCCCCCAGGACTTGCTCCCTGCCAGGGGAACTGCCTGTCTTGTTTTGAAGTAGCCTCCTAACCATGCACTTGGGCAGATCTGACCTATTTAATCACATCACTCAATAAAGAAGCTTTAAAAGCATAATTTTTTTTTGCCAAGGCAGTGGGTTTCTACACCAAGAGCTACAGCACAGATTGGTGTTTTCTGGGATGATGCCTAGTAAAAAAGGATAACATCTAAAGGAGCAGCCTGCTAAGCATATTGATTTGAGGCTGGGGCTAGCTTTGATGTTTGAGGTTCACTGGAGGATTGGCAGGAACCCCAAAACTCTTGGTGCAATTTCGTAGCTTTGAAAGGAGCTTTTGAAAACTGCGAGTGGAGCTGGCCCTGGCAGGTTGTGGTGGGGGGTAGGCTGTGGACATGTGCTACATGGAGCAGAGAGGATGTGAAAAGAGGAATTACTGGGATGTAGCAGTGTTCTCCCGCTTTTTTTGCCCACCCTCACTGTTCCAGACTTCCCAAGGTTCAGGTGTTCATAACATGATCCGTCTTTTTCATATAGTTCTTGTGTGCTCCCAGGCCCTGGGGGACAGTGGTGCAGGGCCCTCCATGGCCCTTGGAGATCTGCAGGAGGACTGAGTTTTCCCTGACTGCTGCTGTCTGGATGTGTCAGGCATTCCCTTTCCTTCCTGTCTGGAAGCAGGTCCATAAATACAAACATGCTGAGTGAGGGGCACATTTGAACTGGGGTCTGAAACATGGAGTGCTTGGTGTGGGAAATCTATTCCTGTGTTTTACTGCAGGGATCTGCCTGTGTGGTGACAGAATGTGGCTGCCTTGGAGGTTTGTGAAAATTCTGTGCTGGCTGAGCACTGATGAAAGGGCTGAGGCTGATGAGGTTTTCTATCCAGGACTGGGAATCTGGAGATTGCAAATGCTCATCCTGACTTGGCTGAAGTGCTTTTTCCATCTCTGGGATGACTAAAACCCACCTGGTTCAGAGCAGGATGAAAAGATTATTGAATGTGTGTGAAGTGCTTTGAAAGCGTGCGCTGTAAGGAGGAGGGAAGAGCTGCCTTCAGTCCTAAAATCGTCTTTTCAAGAGCTGTAGAGGGGAAAAATAGGTCTCTCTTGAAAGTCGAGGTCCTGCGTATGCTGAAAGACATAAAAGAGGCATAATACAGCTCTTCATAAATATCTTAAGGTAGGCAGTCCTGGTTTGCTGGTTTGATGCTGTCAGGGGATGTTTCGGAGGTGGGTGTTTTTGAACCCAGAGCAGAAAGCAGCTTCCAGGTCTGGAGCTCTGAGCTCATTTGTCTGCTCTGATGACAGAATCCTGGAATGTCCAGAGTTGGAAGGGGCCCACAGGGATCATGAATCCAACCCCTGGCCCTGCAGAGACACCCCAACAATCCCACCCTGAGCATCCCTGAGAGCGTTGTCCAAACACTCCTGGAGCTCTGGCAGCCTCGGGGCCGGGACCATTCCCTGGGGAGCCTGGGCAGTGCCCCAGCACCCTCGGGGGGCAGAACTTTTCCCTGAGATTCATCCCAAGCCCTGACACAGCTCCAGCCACTCCTGCACGTCCTAATCCTTGTGTTCGTGTGGGATGGAAAGAGCCAGCCAGGCTTTCAGCACCCTGCCTGAAGTACTTTATTCTGCAGTGGATTGTACTGAGCTGCTCAGCAGTTTTCTGATGTGGTCCAAAGCTTGTGGAGCAGTTTTCTTGCTGTGTGGATTTTCTATCTGGACGTACAAAGCTTTTCAGGTTAGACCTGGATCAAATCTGTGGAAGGTGTCAGGGGCAGAGTTCTGCTCCTCTGTGTGATTGACACACAGTGAGCTGCTGCAACACTGGCTCAGGTCAAGTGTGGAGAAATCCTTGGGCTTCTCTCCCCAGCCTGAACCCTGATCGTGTCACTGGTGCAGGGAGACACTTCACCTCTCCCTTCCTCCGCCCAAAAGCAGCCACATAGGATGGCTGTGACCAGTATGATTCCCCTGAGGGTGCTGGGGCACTGCTCAGGCTCCCCAGGGAGTGGTCCAGGCCCCAAGGCTGCCAGAGCTCCAGGAGTATTTGGACAAATGGGATGCTGAGGGTGGCATTGTTGGGGTGTCTGTGCAGGGCCGAGGATTGGACTCAATGATCCCTGTGAGTCCTTTCCAGCTCTGGACATTCTATGCTTCTGTGATACTTGGTAAAACCCGAAGAGGCTGTTTAAAAGTTAAAACCCACCTTTAATCACCCTACATGTCCCCACGAGGTCAGGGCCATTGTCAGGTTCCTCACACAGCACTTTGCTGAGGGGCTGTGTCTGTTTGGTGGGAGCAGCCTCGGCACAGGCTGGGCTTTAGAGCCTTGATGTGACTTGCATTGCAGGGCATGTTCACACCATGTGCAGAAAGGATCAAAAAAAGGTCTTTCCCATTTTGTTTTCCTTCCTGGAATTGATGTTGTTCAAGATCGTTTCAGCAAAGAGCTTTTATTACTATATGTGCTACAGCAGAAGTGGAAACCCATGAAGTGTTTTCAGTATCATTTCACTGACAGAGCAAAGCAGGTGTTCAGTGTTGGGTGCTCCAGTCCATGAATTGGGAGGGGACATCAATTCTGCTTTTACCACACATTTGTGTTTAGGACAGTAATTACCAAAATGCCACCAGTGGACTTCATTTTTAACCAAGTTTTGAAATGAAGAGTGAGAAATCAGTTGGTGGTGAGGTCGGGATGTGTCTTTTCAGCAGTTTGAGATTTGGGGTGATTTCCCTGCACTGTCGGTTGGGGCAGTTTCCTGTGGGTGGACAGGTGCCCTTTTTGCTGGGATTTCAGTGTGGGCTCACAGGACACTTCCCATTTTTGCTCTTTCTGTTGTTGTGGGAAGAGTCCGAGCCTCCCCACGTGGGTCAATTCCAGATGCGTGAAAAGCAGGAGGTGGGAGCAGATCTCCATCAGGCCAGCGGGATTTTGGGCTTGGCACAGCTGGAGTTGTGCCAGTGCTGGTGAGTCCCCGGCTCCTCTCCGCCCACCCAGGAGCCCTTTGTCTGCTCTCCCGGGACCTCCCTCTCCGCTGTGGGATATCTTCCCTGACATTTGAACACTTCCTCTGATTTATGTTTTTAATGTTTAGTCAAGCCCTGCCGCGCTAGTGGGAAGCACAGTTCGCTAATCCAGGGCTTCCCGGAGCGTGCTCCCTGTGCTGGGCGAGGCGGAGGCACCGGGGTAGCTCCCGTGGGCTTGGGCGGGCACCGACAGGCAGGACCAGGCTGTGTCCCAGCCCTGGCACCTCCTCCCCAGCTGGCACAGCGTGGGCTGGAGACCTGGGGGCACAGCACGGCCGGGGGATGGATGTTTGTGGAGCCACCGCACACACCGATGTGCGGAGCTCCAGTGGGGAGAGGAGAGGGACGTCAGAAACTCCCCCAAGCTGAAGGGAGCAGCTCTAGGACAGAGGAACGGGGTCGGGACGCCCTTGCAGACACTCTGAACCTCACAGACACCCTCCCAGACACTCTGTGGCTGGGAATACATGAGGGTGAAGGCGGGACTCGGGCAGGTCCTGCCCCAATTCCCACAAAGTGCTGTGTCAGCACACGGGCACCGCGTGCTGCCTGCAGCCCTTGCCGGGGTGTCTCGGCAGCACCGGGCAGCTCCAGCATGAACAAATACCTGCAGTGTCTATTGACCCCGGGCAGCTCAGGTAACCCTTTTGGAGGTTTTGGCTTCCTGCGGGGTGAGGTCGTGGTTTGCGGGGTGCGGCTGGGAAGGAGCAGCTGGAGAGAAGCGACTTCTCCCGGCAGGCTTTCACGTGGTCAGCACCCATTGAGCAGCAGACCTGAGTCCCGGGGCCTCTGCCTCTGCAATAGGTGGACTGGGCAAAAAGCTCAGCTTGGTTTTGGAGGGTTTGGTTTACAAGGGTTTTCATTTCCCTGTGGATTTTGGATGTTTGTTGAAGTGAGGATTGTGCTGGGGGTGTTGGGTTCTGTGGTTAAAAGTGGCCGTGGAGCTGCAGGTGTCTGAGTCCTAAAAGAGCTGCAGAGTTTTAATTCCAGCTTTTGAATTGTTTAAAGCCAGATAGGTTTTAAACATAGCGTAAGTTTTACTTTTAGCCTTTCATACGTCACAGCTGAAGTGTTTTAATGTAATATAGCTTGAAAGGTGCTTTTCTTTAGTTTTTAACTTGATTTTTGAACTGTCTGGTTGTGACTAAGTTGAAATAGTTGGGTTTTGGATGGTATTTTTTTTCTTTTTTCTTGTCTTAAGCAGGAATTTTTCACCCACACTAGTTAAAGAATAAGACAGGTGTTGAGAAGATAACTTATTTGGAGCATGCCAGAGGAAGGCTGGAAAATTAAAGGACTGGTGGGTGTTGCTGCTTGTGACTGCACTGGTTGGAGTAAGTTTTCAAGTGGAGTTGCATAGAGAGAAGACACCAGAATACCTGAAATATTTACATACTTTTTTTTTTTCTTCTTTGAAAAGAAGACTTGCTCTGCTAATTACATTTTGGAGTAGATCCTTAGTTTTATCCAGCACTTTACACAGGAGATGTGGGAGTGTTTTCTGGTCTTTTTCTCAGGAACAGAAAAAACAAGTCTCTGTTAAGTTTGCTTTTTTTTTTCCAAACTGAATTTCAACTTTTCCTGTATCTTGAGGAGTAACTTTATAGCTAAAATAAGAGGGGGAATGGAAAGATCTCCAAAGAACCCAAACACTGAATATCCAGATTTTCAAACAGTGAGACTCCTTCCAGCCTGTGTATGACAGGCCGTGGGGTCAGGGCGTATTCTGGGTGCCAGTCTTTGTCCTCTGCCTGTCCTGGCCAGTCTGCCTAGTTGGGATTCTCACATTCTTTCCTAAGTTATGGGAGAAATGTGCTAATGGTGTAGTTTTCTCTTAGGAAAATGTATCACAGGCCCTGATGCTCTTTGCTGTTTTACACTGGGGTGGGTGGGACTGTCAGTGATTCTGGAGATAGAGGGATGGGAATGCTAGGTTTGTGTGGGCCAGGCCATTGTGTCCTGGCTTTTGCATCCCTGGGTTTCACTGCTGTTGCTGTGTGAGGCACTGACAGCCCCAGGTGTCCTTGGGGACTCCCTGTGAGGCCACCCAGAGGGTGAAGCTGCCACGTTCGGTGGCTTGAGGACCTTTCAGATTCTTGTTTTGCTGCACCAGAGACACAACTACCCAAAGTTATGTTTTCTTGAATAAATCGAGGAGATGGGTGCTGCATCCCGGGATGTGTCTGTCTGAGCTGCTTTGTGGGATGTGCCCTGATGAGTTTCCTACTTGAGTGAGTTGTTCCCTGGTAACACTTCCAGCTCAGGAAGGACACTGGAGCTGCTTCTGCTGGAATGAGCCCATTTGGGCAGATCCCTGTCTCAGGAGAGCAGGACTTTGGACAAGGGATGGAGAGGCAGGACACAGGGAATGGCTTCCCACAGCCAGAGGGCAGGGTTAGATGGGATATTGGGAAGGAATTGTTCCCTGTGAGGGTGGGGAGGCCCTGGCACAGGGTGCCTAGAGCAGCTGTGGCTGCCCCTGGATCCCTGGAAGTGTCCAAGGCCAGGTTGGCTGGGACTTGGAGACCCCTGGGATAGTGGAAAGTGACCAGGAACGAGATGGGCTTTAAGGTCCCCTCCCAACCCAAACCATTCCATGATTTCACCCTGGCCACTGCCTGCCCTCAGTGTGGGATGGCTGAGCTGAGCGAACAGCTCAGAGTACAGTACAGAACTGGTGTCTGGCTGCTCTTGTCCCTTGGTGTGACCCCCTCCCTGTGCTGTGTCACCCCTGGGGCTCAGCCCATGGGCACAAGTGGCCCCACTGGCCACAACACCTGGAAAAAGCAGCGCGGCCCAGGCTGGGTCCCAGCAGGGCTAAAAATACCTCGGAGCGAGAGATGACTGTTCAGACTCTTTTTCAGCCTTGCTAATATCGGACTTTCTTTTCTCATATTTGCACCCTTTCTTCCATTAAAGAAATGACTGTGGAGGTTCATGATATACTTTGAGACTGTGGCATTAATTACCTCCCCTAGAGGAACAAATCCATAGAGTGGGGTGCACAGGGGTTCTTCTGCCTGTAATATCTCTCAAACCTTGCTTCCTGATGTTCCTTGACTGGCACGAGATTATCTCTGCTTTTAACAATTAATTTTATAATTAGATTTACTTTTCAAAAACACAAAAAAGGAGCAAAACAAATCCTTGGACTAGAGTTGAATTTAAAGTTGAAGAAACATGTCTCTTAGCTCCTCTTTCCTGCCCTCCTAACCCACTTCCTCTGGATGATTATTTGAAATGTACTATTTTAAATCTCAATGTTAATTATTTCCAAGCGGTTGGATATTATTGTTAAATTAATTCTTGGAAATTTGCTTTGGGTCCTGGCGAATGAGCTCTGTGCCAAAACCTGCCATTTCTTATGTGCTCTTTAATTGTGAAGAGTAGCAGAACTCAGGCTGCTGGTAAAGCCTTTCTGAAACATTTTGTTCTTGAGGAACCACTGTCCCTTCTGTGAAGTGTTAAATGAAAAGCTCAGAATGATTTTCCAGTGGTGATAATTTTCCTGCAGTCAGAGGTTGTCCCTTTGCTGAGTGCTGGCACTGTAAACACAGCGAGCTCTTAAGCCAACAAAGCTGTTCCGATGACGTGAAATAAAAATGCCTTTATTTTTTCCTTTTCCAAAGAGTCTCCAAACAGTTTTCACCTTCCCTACCTCCCTATGAATGCAGCTTCTGTTGCCAGCTGCAGGTGGCTCAGGGGAATGGGTAACTTCAGCAGCAGCAGGGCTTGAAAATCAAAAAGAGCTCTAAGATCACTGAGTGTGCAACAGTTGGCCCAGCCACCATGGTCCCCACTCAACCACGTCCCCAGGTGCCACATGCACGTGATTTTTGAACACTTGCAGAGACAGGGACTCCATCAGTGCCCTGGCATCCTGTGCCAATGCCTGACATCCCTTTCAGTGAAGAAATTTTCTGTAATATCTGATCTAAACCTCCCCTAGCCCAGCCTGAGGCGGTTTCCTCTCCTCCTGTCCCTGTTCCCTGGGAGCAGAGCCCGACCCCCCCGGCTGCCCCCTCCTGTCAGGGAGTTGTGCAGAGCCAGAAGGTCCCCCCTGAGCCTCCTTTTCTCCAGGCTGAGCCCCTTTCCCAGCTCCCTCAGCTGCTCCTGGGGCTCCAGACCCTTCTCCAGCTCCCTTCCTTGCCCTGGACACGCTCCAGCCCCTCAATATCCCTCTTGTGGGTTCACTACAAGAAATGTTCAGTGTCTTTTGGCCTGTCCTGGTCTCTCTGCAGCTTGGCCAGCAAAGCCTTCCGTTTTGAATTCCTAATTCCTGTAAATTTGAAAGTTTCTAAATTTTGCAGCCTTTTTATCTGGCAGCAGCAGCAGCAGCTGGGCAGCTCTGTTGGAGCTGGAAGAAGCAGTTGTCATCCAGTTGTCCAGAGCAGCAGCCTGGGATAGTGGAAGGTGTCCCTGCCCATGGCAGGGAGTGGGACTGGAGGAGTTTTAAGGTCCCTTCCAACCCAAACCGTCCTGGGATTCTGTCCCCCACATGCGTTCAAGAGCTGGACTCCTTTTCCAAAACCTGCCGGTTTGCACCTGTCATACATTTGGGCTTTTCTGTATTTAAAGCATCTCAGGTATGTGCTGCGGTAGGGTTGGACAAAAAAAAGAAAAAAAAGAGACTTTTCTCTGGGATGATTCACTGTAAAATGAGTTTTACCTTCACGCAGGTGACCTTGTCCTCCCACTCTTCTTTAATGTCAGCTTTGTTTACTGCCCTTGCCTGTTGCCCAAACTAGAAGGACCAGTGAGGAGTCTGGCTCAGGGAAGCTTTGTAATAATCCAGCTCCACCTTGGAACCAAGGCCTTGTGTCCCACAACCAACACGACAGTAACCAGGAAAAAAACCCATCAGCCTGGATTTCTTTGAGCAGAATCTTGTTTTATGCTTCCATATTTTCTGTGCTGCAATGGCTGATTTAAGCACAGCTCAGTTGGGTGTGTTCTAAATCAGTTCTGGGTTAAATAAAACATTCACTGATGTTCTGTATGAGATATTAATAACTTGTTTTCTATAATATTGATGGTAACCTCACCTTTTGTTTCTCAGGAGGGTTATTTCATATGTCTGAAGTACAATAATTTATTACAGTAGTTTGTACTTTAAAAAGTGTTTAGTTCACAATCCTTCACGGAGTTGGCATCTCAAGTCTCATTATCTCATGATTCCTGAGGGTCAGAGCAGACTCTGCTTTCCATCCCTCCAAAAAGAGTTATTTCACTGTGGGTGCTTCTCAGTCCTTCTTCCTTAGGAGCTGCAGCCATCTGCTACATCAGACCAGCAGCCCCAGTGTAGCTCATCCTGTACACCCTGAGTGTCCAGGTCAGTGAAGGGAAGAGGAATAAAGGAAATGGTGAAGCAGACTCCTTTGAGTGTCAGATCCCATTGGTAGGAAGATCCTTCCCTTTCCTGGTTCCAGGGAGGGTAGTTTGGCAGCTGAAAAGCTGCTCTGATTTCAAATAGCAGGTTGAACATCTCTGATTTGGAGACTTGTGTGTTTATGCCTTATCATATAT
>WEKY01013372.1:115959-175887 GCA_013390045.1 Picathartes gymnocephalus | reverse complement strand
ATATATATATATTTGTGTGTTTTCATATAAATAAAACCTCCACCTGCTGTGTTTCTACTGCATTTTCTGCAGATGCCTTGTGGCCAGAGGGGATGGTGCTGATGGGCATCATGGCGCCACTTACACAAGTCTTTCATGGCTAGGCAGCCTTTGATCAGCAGCGCTGGAGAATCCATCAGGCCTCCCCCACGCTTCCACAGGAGCTCTTTCCCTGCCCTGTCTCAAAGCCTGTGGCATGTCCTGAGGTTATAATGTTTGTTTTCATCTGGTCATTCCAGCCACAGAAAATGTGCCAGGAGTTTTGTGCTGGAGATGAACAGCAGACACCCAGACACCAGGTCTTTGCTGGGATTGCTCTCTGCTTTCCCTGATCCTGATATATTTAAAATAGTTTGGTTTTCTGCATGGACAAGACTGCTTTTGTTTGGTTAGGGTTTGTTGCTTTATTTTGGCAAGTCTCTAATGCAGACTCTGTGTTCTCTGTTTGCAGGCCGTCTGATATTTAGCCCTGCGTGAATTATCAGGCTTTCAGCTGTTGCCTTACAATATTTGTGCTGAATTTTGGGTCTCAGTTCTGATTTAGAGAGTCATAGCTGACTCCTGCAGGCTTCAATACACTGGTCCTTTCTGCCAGAGTGGAGCTGATGTTTCACACTGGTCAGAGATGAGCTGGTGGGCATGGAGAGCTGTCTGCTTCTTATCACCTCTTAGGCTGATATTATCCCTAACAATTCTGATCATCTGTACAGATCCGTGCCTTGATGCTGCTGCTGTTTGCAGATGGGTTTGTTCATGTTTTTTCCTTGTTACTTGCTTTTCTTCAAGGTTTCCTACCAGGAATTGGTCTGTCCAGCGTCTGCTGCCCTGGTTTGTCACCTGCTCCATCCCTCTGTCCCCAGCTGTGCTGGGTGGCCAACGGAGGAGCACGCCTTGGGTTTGGAAATGCTCTTTGTGTCGTCATTACAGCTCTCTGCAATAGCTAGAGGGGAACTGCGTATAGAAGTAGCACCTTGTTCCTCCTTCCCCACATTTCTGGATCTGAACAGGGCTCAGACAGGCCTGTGGAAGGTGGTGACATCACGCTGCCATTGCCCAGAGTCCCTGTTCAATCAGGAGCTAATTGGTTTGGAAAAAAACTTTGCCAACCCAAAGGGATAAAAAGTATTTTCTGAAACCACTGCCTTTATTTTAACCCAGCCTCTGTCATTCTGCTTCCTTGGGGGCCAGTTCTGCCAGTTGCTAGACAGATCCTTTTCCTGTTGCCAAAGGAAGCTCTGCATTCATGCATCCTCTCTAAAAACCCCAAACCTACCCCTGCCCCCCTCAAAAAACCCCAAACCCCTCAGTCTTACGAGAATGGTAGAAACAGCTCTTTTAACACTGTTCGTTTCTGACTGTTACAGGAAATTCTCTCATCCCTCTAAGACCTGAGAGGCTTTTAATTTTCTGTTTTCTGTCTCTTTGCTTATTGTTTGGTTCTTCTGCATATCCATGTTGGAGAGCCAGTTTTAGTACTGTCCTTGTAGCAGAGAACAAAAAGCTCCTTTGGAATGTCAGCATCCAGAGATACTGTGATAAAACAAGGATTGAAAACAGTTCAGAGGCAAAAAACAGCTGTTGATGTTCCTGTAGCTTCTGTTGGTTTGCTAAATGCAGCTGTCATTCCAACTCCAGTTGGAGTCCTGGAATGGTGTGGGTTGGGAGGGACTTTAAAAATCATCCAGTGCTACCCCTTGCCATGGGCAGGAACACCTTTCACTGTCCCGGGGTGCTCCAAGCCCCGTCCATCCAGGCACTTCCAGGGATCCAGAGGCAGCCACGACTGCTCTGGGCACCCTGTGCCAGGGCCTCCCTATCTTCACAGGGAACAATTCCTTCCCAATATCCCATCTAACCCTACCCTCTGGCAGTGGAAGCCATTCCCCCTTGTCCTAACCCTCCATCCCTTGTCCCAAGCTCTCCTGGAGCCCCTTGAGGCCTTGGAAGGGGCTCTAGGGTCTCTCTGGAGCCTTCTCTTCTCCAGGCTGGATGTGGAAGAGAGGCCACTGAAGGGACTTGTCTGAAAAGGGAAATGTTTTGGGTATTCAGTGTTCTTGTCTTGGTGGTTGCTCTGAGTTGTTGGGTTGTGTTGCCCATTGTAGTTTTTCCTCACCAGCAGCTCGCAGTTTGTCAGTCCAGATCAGAGTGGTTTTCCTGCATCTGTCATGAGAAACACTGAGCATTGAGGAATATTGAAGGCTTTTGTTGGGCTTTAGGTGTTGTCATTGAGAAGTGAGAACCTAATCCACAGTTTCTTGCTGGAATCCTCTTTTCTCCTTGGTGGCTTCATTGAATTAAGCAGACTGTGCACAGTCAGCTCCCCATGGGCCTAATACAGTGATTATTCTTTGGTGCCCCGATGAATATTTAATTTATAGAGCTTTTTCACGAGTATTAAAAGCACTTCGTTAACAGATCTTTAGTCCTGGGAATAGTTTATACAATCTGGTCTAGGCTAGGCCAGAGAACATCACTGGTGGCTTTTGGTATCTAACATTTATTTATTCTGTAGTGCAAGAGTGTGGCTTTTGGTTGTGTCATTCGGTGCTGGGGTTTGATCAGAGCAGACCTTTAAACGACCTCTTTTAAATTTTACTTGTCTTGTTGGCAGTAAATGATGTTTTTTTCTCTCTCCAGAGCGAGGCTATGATCCCTACAACCCTGAACTTCCCAGACCCTCGCTGGAGGCAGAGGATGGCACTCTGGCTGATATTACAGATGTCACACCTGGAATTCTGGAGCTGGAGCTGGTCAACAAGGCCATTGAGGCGGTGAAGAACGAAGTGGAGAGGGAGCAGAAAAAGTATGAGGAGCTGCTGGAAACCACGAAGGAGCTGGGTGCTTCAGAGAGCTCCTCACTCATTTCAAACACACCCGTGCTGGCTGGTGGGCCTCAGAATGATTCCTTTGCCTCCTTGGAGTATAATCCAGGGAGCTACAACTTCAGTAATAACTCGGACTACAACCCCACTCCTCTGGCTGCTGCTGGCCGCTCCAGTAAATACACTTTGGATTGCTCCCGCTCCAAAGGGAGCTCTCTGGAATACGTCCCCAAGGCTGTAGTACAGAATAAGAAATACAGCAGCACTGTCACTAACAATAAATACGTGATTGACGACTCCAAGCCTTCCACAGACTTGGAATATGATCCCCTTTCCAATTACTCTGCCAGGCTGTTGGGCAAAGCCACAACCAAGGGGTGCAAAAGGGAAAGGGCCTCTGATTATGAGGAATCTTACTCTCCATCCCGGAAGAAGCTCTGCGAAGATCCCGATGATGACGAGGTGTTGGCCCGGTTCTCCTCCTCTGAAGATGAGGCTGAGGTGGAATATAAAACAGCTTCTGGTAGTTCACCCTCAAAAGCTGGTTCTGAGAGTGAGTCAAACAATGAGTTCTCCAGCAAAGGGCAGAGCACAAAAGTGGATGGCTCTGCTTCCCAGGAGAGCAAAGAAGCAGCACAGTGCAGGGAAGACCTTCCAAATTCACAGAAAAACCTTGCCAAGAACTCATCAGACAAGAACTCAAAAGCAGTGAAATTGTGTTCTGGTAAGAACAACAAAGAAATTGAAAATAAAAACAAAGACCCCAAAGACAAAACAAAAAGGAAGAAAACAGATGTTAGTAAAACACCAGGCCTCAGTGAGGCTGGGAAGAAGGAGAAAAATAAAAATACAGACAAAGACAAAGTGCTCAAGAAAGAAGAAAAATTAAAACCCAAGAATGAAGAGAAAAACTGCAAAGACAAAAGCATCAAAGTGAAAACAGATGGGAACTTGAAGAAACCAGAGAAACAGAAGTCAGAAAAAGTGGATGGGTGTAAGAAGGAAAAATCCAAGTCCACCACCAGCAGTTCAGGGAAAAGCAAGAGTGAGGGTGTCACCAAGGGCACAGAGAAAGTGGGGAGCAGCAAGAAGGACTCGCAGAGCAAAACAGCTGATGTGAAAAATGGCAAGGAAGGCTCTGGTCGTAAAAACAAAGAGAAAGGGACTAAGACCTCCCTGGAGCAAAAGAAAGGCAAGGTCAGTTCTGCAGGACAAGGAGACCCAAAGAAGGGTCAGAAGCAGCAGAGTTTGAGTCACGTGGACCTGTTTGGAGATGAGAGTGGAGATGACGATGACAAAGGCCGGCCTTTGTCCTCCTCCTTACTTGATGTGAGCTCGGACTCGGATGGGGCTGGCTCTGGCTCAGCCTCTGAGAGTGACAAGGACAGGACAAAGAGAGTGAAGCGCTCAAAGTTGTCCAAGTCACCATCATCTTCCTCAACATCTGATGACATTGATTATTCCATCCTTGAGAAAGATGTGGACTTTGAGTCAGATCCCATGGAGGAGTGTCTCAGGATCTTTAATGAATCTAAAGATGTGAAAACTGAAGACAAGGGAAGGCTGGGGAAACAGGTAATGCTGGGTTGGGGAGGTTGGTTTTCTCCCCTGCAAAGGTGGAAGGGTTCTAGTTCGGTTTAGTGGTGTTGCTTATCTCAAGCAGCTAAAGAGGGAGACTCCATGTGAAGAATCTCTTCCTTGTCATGAGTGAGTGCTTGGAAGAGTTTGCACCTGTATTTACCTGCTGGATTGAAGGCTGCTGTGAAATGTGAGAGTTCAGTTCCCTTTTGTGTGGAAGACTTTCAGCTTTCAGGGTTATCAGTTACTTGTGTCTCCATCTGGCCTGACGAGCTTGGGGGTGGGTGGCTGGAGAAAAGGCTGTGGGGAGTGAGTTTTGGGGGTTTCAAAGCCAATCTAAGACTGCCAGTCTGGTCACTGCCTTCTTGTTGCAGCAGAGTTTAAGGAAGATAGTTCAGGTAGAACCTGGACAGGGTGTTGGTGCAAATAAGTCCAGTATTTGTCAGCAGACACTTTGGAGGCTTCCCAAATTCCTCTTTCCTATTCTAAATGCATACTACGGGTAGTTCCTCAGGATCTCTGGATATCTTCTGGGTGGTGCAAGCAAGAAGTGGAGGGTAACATTTCTTCCAGTGGTACCAGGGGGTTCAGACTATGGAGGTAAAAAGACAGGATTTACATAAAAAGAAAGAGCACATAATCTATAGCAGGAATTGCTAAGCACTGAATTCAGAAAGTGCTGAACCAGGGGCTGCCACTCACAGCAAACATTTAATTGTGGCCTGGAGTGACAAAGCTCAGCTGTCAGCAGCCACTGTGGCTCCTTTGCATCCCTGCACTGAGGTTTGGTTTCCTGCTCTTTTGGGAGGGAGGCTCACTGCAGCACAGGGATCCTTCTCTGGGAGATGGGTGTCTGTGAGTAGGTGCATGGTGGGTGGGATTGGTCACGGGGCATTTTTTTGTTTACAGAATAATTTCCTAGATGGACCTGTTGTGGTTTCACGCTGGCCAAATGCCAGGCACCCACCAACATCACTCACTTATCTTCCCCTGCTACAGCTGCACAGAGGGGAGAAAAAATTTAAATGAAGTTCATGAATTAAGGACTGGGAGAGAACACTCTAAGGGCAAAACAGGCTTAACTTAGAGGTACCAAGCGAGTTTATTACTAACAAAATCAGAGGAGGATAATGAGAAGTAAAATAAGCCCTTAAAAACACCTTTTCCCCCCGAGCCCCTCTGTCCTGCCCACCAACAGTGCAGGGAGTCAGGGTGTGGGGTTTGGTCAGTTCATCACCCAAGATTTTCTTCCACTGCTCAGGGAGAGGAGTCCTTCCCCTGTGAGAACGTGGGGTCCCTCCCGTGGGAGACAGTTCTCTGTGAACTTCTCTGGCATGGGTCCACTCTCATGAGCAGCAGTCCCCCCAAAACTGCTGTGGTGTGGGTCACTCTTCCATGGAGTGCAGTCCTCCAAGGACAGGCTGCTCCAGCCTGGAAACAGGGTCCTCTCTCTCCTCTGGGACTTCCGCTGGATCACAGCCTCCTCCAGGCATCCACCCGCATCCAGCACGGGCTGCAGGTGAATCTCTGCACCTCCTCTGGATCCCCATGGGCTTCAGGGGCACAGCTGCTTCACCACGGTCTTCACCACCACGGCCTGCAGAGGAATCTCGGCTCTGGCACCTGGAGCACCTCCTGCCCCTCCTTCTCCTCTGACCTTGGTGTCTCTGTTTTGTTCCCCTCACGTGTTCTCACCTCCTCCTCTTTGCTAGCTGGAATTCAAAGTACCCCCACTTTGTTTTGATTTTGTTCTTAAATCTTTTATCACAGAGGTGTTACCATCATCCCTAATTGGCCCAGTCTTGGCCAGCAGCGTGTCCATCTTCAGAGCCATCAGGGATTGGCTCTGCTGGACATTGTGGAAGCTTCCAGCAGCTTCTCACAGGAGCCACCTCTGTGGCCCCCCCACTACCAAACACCAGGCTGTGCAAAACCAACACAACCCAGTGCTGTTTGAGCTCAGTAATGTGTAGGGAGGTTGGGATGGATCTCAGGGAAAGGTTCTTCCCCCAGAGGGTGCTGGGGCACTGCCCAAGCTCCCCAGGAAATGGTTCTGGCCCCAAGGCTGGAGTCCTGGGGGACTGGGTCCTGGCCCCAGTGGTCCAGGAGTGTTTGGACAACGCTCTCAGGGATGCTCAGGGTGGGATTGTTGGGGTGTCTGGGCAGGGACGGGGGTTGGAGTCCATGATCCTTGTGGGCCTTTTCTAACTCAGGATATTCCAGGATTCTGTGATTCCAGGAAGCTGCATGTGGGCAGTGTGGTTTTTTTCCACCTGGGAGAATTGCAATGTGAGAGAGCTTATTGGGGATGTAACTGAATTAACAGACTGGAGTTCCTAGGGAGCCAAGGGATTAAGGGTGAAGTGCTCATCCAAAGTGCCCTTGTGGTGATGAACACAGGCTTATCCCAAGCGGTGCCCGAGCTCATCCTTAAATCCAGCCTTGGGCTCTGTTGCTGGATTTCAGAGATTGTCAGGCTGATCTCGGAGTTTTGCCAAGGGTTGTTTTGAAAAACTGAAAACAAGATTGTCTGGAGAGCAGCTGGAGTTTTGAAAAATAAACTTGTGAAGAGTTTTGTATCAATTAACAACTGAATCAGATTTCAAGCAGATTTCCAAGTGGTTCTCCCTGTCCAGGAGCAGGTCTGAGGTGTCAGCTCAGAGTAGCTTTGGCTGGAGAGGTGCTTCTACCTCCTGCTGAGTTTCTGGATGTGACCTGGGCTGTGTCACCAGAGTCTTCCTGCAGTGACAGCTGGGGATGACCCTGCAGAAAATGTTTCCCTAAACATGGGGTGGGGGCACTGTGGTTTGGTGTTGAGCAGGTTGTCAGCACCTGCCTAGGGCAGAAAGGAGTCAGTTCCCAACTTCTTGAAAAAACCAAACCACCCCAAAACCCCTGGAGTCTAAGAATGCCATGGGAGGTGAGGTGTGTGAGTGGCTGGTTGAGGAGGGCTGCTCAAGGCTCCTGTGGCAGGTAAGGCTGATCCTGCCCCATGCCAGCTTATGGAGCTGCTGCTGGGGTGGGAATGTCCTGCTGCTGTTCCTTGGCTTCCTTGGTGGCTCCTGGGGTCACAGCAAGGTTCTTGTCAGTGGCCCAGCAGCTGACCATGTGTTCTCACCTGCCGCCTGCAAAGTTAACCCAAAAAGAGGCTTTCCACATCTCCCTCTTGTGTGGGATCTTCAAGTCTGTTCTCGTGTTCTTTTGTTTTCCAGCCATCCAAAGAGGAAGCAAATGAAGAAAAGACAGAAGATAATTTAACTACCTTGTTTCCTGGCCAAAAAAGAAGGATCTCTCATCTTGTCAAACAAGGAAATGTAAGTGCAGATTTAGAAGCAGATGTTTAGATTGTTCCAAGTGAGGATTTTCTGTCCTGACCCTGGAAAAGGCTGCACTCCCAGGGCCAGGCAGCAGCATGGGAAATGTTTGTGCTGGAATCAGTCTATGGCAGTTTTATTTCCTCTCTAATTTCTCAAAAAATTCCCATGTTTAGGATCTCTTAAAAGGGACAGCAAAACTCTAATACACCTTCCTAAAACCAAGGGTAGGCTGGGAAGAGTGAATGGATTCTTCTTGTGGTAACCCTTTAGGATAGGTTGGGCTGTTCATTTTTCTCCAGTATAGATATATATTCAGCGATTTCAATAAAAATTAACTGGACACAAGGTCACACTGTGTCTGCTGGTATTTTTCTGTGCCTTGTGGATCTAAAAGATACTGCAGGAATTTCATCAGGTGTTTAAAACCATTATCTTACATCTGTTCTGAATCAGCCAAGATCTCAGCAGTATTTGTTTGGATACTCTTCTTTCCCAGTTGTGCAAATACAGAGGAGAAGAATTAAAACAAAAAAAAAAAAAAAAGCAAGGAAGACATTCTGATTTCTTTTATTCCTTTCTCCCTGGGATTTTAATTCATGTTTTCTCTGAGGGTTTAACGTGTTTCCCTCCAGGTGCTGAGCACAGATTAGTTTTATGTTGCAGCAGGATAAGAGTGGAGGCTTGTGCACTAATTTGAGCTGGGTAGTCCAAATTAATTGTTCTGCCTTTCTTCTCTGCCTAGGAAAGGTTTTTTTGCCTTTAATAATTTGAAGCCCTGCAGTCAGTACAATGGGTTTTATTTAACTACATATCTGCAGCCAGTTCATGTGGTCTGATAAGGGCCCTTTCTTCCAAAGTGAGGAGATAAGAGACTGAAGCAAATGGCTTGGAAATTCATTAACTCAAATATTTATTGTAAAGAGGTGCCTTTTAGACATGTACAAATCTTTAAATATATTTTCTTAATGTGACAGCTGATCCCAAAATGCTTTCCAAAGATGGGAGCCCCAGCACAGCCTTTGCTTGGGCAAACAGAGCCGATCTGGTGTGCTCAGCTGCCAGGGCAGCTCCAGGACCTGCATTCCCTGGGGTGTCTCAGCTCACAGCAGCTCCCAGCTCTATCCAGGAGGTGCTTTAACACCTGAACTGCCACTTTTCACCTCAGAATTGAGGCCCGTGTTTCACTGTGTCCCTCCAAGTGGAATATTTGCTCAGTCTTGTTCATGATTTATGGATCAAGGACTGAGCAAGAGTTAGGGGTTGGTTGCTATGGGGAATGGGGGGCCAAAGGAATTGCAGGTGAGGCAGAAAATGAGTGGCCTGTCCTGCTTGGAAGTCTGTAATTATAATTTAATGTCTGACTGCACTCGGTTTGGTATCCAGTAGCTGCTGTCAGCATCAGAGGCTGGGAATGCAGGAGGTGCCAGCTCGCCCCCAGGTGTTACAATGGGCCACCCTCCTCCAAGGAGATTTCAGGAGGGAAGGCCTGTTCCTCACATTTCAAAAGCTGTTAAGTAGAGTGGAGAAGTTTGTGCTACTGCTGCTTCTCTTGCACTTCTGCTGCTAGGAAACTTCTCTCTTTGCTGACATCATTTCTGGCACTTTTCCTGCAAACCTAAATTTGGCCATCAAAGGAAACACATGTGGAACCTGTTTGTGCTGTAACAGCCGAGGCAGTGAGGTGCCTCCAGAAGTGGGCAGGGACAGAGCCTGTGTGAAATTCAGAGCTCAGCTTCTGTAATGCTCTAATCGCATAATTACATCTCTGTGAGGCTTTTAAGCAGTTCCAGGGCTGCAGAGAGGTGGGAGTTGCTGTGGTGCAGAGGTGGATGCAGGGTATCCTCAGAGAGAGAGCAGTGGAGCTCAGCATCGTGTGGCAAAGGGGAGTAGAGAATTGCTGTCACTTTTTCTTTGCAGTAGAAAGCAAAGTAGGCAGCACAGGGCTACAGTGTGTTCTAGGGTGAGGATGAGAGTGTTGATAGAGGCCAGGATTGGGCTGGGCACAGCCATGGGGAACATCACACCACTACAAGCAGTTCATTAGTACCACCTGCCAATTGAGGAACGTGCCAGTGAGCTGGGAGGCCTTCCCAGAGCGTGAATCATCAATGCCATGTTTGTTGAAGGATGACTTTTAATTATTTTGTTCTGGAAGGCAGTTGGGATCTTGTCCTCTCTAAACCCTGTACTTGCTAACGGAGGCGTTGAGGAGAAGAGACCTTTCTGGAGTGAGTGGAAGGCAGAGGGTGCAGGGGAGCTGCTGGCCCTAAATGCTGTTTGTCTGTGCAGGCAGAGGCCCCGAGCAAGCCGGTAGTGCGGCCGTACCGTCCCCCCACGGCCCAGGAGGTGTGTTACCAGAGGATCCAGCTGGCTCAGCAGCAGGCAGCACAGCTGGCTGGGGCCGTTCAAAAGACCTCTCTCTGTTTGCCAGGAGAAAAGAGGAGGATTGCTCACGTGCCAAATGCAGCCCTCACCGCAGCAGCCAAGCAAAGTAAGCCAGCGGCGGGATTTGGGATCGCTGTCCTGTCCTCTCCCTGGTCAAAGGCACTACTGTGTGTTTACATTTCTCCTGAGCACGTGTGAAACTGTCAGGGGATGTGTAGGACCGGCCATGACTTGAGTCTTTGCCGATAGTGTCCAGTGGAAGGTCTTTCTCTGGGAAATTCCACCCTGTTCTGAAAAGCAACAGGTCAGACATGTACAGCCTCATCTGTCTCACCTGACCTCCCTCACTTCAGCCTTTTCTTTTTCTGTTTCTTCCTTGGATTGTGTTTACTCTTCATTCCCTCTTCCATTTAAGCCTTTGGAGGTGGCAGGAGCAGGAGGGAAGTGCTAATTAATGCTCATTGCTGTCCCTTTGTAGTGGAAGGACTCAGAGCTGACGTGTGGGGTGTCAGTGCCTTGCAGCTGACAGAGTTACCTCTTTAAACTCTGCTGACTCAGTCACCCCAAAACAAACCCAAATGAGACACGTTTCCTGGCAGAAGGTTTCTTCATCCTTGCCTGCGAGGTGGTAAAATTGCCCAACTTGTATCCCTTTGGAGACCTGGATTTGAGAAAATCACAGCTTGCAGCACTGGCCTTTGATAGTGAGTTCATTCTGGCAGCCTGAAGCCCAGTGGCAGGATTTGCACCTGAGTGTTTTGTGTTCCCTGCAGGCCTCGGGAGCAGTAAGGCGACTGTTGCTGGCAGGAGTGTCACACCTTCCAATGACTCTGAAGCCCCCACCCTTCCTCTGAAGCCTTGCACCTTGGCTGGGATGGCTTCCAAGACCACCAGCACCATCGTGCCCAAAAGGGTAGCACATGTTCCCTCCTTACAGGTAAGGGGAATTTGAATTCTTTCCTGTCATTCCCCAGGGAGGGTGGAATGTTTGATCCTGCTGTTCCAAACTTAGCACTCCCTGAAAGTGGTGTTTTGATTATGTTGATTAAGTGGGTTTGTTTCTTCCTGTGGTTTTCCTAGATAGCATTGTATAAAAAATTAAACACTCGAGGGGTAGGAGCTTAAAAAGGTAGAAATACTTAAGTGCTGCTCTGATCTCTGTGAATATTGATCACTTGTCTCTAGTTTGAACCTTCTCTTGTGCTGACTGGCCTGGGTGTGTTTGGGTCAGTGGCTTGGAACCTCCTGTGCTCAAAAGCCAGGGGTGGATTAATGGCCTTCCCAGGCTCTGTGGGCCACACTGAGGCAGGTGGTTGTGAATAATGTCCCTCTGTGACCTAGATAGCAAAATGTGATCACTGAACTTCATGCTGCTGCTGCTATTTAAGGAACAGACAATTTTTTTCTTTGTTAGTTGTTTTTGTTTTGTTTCTCTTTACCCTCTGGAATCTCTGCCCAGCCTTTGGGTACCTTGGCTATCAGTTCCTTAGCAAAGTGCCAGGACAAGGGAGAATGGCATCCCAGTGCCAGAGGGCAGGGCTAGATGGGATATTGGGAAGGAATTGTTCCCTGTGAGGGTGGGGAGGCCCTGGCACAGAGTGCCCAGAGCAGCTGTGGCTGCCCCTGGATCCCTGGCAGTGCCCAAGGCCAGGTTGGTCCAGGCTTGGAGCGGCCTGGGACAGTGGGAGGTGTCCCTGCCCATGGCAGGGGGGGGGAATGGGATGATTTTTAAAGTCCCTTCCCACCCAAACCATTCCATGATTCTGTAAGTGCCTCCTTGCCATGAGCACTGGGAAGCTGTTACTTGCCAAGACAATTCAGAGTAGAATTCCTCATGGAGCAGCCTGGGGATGGCATAAGGAACTGTTTGCTGGAGTGGAGGGCAGAATGTGCTTCGTGCCAGGACTTGGTTAAAGATCCCTTTATTGATGATGTCTTTTGTCAAAATCTGTCATAATTTGCTCTGATTATTTCTAGAAGAGTGAAAAGTAATTTTTTTCCTTTTCCACCCAAATTGCCAACATAGTAACAGAACTTGAAGCTGATGAAAACTAAGAAAAATAACTGAAAGGATAAAATACGTAGCAGAGTTACAGAGGTGCTTAAGGGTATCATATTAGAGATTGAGAATTTATATATTTAATGAAAAGGACCAAATCCCCTTGAACAGGGCATCAGAGTGGGAGTCTCCTGGGGAAAATGAGCACTTTTCCCATTGAGATAGGACCAGTTGCTCCCCTTGGAACAAGCTCACGTCTTCTACAGAGCTGTTTTTATTCCAGATTGCAGCAGATGGTTTGGTTTATGGATATCTCTTGGGTGGGATGGAGAACAACTGACAAAAAAATTGGGTGTTTTAGACATGAATGTACATTTTCCTCTCTGAAAAAGAGGCAAGTGCTGTGATTTGGGGAATAAACTGGTGTGAAATGGAAATCTGCAGTGAAGGGTCCTAGCTCAGTCCAACATGCAGGTTTTGAAGAGCATGCCATTAAACTGAAGGGAAAAATTCTTTTAGGAACATCATGATTGGCATTAAAAAAAGGTAGAAAACCCCCAGTGCAGTCAATTTGCAGGAATTTCCCAGGAAGTGGGATGGGTTAAGTGAATGCCAGCCTGGCAGGAGGGGCTTCCTGTTCTCTCTGCACAGCCAGAGAACCAAACCTGTGTGTGGTGCCCCTAAGTGGTGTTGTGTTGATGGCTCCAGTTCAGCCTGTGGTGCTTGGTGCCATCCTAACCTTGGATGGGTTAGGAAATGTCAAGCATTCCCTGCTCTGGAGTGCCTGTGTGTGACTAATGCCTCTGGAGTCCTGGGCTCCTGGCTGGCTTCAGAATGAAACACAGCTGTTTTCTAAAGGAGTTAAAGCACTGAAGGTGGTGAAGCCTCAAGTGGTACTTTTAGTACCAAAAGTGCTGTGTGTTAAGTTTGGCTTCGGGCAGATTTTCAGAAAGGAAGTCACCCCATGATTAGTAACAGCAGGAAGTGGGAGAGCCTCAGAGCAACCTCCTAGAGCCTGACCAGCCTCTTTCTCTCTCTGTCTCACCTCCAGAGCACCACTTTACAGAGGCCTGTTATTCCCACAGAATTTGGTGCTAAAGTCCCAACCAACATTCGTCAGAGGTATCTCAATCTCTTCATTGATGAGTGCCTGAAATTCTGCTCCTCCTCCCAGGAAGCCTTTGACAAGGTCTGTACAGATCCCTGCTTCTCAGGAATAAGTTTGCAGCAGGGAATGACGTCCTCTGCCTTGGCCAAGACCTTCTAAACTGGTAGTAAATCCAGAAAACTGGATTGGATTTATGCTTGCAGAAACTTGGGGGTGGGAACTAGATGATCTTTAAGGTCCCTTCCAAGGCAAACCATTCTGGGATTCATTGGAAACTCCCCTATCCACAAACAGTTCTGTTGAGAGAACAGGCATTAAATATTACCACACTGGGCAACAGAAAGTGTCATTCCAGTGGGGACTTGCAGTAGGAAGTCCCATCTTTCCCTTCCTTTGGAAAGCTTACCTGATCCCTTTATTAACCCCGGGAGAAGAATGCAGAGCAATGTGCATTGTGGTCAAAGACTTTTTTGCCCTGGTGCAGCCAGAAGCACCTCCTGGAATCAGAGTGTTGAGCACAGGGAAGTGTTAGGGATAGATGTAATTGGTTGGGAATTGGTTCCTTGCTGCTTCTGAAGGCTTTTAAGGAGACTTTTACGGAGCCTTCTAGCAGTACGGACAGTGTGGTAGGATTTCCAAAAGCAGAGTTGGGAGAGTAATACATTTGATTGGAAAACCTTGGCCATTAGTTGGGTAAATTGGAGCATTGTGTGGTGTGTTCCGAAACAAAGCAGACACCACAAGGATTTCTTCTGTGGGATTGCACCTTCCCAACTTCCTGTTGCGTCGAAGGAGTCACTATTTGCCAAACTTCCTTTTCTCACCAGTTAAGATCTTGCACTGCACCCAGGTGGGAAGAGCAGCCTTTCCCAGGCAGTTCCAAGAACAAGAATCAAGAATTACATGATGAAAACATGGCAAGGTTATATCTTCCTGGTAGCAAGAGCAGCTCTGGAATACTTAAGCCAAGGTGGCTGCAGACTTTGTATTGGAGAAAAGAGAAGGGATGATACCAATTTAAAGTATGTTAAAGTTTGAAGAAAGTAATTTTTTGCTAATTAGGAAATTTTTATTAATCTCTTGGGGCAAGTTTCACATGAAAGTGCTTTTTCCAGCACTTAGTTTAAAATAAAATAACTTTTTGCTCTTACTTACCTGAGCAAGACCCCACACCAGTACATATTGGTGCTATGTTCTACTTTATTACTCAGTTCCTTGTCAGGCAATTTTGGTTTTTACTGTCCTACTTGGAGTCCGTATTTTAACAGCCAAACATTTCTTTCCTCCAAAAGCAATGGAAGCTGTGGCTGCCTCATCCCTGGAAGTGTTAGAGGCCAGGTTGGATGGGACAGTGGAAGGTGGAAAAAAATGATGTTTGAGGTTCCTCCCAACCCAAACCATTCTGGGATTCTGTACACAGTGGGAAGAGAGTGTGTGGTGATGGCTTGTGCTGTTCACAGGCCCTGGCAGAGGAGAAGGTGGCCTATGAGCGCAGCACCAGTCGCAACATCTACCTGAACGTGGCTGTGAACACCCTGAAGAAGCTCCGCAGCCTCGTGCCCAACTCCCCAGCCAGCACCACCAGTAGGTACCTTGTGGTTTAACTACTGGAGCCCTGCTGGGATTACAAGCCACAGAGAGAAACTTGTTTGAAAAGCCAGAACCCATTTCTCAGCAGCATTATGCTGAAAGGGAAACAGCTCCAGTTTAGCTTTTTATAGCCTGGCAAGCTTTAATGGGCCTTCAAGAGGCAGGTCCTGCAATGCTTTGTTGGCTTTCTCAGCCTAAATGGAGATAATGCCACACGGGTGGGTTTTTTTTTTTAGCACAAGTTCTTTCAAATGAAAAGCCCTGCTAATGGAGTAACTTTCACATGATGCCTTCAAAGTGATAGACTTGTCCATCACCACAGAAATCTGTTACACACATTAAGCTTCAAGAGAGAAACGAAGAGGGTTAAGACATTTCATTATTGGCTCTCGAGAGGGTACATTAAACAATCAATTTGTGCTGTTCTTGTGAATTTTTTTTTCTCTGGTCTCTTCCCTTTTCTCCCCTCTGTCTTCATTATGTTCCTGGCCATTAGGCAGAGCAGCTGAACTTGGAGGCTGGCCTTTAGGAGAGGGCTGCCAGTTAATGATTAGTGAAAAGCCCCTCTCTGCCATTATCTGATGTGCTGAGCATATTCTAGAGCTCTGAAGCTCCTTTCTGAAACAAGTTGAAAGATCCTGCGTGGGAGGTTGGTCTGCAGGGCCCCAGAAACAAAGCTCCTTCCTAGGGGTGGGTGATGCCCCCACACAGCACATGAAGGGGTCAAGTTGTTTCTCTACTGGCTCCTGTCTTGTTTTTGGTCAGTTGGAGGGTTCACTGTGCAGAGTGAGCAGGGAGAGCTACAAGTTTCAAATGGAACTGTAAAAGTGTTCTTGCTGCCCTTAAAATTGCTGTGGGCTGACAGTGTGAACTGAAAACGCTCTGTGGTGCTGGAATGGAAATGCTGGGCCAGCATGTGGCACAAAGAATCCATTTCTGGAGCAAAGCAAGAATTCAGGAGGATGAACGCAGTCCTCCTCTTGCCCACGTGTAGTGTCCCAAACTCAGACTAAAGTCACCCACTGGGTACCTGATCTCTGTCCCCTTGTGCTGTTCCCTTGTCCTTGCAGAGACAAGTAACAAGAAGGTGGTGTCCCACGAAGCTGTGCTGGGGGGGAAGCTTGCTGCCAAGACCAGCTTTACTCTGAACCGCTCAGGGAGCCTGAGAGCCGAGGATCTGACAGGTCAGAGCCTGCTCCTGCTGGGCTGTCACTTGTGAGGGGGGGGCTGAGGTGTGACACTGACTGGGGGGAGCAGAATTAGGCTGCTGCACTCACCTCCAGTGCTGGGGGCACTTTGGGCACCACACTCTCAGAAGGATCTGAAGCTGCTGGAGAGTGTCCAAAGGAGGGACACGGAGCTGGGGAAGGGTCTGAGGAGCAGCTGAGGGCACTTGGCTTGTTCAGCTGGAGCAGAGGAGACTGAGGGGAGGCTCCTCAGGGGCTGCACCTCCTCCCGAGGGGAGGCGGAGGGGCAGGGGCTGAGCTCTGCTCTGGGACAGGGACAGGAGCCCAGGAAGGGCTGGAGCTGTGTCAGGGCTTGGCATGGATCTCAGGGAAAGGTTCTCCCCCCCAAGGGTGCTGGGGCACTGCCCAGGCTCCCCAGGGAATGGTCCCGGCCCCGAGGCTGCCAGAGCTCCAGGAGCTCTCAGGGATGCACAGGGTGGGATTGTTGGGGTGTCTGGGCAGTGCCCCAGGCCAGGGGTTGGAGTCCCTGATCCTTGTGGGTCCCTTCCAGCTCAGGATACTCCAGGATTCCATGATCTGAAGTGCTGGGATTTCTCTCTTAGGAGTTACTGCCTGGCTGCAGCACAGAGCTGCAGAGTCCCTTGGTGAGTGGTGACACCATTGACCAGTGCTCCCCTTCCCTCCTCGCTGGGGCTGTGAGGTCACTGTTGCAGCCTGGCTGGCTTTGATGGAGCATCAATAACCATTCAGAGCTGCCTCTTGTGCTTTGGACATTATTTTGCTTTAACTTTCTTGCCCTGAAGCAGTTCTTTACAGTGTTCCTTTCAGATTAAAAGGCAGACTTAAAAATCTCCATCTCTGCTGGAGTTTCACTTTCACCAATGTCACAGTAAGGTCATATTGTAGCCAAAGGGTTGTGCCACGAGCATTTTTCATGTGGGCTCAAATCAGTTATGGGTATTTTGGTTGCCAAGAGATGTAGGCAAATTGTGGAGGAGATCAGAGAAGAGCCAGGGAGGCCACGGAGCAAAAGGAATTGACATTGAGAAAGCTTGAAAGGGCCAGTATAGCTCAGCTAAGCAACATCAAAGGGCACCCAGCAATATTGGAAGGGTTTAATGCAGCAGCCAAAGGAGATATTGAGCAGAGTGCAAGAAGTTATAATTATTCTGTGAAATGAAACGAGCAGCCTGAAATCAGTAGCAGGAAGAAGCTCTTGATAATGAAGTTTTTAGGGAGCTGTGGTGGCCTTTGAGGGGTGTTTGAGGCTGTGTTACCAATTACCAGCTGTTGCATTAAAACATTAAAATGGAAGAAATCTCACATTTACTGACAGGAGAAAGGGGAATGGCTTCCCACTGCCAGAGGACAGGGATAGATGGGATATCAGGCAGGAATTGTTGGCTGTGAGAGTGGGGAGGCCCTGGCACAGGGTGCCCAGAGCTGCTGTGGTTGCCCCTGGAACTCTGGAAGTGTCCAAGGTGAGGTTGGCCAGGGCTTGGAGCAGCCTGGGACAGTGGCAGGTGTCCCTGCCCATGGCAGGGGGTAGGATGGGGTGATCTCCAAGGACCCAAATTGGGTTGGTTCTATCAGTAACAGAAGGCCTGAAAATGGGCCTTGTGGAGGAATTCTGTTCCAGCTCTGCTTTCCAGACTTAATGCTCCTTGTTCAAGGAGTTAAAAATCAGCTTTTGCACTAATGACCGCATTTTAAAAATTACCACCTGACACCTATTCCCCTTAGCTGAGGCAGAGGAAGCAAGTTCAGAATAGTGGGGGCAGTTTCTCAAGGCAGGAGACTCGGTAAAGGCAGAGAAACAGGCAGTGCTTTAGTGGTGAGAGCTGAGCTCTGTGTCTGTGTGCAGGAGCTGCCCTGTACCGGCGCCTCAAGGAGTACCTGATGACCGAGGAGCAGCTCAAGGAGAACGGGTACCCAATGCCCCACCCCGAGAAGGCCGGGCGTGCTGTGCTCTTCACTGCAGAGGAGAAGAAAGCAATTGACTGTAAGTTTCCTGCTGCAGGGTTTGCTGGGTACAGCTGGAGCTGCCTGTACTGGTGGTAGAAAGGTCTCGGTGTGGAGCCTTTGCTCCTGTTGTGGCGGGGAGTGTGGCTGCAGAATTCTGCTGCACTTCTGTATGGAGAGTTTCTTCAGCTTTCACATCCTAAGAATGCTACTTCTGGCCCAGTTTATAGGCTGTGAGGCTGAAGGGGGTTTCTAATTTCTAATTCCCAGGTAACAAGTGACAGGATGAAAGGAAACGGCCTCAAGTTGCACCAGGGGAGCTTTAGATTGGATGTAAGGGAAAAATTCTTCATGGAAAAGGTTGTGAAGCATTGAACAGGCTGCCCAGGGCAGTGGGGAACGTAATCTCCTTAAATGTTCAAAGAATGTGTGGATGTGGCACTTGGGGGCACGGTGTAGTGGTGACCATGGTGGTGGTGCTCATAGTTGGACTTGATCTTAAAGGTCTTTTCCAATCTTAGCAATTCCATTATTCTGTTCTGCCAAGGAACAGCAGTTGAGCAGGTTGGAAAGAGGCTCCTGTTCTGCACTTAGTGACCCTCCCCTCTCCCAGGGGAAGGATTTGTTTCTGTCTCTGTCCGTGTGAGCTGCTGTTACAGTGGGATAAGGACTGACCCTGGGCCAGGCTGGCTTTGCAGTGGGTCCTGCTGTGCTGCTCTGGATTGCAGAGTTTTCTGCTTGGTCTCATGGCAGTGTTGGGCCAAATAGTTCCCCAAAACCCTTTTTGCAGCTGGACAAAATGATCATGAAATCACAAAATAGCTTGGATTGGAAGGGACTTTAAAGCCCATCTCATTCCACCCCCTGGAACACCTCCCACCAGACCAGGTTGCTCCAAGCCCTGTCCAACCTGGCCTTGATCCCACAGGTTTCCTCAGAACCTGAATTTTCTGAACTCGTGGCAAGATTTCTGCTCCTCAACCCCTAGCTAAAGCAGGCTGTGCTGCAGCAGGGATAAAACCCAGACTGGGGATTTCTTTGGAGGTGCTTTGCCACGCTCCCCTGAGCATCTGTGTGGAGAGACCTCACTAAAGTGTGTTAAGTGCTCATCCATGTTAACACCCTGTGTCTACATTTGTCCTGTGGTTGCTGAAGCAACCTGGGCAAAAGCTCTCTTGCATTAACACTGTCAAGTGCTGTATTTGTGAGAGCCCTTTTTTCCAGGGAACCAGCCAGCTCCTTTATATGATCCTGAGCTTATGTTCCTGCTTTTCTTCCTGTGGTTGCCTGCAGATGTTGCAGGGTCTTTGAATTTCTCCTTGTTTAACTAAAGCTGTTGCTGCTGCTGTGACCAGTGGGTTGGTGTTGGGCAGAGCTGGGAATGTGCTAACTGCTTAAATCCTCACACCAAACTTATGGAATTGCATGGAGATCAGAAGAATGATAGCTCCTTCACAGTGGCTTTTTGTATCTCCCTTGCCCAAATTTTGGGCAGTAAAAGCACAGGTGGCAGGAGGGAGCAGTCACAGACTGCCCCCCTTGCTGGGCCCGGCCCTGCCCTAAGTGCTCCCGGGTTCAGCTGCTGGAAAATCCTGACAGAAAAGCTGTGCCCTGGAAGAGCTAAAATGTCATTTGGAAGTGACAAGGCACAGATCCCCTGGAAACCAGGCTTCATTAGCTCTGGTGTCCAAAGAATGACTTATTTATCCTGTTTCTTAAAATAACTGCGTTAGACTCCAACGTAATTTGCTGTGCATGGAGAAACAATGCAGCAAACCTTGATGGAACTGGGGGGGCATCTGATGTGGACCAAAGCCTCTGGAGAGCCTTTGTGTTTGCCTCTGGGAAGTGTTTGGGGGGCAGATTTCAGAGGGATTGCTGTGCCTTTGTAGGAGTTTGGAACAACATTTGGAATCCTTTTTAACAGAAAACATCGTTTAACAGCGTTTGGGGCTTGAGTGATTGTGACTGACGTTGCTTTGGCCAGGTTAAGCAGGTAAGGGGTTTCCAGTGACCTGGCTGTTGTTTCTGTCCTGTCCCCAAGCCTCGTGCAGGATCTGCTGTCGCTGTGGCACCGAGTACATGGTCTCAGCTTCGGGGAGCTGCATCCGGAAGGAGGAGTGTGTCCATCACTGGGGGCGGCTGCGCAAGCAGAGAGGTACGGCCTGCCGGGGGGATCGGCCCGTGCTCGCTGTGCTCCAGCTCCAAACTCAGAGTCTTCCTCAGGTTTGAGCTTGATTTTGGGGCTTGTCACGCTCCCAGGTGGTGACAGTTCCTGGGCCTGTCACTGAAATGGCCTCACAAAGAGCTGCTGGTCCCCAAAACTGGGGCTGCAGCAGAGATGCTTCATCTTCGTTCAGAAAAATAAAGGAAAAAACCTTCCTGTGCTTTTTGAAAAAATCAGCCTTTTAAAAGGCTGACTGGGAGCACTGGAGGTCTGTCACTCCCAGGAGAGTTTACTGATCTTGGTTGAATTCATTTGCAGCAAGGCACTAACCTAGTTTGAGCTCTGCTCTGGTTTTCTGTCAGAGCATCCGAGTGGCTTCTGGAGTTTGTCTGGCTGAGTAACAGAGACTTAAACTCTTTAGATTGCTGCCTGTGAATCCACAGTTATTTTTCCCCCGTGTTTGACACATTATTGTTGTGCTCCTCCAGGGGATCTGCACGTGAAAGCTGAAGTTCAGGTCTCTTGTTAACAAGACTTTTCTCCTTGACCCTTCATCTCTTGCTCTTTCAGTGCCAGGTGGGTGGGAAACTCACTACAGCTGCTGCTCCGGAGCTGTGGGGTCACCAGGCTGCCAGGTTGCTAAAGTAAGTGATGGAACAACACCTTCTTATTCTCAGTGACATTTGTGCTCTGCTCATAGTGGCAGAGGCTGGGAAATCCTTGCTTAAACCTTCAGAAGAACAGTGGCTTCCCTTAAGGGGATAGAACAAGTGCAACTTAATTTTTTCTTTGCTCTGCAGTGGTAGGAAAATCCAGTATTTGACACTCAGCTGCCTGGAGTGAGTTGGGTTCATTTATCCTAAGCTGCCCAGCTCATCTGCTTGAGGGACGTAGAAAAGCTCATGTTCTTTAGTGAATCACAAAAGAAATGAGAAATAAGGGGTTTTCCTGTAAGGAGCAGTCTCAGAGCCTTGGCACCTGTGTGCCAAACCCTTTTTCCCATCTTTTTTTCTTTCTCAGATTCCCATGCTAAAGTAACTTTCTCCTGGTGGACAAATCTTTTCTTACAATTTTTCTATTTGTTGCCTGTCCTTGGTTGTACCGAGCAGAGGAACCTTCCCAAGGAGGCTGTTGTAACTCCAAAGTATCACAAAACTTCTTTTGAGGGAGCCCAGCACTAGAAAAAAGAATGAAGAACCTGTTCAGATGTGGAGTTTGATAGAGCAGAGCACTGTTTGGGATGCCTTTGCACAGGTGCTTTTTTCTCTCCTTAGGCACAAGGAGAGTTGGTGTCGCAGCCTGGCATCCCCAGTCTGCCTTGTGCCTTTCCCTCAGGTCTCTGGGCACACTCCTTGTCACTTGTTTTAGTGGCATTTTTATACTTGGCCGCAGCCACACAGTGGAGAACCAAGAGCTAGTGGTAGGAGGTGAATTCTGGGCAAAATTCAAGGTTTGTTACAATCAGGAGAGTTGTCTGGGCACCATAAAAGCCTGTCCTGCACAGTCAGACTGAACAGTTGGACTGGATGGGATCAGGTTGTTACTTTTCTTTCTTTTCCACATGAATTTAGGATTTTTTTAAATCAGCTTCTCTGGGCACCTTGTGCCAGGGTCTCCCCACCTTCCCAGGGAACAATTCCTTCCCAATATCCCATCTAACCCTGCCCTCTGGCAGGGGGAAGCCATTCCCTGTGTCCTGTCACTCCATACAAGTGTAAAGTCCCTCTCCCTCCTTTTTATAAGTCCCCAGTTTCCACAGCACCCTTTGGAAGATTTGGATCCACAGCCTGCTCAGCATCAGAGCGCTGAGTAAAATTTTGGGATGTTGGGATACTGGGGAGCACAGAATCCTTCGGAGCGCATTGAAAGCAGAAAATATTTGTAATAAGGCACCATTCTCAGTAACTGGACCCGGAGCTGGTTAGAAAAGCTCGTGTGTGTGTGTCTGAGCACAGCGCTGTCCCTGCCTGGGCTTGCTGCAGTGAGGCAGGGCGGCAGGAGATGGCAGGAGGGAGCTGTGCTGCTCCGGGGAGCCTGGAGAGGCTGTTCTTTGTGACACCCGAGGCTGCTGCTCCCTCAGCTCTCAAAAACAGGAGCAACTTCCCTGCCCTCCTCCCAGCCAGGAAAAATTGGGCAGTTTCAGAGCAACAACTGATGGAGAACAATACCTAATACGGTTTGTTTTTTCACTTCGCTGCTCAGTTCTGTTGTATTCCACAGGGAGGGAAGGGCTGAAGCTGTGGAGGAGAGGTGTTTGCTGTCTCCTGGCTGGTGAGCTGCTCTCCCCATTCCCTCAGCAGAGCAGGGTCCATGCCATGGGTGCAGCGTGGACAAGTGTGGCCCCTTGCTCCTGGAAAGCAGCGATCCGTGAGGCCTTTGAGCAGTGCTGGCTGTGGATACAGGGAGAGATTGGCCTCAGTGTTGGCCCAGCTGCCTCATTAACTCCAAATGATGCAGTTCCTGTGCTCTGGCTGCACCTGCAGTAATGACCTGTGCAGGAAAATATGCAAATCCTGCGTTGGTTTCCTCTCTGCCCACACATGTCAGCTTTACAAGGGCCTCAGTTCCTCATCTCTCCAGCCTTTAATCCTGAGGCAAACCAGAACAGTTTCATTCCTTGTAGGGTGAGACCTGTGGGAAGCCCTGTACTGTGCTGGGCACTGCTGAGGCCCCACCTCAAATCCTGGGGTCAGTTTTGGGCCCCCCATGACAAGAGGGACATTGAGGGGCTGGAGCATGTCCAGAGTAGGGAACGGGGCTGGGGAAGGGTCTGGAGCCCCAGGAGCAGCTGAGGGAGCTGGGAAAGGGGCTCAGCCTGGAGAAAAGGAGGCTCAGGGGGGACCTTGTGGCTCTGCACAACTCCCTGCCAGGAGGGGGCAGCCGGGGGGGGGCGGGTTCTGCTCCCAGGGAACAGGGACAGGAGGAGAGGAAATGGCCTCAGGCTGTGCCAGGGGAGGTTTAGATTGGATATTGGGAAAATTTCTTCACTGAAAGAGTTGTAAAGCATTGGAAGGGGCTGCCCAGGGTAATGGTAGAGTCACCATCACTGGAAGTGTTCAAAAAACACGTGGATGTGGCACGTGGGGACGTGGCTTAGTGGTGACCGTGGTGGGGGTGCTGACTTGATGGTCTTGGGGGTCCTTTCCAACCTTAAGGATTGAGTGACTCTGTGGTTCTGAGTGTGGTGAAGCAGGCTGTGCCCAGGCTGCTGTGATAGTGCACAAATACATTGAGATTTAGGGACAGACAAAACCTAAACACAACAGAAAAACCCACTGGGGAATAAGGGAGGGAGAGCATCAGCTCTGGGTGTGGTGCAGATTGGTTTTGCCTAAAACCATGTCAGCAGGTAAAAGGGCAGTCACAGCTCTGCCTTGCCCTTGGTTACCTCTTCCTGCTTCCCCTTTAAACTTCATCCAGCTTAGAACTCCTGCTGCCAGGAAGGGATCAGTGGGATCTGTGCTGTGGAGAAGTGTGGGAGTACCTGTGTTGCAACAGCAGCTCAGTCATGCAGTGGCTTAAGCCACTTGTGAAGTCATTCCCTGAGTTTTCCTGCTGGATCATGTTGACCCTGGAGCTTTAGCTGAGAACAATGCAGAGTGCTTGGAAATGCCCTCTGTTGCCTCAAGTGCTGGTGGGCTGGAGCTTTTGTTGGTGTGGGCTGGTTGGGTGTGGAATGCAGTGGCTGTGAGTGGATGCACACACAGACACGCTCTGGGTGTCTGCTGTCACCTGCACCTGGGCTTGTCCTGGCCGCAGGAACCAGGAGCTGGAGTTCCATCAGTGTCAGGCCTCAGTGTGAGCCTTCCTGACTAATTCTGCTCCAGAGTGAAAGGGTTGCCCATGGCTGTGTTTGCTGTGGTTGTGAACTTCTCAGGCTCACTGTAGGCAAAAATTATTCTTCAGTAAGAAATCATTAAAAACCTACTTTTGTTGAAGTGGAGGTTTGTTGGAGTGGGCTCTTTGGCTTCTTCTTCTTCTCATCACCAAGTGTCCCTGTCGTTTCCTCTCAGCAACACGTGCACGATGGGCGCAAGGAGAGCCTGGATGGCTTTGTGAAGACTTTTGAGAAGCTGCCCACGACTGATGGCTACCCTGGCATCTACGCCTTAGACTGTGAAATGGTGGGTGCAAAGCCAGAACAAAGCTTTTTGGGGATGGCTGAGGTGTGACACAAGTGGCTGAAGGGAAGCTATTTCCTGACCTCCTTCTTTCTGTTCTGAATATTGGTGCTGGAGGTGTAAATGAGCTCTTATTGATTGGTGTGTTTGACTTGAGGGCTGTGCAGCCCTGGCAGGCTCTGACTGGCCCACGCTGGGCAGTGCTGCTGCCTGGCCTCGCTGCACCAGCTGTGCTGCATTTTGGGAGCTGCAGCATTTGGGTGAGGGGCTCCACAGATCCCACACTGGGCTTGGCCTGTGCCTTTCCTCACGTCTGCCCTGTTCTTGCAGTGCTACACTAAGCAGGGACTGGAGCTGACAAGAGTAACTGTGATCAACTCGGAGCTGAAAGTGGTGTACGACACCTTTGTCAAGCCGGACTCCAAGGTGGTGGATTACAACACCAGGTGAGGATGGTCCTCCTTGGGACAGAGCTCTCTGCTCCCTCAGGAGCTTGGCGTGGCTGGGAGCACTTCGTAAAACTCCACTGACCACCACTCCCTAAGGGCTGAGGGGCTTTGGGCCTCGAGGTGTTTCTTCAGGTGAAGGACCCCCACCTGTGTCCTGTTGTTCTGCAGATTCTCAGGTGTGACAGAAGAGGACCTGGAGAACACGAGCATCACCCTGCGGGATGTCCAAGCCGTCCTACTGAACATGTTCAGTGCAGACACCATATTGATAGGGCACAGCTTGGAAAGTGACTTATTTGCACTAAAGGTAACTTGGGCTCTTGCCTTCACATCTCCCTGTGGTGCTTTCCCACCCTGGGGGGGGTGTTAGGTGTCTCTTTAAATTTAGGAACTGGCTCTTTCCAAGGACCAGGAGTTCACAGTAGTGGGGTGGCCTCACCTCAGGTCCTGTGTGCAGTTTTGGGCACTACAATATAAAAAAGCCACGCAGCCATTAGAGAGTGTCCAGAGAAGCTGTGAGGATGGGGAAAGGTCTGGAGGGGCCTCGTGAGGAGCAGCTGAGGGTACTTGGTTTGTTCAGCCTGGAGGAGACTGAGGGGAGACTCATTGTGGTCTTCAGCATCCTCATGGGGGAAGGGCAGGGGCAGGTACTGATCTTTTCACTCTCATGACCAGGGACAGGAGCCCAGGAAGGGCTGGAGCTGTGTCAGGGCTTGGCATGGATCTCAGGGAAAGGTTCTTCCCCCCGAGGGTGCTGGGGCACTGCCCAGGCTCCCCAGGGAATGGTCCCGGCCCCGAGGCTGCCAGAGCTCCAGGAGTGTTTGGACAATGCTCTCAGGGATGCTCAGGGTGGGATTGTTGGGGTGTCTGGGCAGGGACAGGGGTTGGAGTCCCTGATCCTTGTGGGCCCTTTCCAGCTCAGGATATTCCAGGATTCTATGGTTTGTCCAGTGTCTGAGCCTGTGTGAAGCTGGTTGTGGTGGAAGAGCAAGGGAGTGGGGCCAAGTGCGTCACTCATGGTGTCACCCCAGCTTTTAGTGGCTGCTGCTGTCCAGGGTGACAGACCTGTCCAGAGGTGAGAGGGCTGGACAGGGCTCTGAGCAGCCTGGTCTAGTGGAAGGTGGAACAAGATAGTCTCTAAGGTCTCTTCCAACCAAAACCATTCCATGATTCTATGACTGTTCCCAAATCATTTGGCTCTCACCCCTGTCAGATCTGTTCTCTGTTCTGTGCCTGCTTTGCTGGGACTTGCGGTGTTACTTTGATGAAGTTATTTTGACCTTTTACCTGTCCTGTTTCCTGCCTGGTCCTTGTCAGCCTGGTGTGCCCATCCCTCAGCCACGTCTGCTGTCCTGCCAGGGAGTGTGTCCTGTACTGAGGCCCCAGGGGTTTGTCCCGGGTCACCAGGAGAGCGTGTGGCAGGCAGGAGCCAAGTCCTTGTGCTCACATGCCAGAACTTCCCTCAGCCATTCTTTGTCCTACAGCTCTCCTGCTGAAGCCTCTGTGGCTGCCAGCTCCCAGTGCTGGGTTGGAATCAGGAGCTTTTAATGCCTGTAAAACACTTTACCTCTCCGTGGCACCCTTTATCCCAGCTTCAGAGAGGCTTCATCATCATCAGAAAAACATTATTTCTAGTTAGATCAGCTTGAGATGACTGCCTTGGCCTCTTAGAGGCTTGATTTTCTCTCAGCACCACAGCTGCTGCCAAGAGAAGGAGCCCAGAGCACGCCAGCAGAGCCGTGGGGTGTCGTGGTGGAATGGCTGAGGGCTGTGGCAGCAAAGCCGTATTTCACTAATGGCAAGTTCCAAGTGCTGATGGCATCTCACGTTTTATTTAAAGCTTTATTATCCTGTTTTCTCAGTCTTCCTGATCTACATAAGTAATTACCACTGTGTCTGGGAGGGTGCCAGGGCCGAGTGCAGTCCAGGGGAGATTATCCGTAACGTTGGCAGTTTTATACTCCGAGGAGTGGAGCAGGTTGTTTCTGTTAAAGTGCAGCTCTTCTGGGCCAGTTGTGGAGCTGTTACTGATGGAGTTATGGGATGTCCTGCAACGTGAGCTGGTGCCTGGAGGCAGAGAGGAGAGGGGATTATCAGGGTCCTGTAGGAATCATCCATGCTGGGACAGGACACAGGTTTATCTCTTAGGCTCTGGATTTCACTCCTGTGCTCAGGATATGGGATTGCCTTCATCCACATTCCTTCAGCTCCCACTGAATGCAGTTCATGACAGCAAAGGATTCATCTTGTCTTAGCCTGAGAGGAAGAAATCAGTGTTTAAAAACGCCAGCCTGCCCTATGATTATGGACTTTTATCAGGTGAGGCTGTCCCCCTTGGTGCAGGGCAGGGAGCACTTGGACCTGTTCAGCATCCTCAGTTCTTCCAGTGTGGTGACAGTTCATAGCTGAAGTGTTGGATTAGAGGGTTGGAGCCCCTCTGCTCTGGGGACAGGCTGGGAGAGCTGGGGGTGCTCACCTGGAGAAGAGAAGGCTCCAGGGAGAGCTAAGAGCCCCTTCCAGGGCCTAAAGGGGCTCCAGCAGAGCTGGAGAGGGACTTGGGACAAGGGATGGAGAGACAGGACACAGGGAATGGCTTCCCACTGCCAGAGGGCAGGGGTAGATGGAATATTGGGAAGGAATTGTTGGCTGTGAGGGTGGGGAGGCCCTGGCACAGGGTGCCCAGAGGAGCTGTGGCTGCCCCTGGATCCCTGGCAGTGTCCAAAGCTGGGGACGGGGCTTGGAGCAGCCTGGGACAGTGGGAGGTGTCCCTGCCATGGCAGGGGATGGAATACCAGCCCTTTAAAAAGTCCCGGTTGAGAACATTCTCTGATATGATTCACTGATAGAATTTCCTTGTCCCATTCCATCCTTGCTGAGCTGCTGCTGGTTAAAAACTTCCTGTTGAGTCACTGCTGGCAGATGGGAGGGTGTGGGGTTGGTTTGCACCCCAAAGGCCAGGCCTGCTCTGCAGCAGCAGTGTGGTGTACATCCTGCTGTCGTGCACATCCTGCCCACTTCCGTCCCCATCTCAGAATCCCAGAATGGTTTGGTTGGAAAGGACCATAAAGATCACCCAGTTCCAATCCTCTGCCATGGGCAGTGGTGCCACTTGATGCCTAAAGTGGCTACCTAGAAACAGAGACCAGACAGGAGGGAGGGAATAAAGGTGGATATTTATTGGAAAGGCCTTCAAAGGCACAGCCTGGGGAGCCAGAGGCTGCTCTCACCATGGAGCCCAGCATGGACCCCGAGTCACGAGTTCTTCACCCCTTTAGAGCTCTGGGCCATTTGCATGTCAGCATCAATTCCCCAAATCAAACTTCAGCTAATGATGGCATTTCCCCAAGCTTCCCCCCCCTTCTCAAGGTGTTGGGTTACACATTTTGGGCCCAGGACAGTCTGGGTGTCCTTGGAGAGGCTTTGTTATGCCAATCTTAACATGAGAGAACAGCAGCTCAGGCTACAAGACACTTCACAGTTACACACTGAGCACTGCAGGACTTGAAAAATATGAAAGTTAAAATCCAAGGCATCACACTCACTAGACTGGGCTGCTTGATCTTGAGAAGCAGTTGAAAGGTTGCTACAGCTTACACAGAGGCTGTTGTGCAGTCAGCTGGTTCTTCAGTTTAGTTTTTAACTGTGAAAGACTCCAGAGCTGTTCCAGCTTCTCCAGGCTGGGGGATTAAGGACTGACCTGTCCTGCTTGAGCTACATGTACTGGATCAGCCCCGGATCTCTGCTGCCCTGAATGTGAGGTTTCGGGGCTCTGGGGGCAGGCGTGTGGCTGGCCCAGCAGTGGGAATTCTCTGTGCACACACCCTGCAAGGGGAATCATCCTGGATCCAGGCAGAGCCTCCTGCCAGACTGGCTGGGTTGGAAGCTGCCAGAGGCATTCATTGCACAGAGCCCCAGAGGTGACCGGAAGGTTGCTGCAGCATGGCTCATCCCCAGGGGTGCCTGTTCCTGTGGCAGTGGGGAGATAACCCCGTTGCTCTGCTCCCTCCCTCAGCTGATCCACGGCACCGTGGTGGACACAGCCATCGTGTTCCCCCACCGCCTGGGGCTGCCCTACAAGCGGGCCCTGCGCACGCTGATGGCCGACTACCTCAAACGCATCATCCAGGACAACGGTGAGAGAGAGCTCTGAGGGCTCCTGGCCCAGCCCACTTCCTCCTGCCTGTGGGCTCCTCAGCCCTGCCTTCCTCTGCTCCTGGTGTTTTCTCCCCTGCATGTGTGTGGTAACTGGGAATGTCCGGCATGAGAAGCCTCTGCCACAGCCAGTTTCGGTGTGACCCCTGTTCCAAGGGCAGAGCTCTCCCTGCTTCCCTCCCTGTGCTGAGAGGGACAAAGGAAATGGTGTGGGAAGGTTGAGGGTGGCTCTGCCAAGGCCAGATCCTGCCTTCCCTTCTCTCTCTGGCCAGCTGAGGTGGACCCTCCTGTTGAAGTGTGGCCTGTTCCTTCCCCTCTTCCCTGAGCACATTGTAAACACTGCTGGGGAAGCTCCCAGCTGTTCCACAGCTCATGGTGTCAGGCTGAAGCCCAGCAAAAATGTGGGTTTAGTGAAAAAAAAAGATGTGTTTACAGTTGATGTTGTTTATCTATAGAAGAGAAGGCTTTGGGGGACTCCTTAAAGCTCTTTCCAGGGCCTAAAGGGGCTCCAGGAGAGCTGGAGACGGACTGGGGACAAGGGATGGAGGGACAGGACACAGGGAATGGCTTCCCACTGCTAGAGGGCAGGGTTAGATGGGCTATTGGGAAGGAATTCCTGGCTGTGAGGGTGGGGAGGCCCTGGCACAGGGTGCCCAGAGCAGCTGTGGCTGCCCCTGGATCCCTGGCAGTGCCCAAGGCCAGGTTGGCCAGGACTGGGAGCAACCTGGGACAGTGGGAGGTGTCCCTGCCCATGGCAGGGAGTGGGACTGGATGAGCTTGGAACAAACCACAAAACACAAACCATTCTGTGATTTTGGGGAATTCTTCTCCTTTCAATCCCTAACGGTGGCTGCAGGGGCCAGGGAGCAGCTGGGGACACTCCCCGAGCTGTGCTGAACAGGCACAGCACAGAGGGGTCACTGCCACGCCTGTGTTTGTGTCCCCAGTGGAAGGACACGACTCCAGCGAGGACGCCAGAGCCTGCATGGAGCTGATGGTGTGGAAGATCAAGGAGGATGCGAAAGTGAAGCGATGACCTGTGCGTTGTCTCTCTGCTGTTCTCCTGCACCTCTGTGAAGAAGCAGTGCAATAAATGCCCACAGCCACTCTGTCCCCCCGTGCCAGCAGCATGCTCCTGCTCCCCTGCCATCCCAGCAGGACTCCTGGACTCACACCTGCAGTCCCCCTGTCCAGGTGGTGGCTCTCGGATCCTCAGACTCCACCTGAGGGATTCTCTGTGGTCCAAGCACTGCCTTGTGGGCCTGGCAAGGTGGTTTTGAGTAGCACAACCAGAACTTCTTGGTTCCTATGAGAAGCTTGTTAGAGGTAGGTTGGAGAAGTGCAGAAGGATCTTTCTGGTTCAGTTAAAGGTAGATCGTTTACTATTTTTTTGTTTCCCCAAATGTAACTTAAATTGCCTCTGTACTTCCAAGCAGTGTTTGGAGAGAGGGGAGGTGGAAGAAGGTTGGGCAGGAAGCTGTGAGTGGATTGTGTAGCTGGTGTGGGAAGCAAGAGCTGAGGATCAAGCACTTGGGAAGAGATCCTGGTGCAATCCCACTGCAGAGCTGTAAAAGAGGGAGGCTGGCTCTGAGCAGCTGCAGGGAGAGGAAGGAGATGGGATCTGGGAGTTGCCACCTGCTGTGCCCCAGGTGATCTCCTTGCTGAGGGCTGGCTGGCACCTGGTTCTGCAGTCACTGCAGAGGGGGAAACCACAAGTGTCACACCTTGCTCAGACCTCAGGGAGCCACGTGGTAGGGCAGGGACAAACAGCTCCCAGAGCCAAGGAGAACCTGCATCCCATCACTGCAGGGTAGGACAAGCTGTCCTTCCCTGACCCTGAGCTTCCAGCAGGGCCCCAGTGAGCTTGTGTTCAGGGAACAAGGTTTTTGGGCTGTGCAGGTAAGGCTGCACCTAAGGGTGGCCTCAGCAGTGTGCAGGACTCCCCACCAGCCTTTCCCTGATGCCAGGGCTTGGTACAGGCAAAAGCAATAGGGAAAAATCCTTCATTTCATCTCATTTACATGGTGACAGTTCTGCAGAGAGCGAAGAAGCCAGTGGTGTGTCTGGCACCTGGGCAAAAGCAGCTGCTGAGTGTGACTGTCATTGGGGTGCCTGGGGCAGAGGCCAGGCAGCCTGGGTGGCACTGGTGGGTCCCTCTGCCCAGACCCTGCTGCTGTCTGGGGACAGCAGAGCTGAGGGAAACAATCCCCAAGGACGGGGTCTCTCAGCTGGGCTCAGGCAGCACCTTTGCCCCCTTTCCAGAGCAGTGACCCCTTGCCCTCCCTGGAATGGTGTCCCTTGGTGGCTGCTGTGGTCTCTGTGTCCCTGGCATGGGCTGGCTGTATCAGTCTGGGGGCAGTGGGGCACAGGAGCTGCTGGGGTTTGGTTCCTGTCAGAGCCAGGTCCTGCCCACTCCTTTGTACCCCTGCTGGGCTCAGGGTTTGGGGACAGCTGTGTGTCCCCTGCATGTCCTGCTGAGCTGTCCCACCCTGTGGGCAGGAGCGTGGGCTGGGCTGTGTTGCAGGGCAGGGATGTCCTGCTCCAGCCCCACGCTGGGCCTGGTGAACTCTCCTCATCCCACTGCTGCCCTTGGAGGCAGGGAGGTGGCTTCTGTGCCTGGGAGCCACCAGGAGAAGTGGGGCTGTAAAGACTCCTGTTACTGCTGAGCCCATCTGCGTTTCCTCTGGCAGCCTGTTCCTTACCCCAGGTTTTGGGGATGCAGCTCCCTGCTGCTCCCCCAGTGCTCCACATCCAGCTCTGCTCCTTCCCTGCCTTGGTGCTTCCACCCCAAGCAGCCTTGGGACAGCCTGGCCTGTCCCCCTGTCCCCCTGCCTGCAGGGAACGGTGCTGTTCCTGCCCAGGCTGTGGGAGAGACGAGTTCAGTGCTTCCCAGCTGGGGAGGGAAGGTTTGTTCCTGCTTCTGCCTCTTCCCCATGTTTCTCCCCGGTTTATCTTCACCCTTGGCTGCAGCGATGGAATGTCCCTGGAGCAGCCGTGTCAGGTCTCAGATCTGCCTCTGGCCTGTTCCTCAGCAGGCAGCCCCTGCTTCCCAGCCTTGCCACAGCATCTCCTTCCCTGGAAGAGCCAGGACATTCTAACATGGACACAGTGCCAGTGTCCTGCTTGTGGAGCTGCTTGGCTCGATCCCATCTCCTGGGCCTGGGGCAGGCAGGACGTTCCTCCAGGCAGGAATCCTGCCAGGCCACGGGGCCTCCGTCGTTTCCCCTTCCTTTTCCCATGGTCCAGCCTGACCTGAGGCTTTTGGGGTGGGAGTTTAGGGGAGTTGCCTGTGTCAAGGGATGTCCCTGGGAAAGTGGAACCGTGTCCAGCCACGCCATCGGTGTGGTCAGAGCCAGTCCTGGCCCAGGGCTGCCATCGCCTCCCCAGGCACCAGAGGGTTGGTTGGGTTGTACAGAACGATTGTAACCTGTAACTTTTTTGTAATTGTTTTTAATAAAAGAGTGTTGACTAGATGCACATTCCTGAGTCCAGGACTGCTCTGCCTGTGGATGGGTTGTGGAGGGGAGGTGCTGGAGCCATCCTGGAGCTGGGGAGGGGCTGGGCAGCCTTCCCAGGAGCATCTTTCCCAAGCTGTAGAAGTGGGTTCAACCTGCCCAAAGTCCTGCAGCTGGGTTTGGGCAGTTCCAGCCGTGAGCACAGACTGGGAGACGAACTCATGGAGAGCAGCCCTGGGGAGGACTTTGGGATGTTGGGGGTGAGAGGCTCAACCTGCCCCGGCCATGGGCACTGACCCCAGAAACCCCCCCTGTGCTGGGCTGAGCCCCCAGCGGGGGCAGCAGGGGAGGGGGGGATTCTGCCCCTCTGCCCCACTCAGGTGAGACCCCACCTGCAGAGCTGCCCCAGCCCTGGGGAACAACAGCAGGAGGACATGGAGCTGCTGGAGCCAGTCCAGAGGAGGCCATGGAGATGCTCCCAGGGCTGGAGCCCCTCTGCTCTGGGGACAGGCTGGGAGAGCTGGGGGTGCTCACCTGGAGAAGAGAAGGCTCCAGGGAGAGCTAAGAGCCCCTTCCAGGGCCTAAAGGGGCTCCAGGAGAGCTGGAGAGGGACTGGGCACAAGGGATGGAGGGACAGGACACAGGGAATGGCTTCCCACTGCCAGAGGGCAGGGATGGATGGGATATTGGGAAGGAATTGTTGGCTGTGAGGATGGGGAGGCCCTGGCACAGGGTGCCCAGAGCAGCTGGGGCTGCCCCTGGATCCCTGGCAGTGCCCCAGGCCAGGTTGGAGGGGGCTTGGAGGTCCCTGGGACAGTGGAAATTGTCCCTGCCCATGGCAGGGAGTGGGACTGGATGGGCTTTGAGGTCCCTTCCAACCGAAACCATTCTGTGATTCTGTGGCAGCAGCATGGACAAGACCCTGTTCTGCTGCTTGGGGCTGGGGGTGGCCCCGTGGGGTCCCAGCGTGGCCCTTCAGCTGTGTCCCCCCCACGGCCACTCTGGCACAGGGTGACACCGGTGCCTCCGGGACACGGGCTGAGGGGTGAGCGCGGTCCCAGCTCCGAGGGGTCCCAGCCCGTGCCCCCTCTGCCATTTCGGAGCCCGGGTAGTGCCCAATCCAAACCATTCCGTGATTCCATGATCCCTTCATTCCTCTGTGTCCTTTGCAGCCCAGCCCAGCCGCCCGCAGCACCACTGCCAGCCCTGGGTGCTCCGTGCCCCTCCCGGACACACGGCCGGGATCAGCCGAGGAGCCCGAGGAAAAAGGATGAAACCGCTGCCTCTCCTTCTGGAGAGAACCCCGATCCCAACCCCCCGGACTGAAGGAGGACGGGGGGCCGTGGTGGGACCCTCGCTCTGAGCAAACACCCCACACCCCGAGGGGTGCCCGGGCAGCAGCCGGGCACATCCCGGCTCCTCCCGCCTCATCCCGGGGCTGGGATGGAGCCTCGGCATCCCCCCAGCCCTGCCCAGGCTGCCCCTGGAGCCCCTATCAATCTCCCAAATGGGGCAGGAATTAAAGTGCCAAGCCAAGGAGCTGATTCAGCACGGAGGAAGAGGTGAAGGTAAAAAGTTCAAATAAAAAAATAATGGGCCATTAGATGACCTCACTGGCAATGTGTTTTATTTAACGCGCAGGTGATGGCTCGGCGATGTCAGCGGCTGCTCCGGAGGCTGAAGAAGTCACTCCTGGCTCGTGTTCCCAGCCACCTCCGCGGGCCTTTGTGGCCCTGGGGGCTCCGGCAGTGACCTCCAGTGCCACCCCATCCCCGAGGGTCCCTCTTCCACCGCCGTGTTCCCCTCCTGCAGGTCACCGAGGTGACACCAGGGAACCCCCGCAGTGACAAAAGCATTTTGCTTTATTGCTCTTTTGGACCCTCGAGGGTGACAGGGACCCTTTGAGTCTCCTGCAGGTCAAGGGTGGAGGCAGGTGGGATTTTTAGGATTGTAAGAGCCCTGGTCCCAAGAGAGCAGCACTCACCCAGCCCCAGGCATGTGGAGGGACAGGAGGACACAAAGCCAGGTTGGAGGGGGCTTGGAGCAGCCTGGGACAGTGGAAGGTGTCCCTGCCATGGCAGGGGTGGAACTGGATGGGATTTAAGGTCCTTCCCAATGCAAACCACTCTGGGATTCGAAGACACCAAAGCATGTTCAGAATCTGCTTCAGAGATCTGTCCCTACTGTTTTTCCCTGGAAAATGTTGTCTCCCAGGGCATCACCAACAGAAGGGACTTTCCTGCTCTCTGAAACCTCTCCTAAAGCCTTTTGGGTGGCTTTGCCTCTGGCTCTGAGTGCGGCCCCAGGGCTTGGCACTGCCCATCCCCACCCTGGTGTTTGGATGCTGCAGCTGAATTGGAGGAAGCAAAGGAGCAGGGAGAACCCCAGAACCCCATTCCCTTCCCCAAACCCCAGAACTCCATTCCCTTCCCCCTTCCTGAAACGTGGGAGATGAAAGGAAGCAGCTTGCTGGGGAAAAGGTTCCATTTCCAACCCAGCAAGAGGAGAGGGGTGAGCTCAGAGGTGCTGGTGGATCACAAATCCTCCCACTTTGCCCCCCTCACTGGGGAGCAGCCCCTGATTCCACACTGTGTCCATATCCTTGGAAGCCCCCTCCGGCCCATCCCAGCCTGAGCTCTACCAGTGAATTGGTGCTGCTGCTCTGGTCCTGGGAGCTGCCAGGGATCCAATGTCCCACAGGGTCCCTGACAGTGCTGTCAGAGTGTCCCAGGCCTGGAGGGGGGCCCTGCCTGGCTTGCCCTGCTCCCTGACACCACCCTTTCCTTCCCAAGGATGGAGGGATATTCCAAACCTGAATCAAAGCAGCCTTGGCCCCAAAGCTGCCCCCTCACATGGAGAGGGAGGTTTTGGGCAGCCCAGGGCCCATCAGGTGCTCAGGGTCCCTCCTTCAGCTGAGAGCTGAGAGCGGGTGACTCAGCACACCCAGCCCTGTGTTTGCAGTTGCTGCAGGATTTGCAACAGGATCTGCCTTGTCCTGAAGCATCTCCCCCCAGCAAGGGACATCCACGGGTGTCCATGTGTCACTCCCTGCCCCTGAGGCACCTGGTGCAGGTCAGAGGTGGCCACGGTCATTGATCCTCTCGTTAAAATCTTTTTACCACCTTTAGTCCAGACCCTCCAGGACAGGAGGGCTGGGGCTGAGGCAGGGGTGTGTCCATCCCCTGTCGGGGTCCCATGGCTCGTGTGTGCAGGCAGGAAAGCTCCTCATGTGGTGACATCAGTGAGGTCCCTCTGCCACAGCCACTGGGGACAAGGACCTCACAGCAGCCCCTGCTGCCTGCACGCTCCTCCTCACCCCAGAGTTTTGCTTGGCTGGACCCAGGGACGGTCCTTGGCTCTGGTGCTGAGCACGGGCACCTTGGTCACTCTGCTCTGTGCCTTGGATTCTCCCGGGTGGCAGCCCGGGATGCCTGTGCTCCCAGCAGGGATGGCCCTGTGCCCCAGAGTGCAGTGCCAGGGGGGCTGTGATGCTCCCCAGGCTTTGGGGGCCCTGTTGCCATCCCTAAACCTGCAGCAGGGTGAGCTGAGTGACACCTGTGTCACCACAGGGACTGGGATCCCCCTGCACCCTCCAGCCACCAGTGAGAGGTGACCTGGCCAGACGGGGGAGCAGGGGCTGGTGGTGGGCAAGGAGCAGGGTCAGCACCAGTGACCAGCCCTGTCCCTCCCTAGAGCTGTCCCCGGGCCCGGGGTGGCTGTGGGGAGCCTGGGGACAGAGGAGGAGGAAGAGAAGGGTGGAAGGAGCAGGAAGGAGGGCAGCAGCCACTGTTGTGCAGCTTTTGGGAGGGGAGGGAGGGGAGGTTTTGGGTGTTGGAGGCAGGTTCTGGGTGCCGAGGGCATCACTCACTCCGGCCACCACCTTCAGACCAAAGTTTGGGACAGCCAGGAGGTGTTGGCTGGAGGTCGGGGGGCGCTCATGGGGCTGCTCCCAGGCTGGGAAACAACCCCTGTCCCGCAGGGAAATGCTCCTAAATTATTATTATTACTATTACTATTATTTTCTCCGAACAAACGGGGCTTTGTAGCTGCTCGGCCACTCGGAACGGGGCACCTGGAGCCGCTCGGTCCTCGAGGAGTGGGAAAAACCGGGCTCAGAGGTTTAACTCTTCCCTGTGAGCTCAGGGGCTGCCGGGGGGACACGTCAGGACAGCCACTGCAGAGCCCGGAGAGGGGACACACCAGGACAGTCCCCGCGGTGTCCCGGGAGGGGACACACCAGGACAGCCACTGCGGCACCCCAGGGACACCCTCTGCCCCGGCCTCCCGGCGCTTACTTAATTACACGGGGGGAGGGAAGGTGTCAGCTAATTGCAGAGGGCGATTGATTGGGAAAATGTCATCTTCGCTGGCCTCTGTTGCCAGGGTGACCTCGGCCGTTCTCGTTCCCGGGTGCCCAGAGCCACCCGCTATGTGGCCTGCGGGGGGGACACAGGGGTGGGATGTAGAAATCCCTTTCCTTCCTCCAAAGGCAGCCCCGATGCTCCGGAAGCGGCGAGAGGCAGCGAAAGCCGGGGCACGCCGAGGTTTGGGGCCCCGCTGTGCCCGAATGGCCGCTGGCCCTTCCTGCGGTGCCGCTGCCACCTGCGCTGAGGGGGTCGACAGGCGGGGAGGGGACAGCGGGTGGGACACGGCAGGGCAGGGGGCTGAGACACTGAAATTCCTTGTGGATGCTGCTCCAGCCCTGCGGGATCGTCGCGGAAGAGACAGGCAGGTGATGGGCTCTAGGAGAGGGAAGGAAGGAGGCTGGAGCACCCCGATTTAGTGGGAAGTGCCCCTGCCCAAGGCAGGGGATGGAACGAATTGGGCTTTAAGTCCCTTCCGACCCCAGGCAGTCGCCGGTTCCGACACTCCCCAGCCCGGCCCCGCTGCCCTCCCTCGCCGCTGGCCCCTGCCCAGACCTTCAAACCCAAACCTCCTGCCCTGCCCGCTGTGCCCGACTTCTCCCCTCGGGCTGGACCCCCCCTCAGCAGCCCCTGAGCTTTGTTTCCCACCTGTGCCACCATCACCGGCCCTGCGGGACAAGGAACAACAACTCGGCCCATTGGCCCAGCCCCTGCGGCAAAGCCTGGAAGAGGTCTCTCCTCCTTTGCCAGGAGCTGAGGAGCGGCCTCAGGATGGGAATGTGCCCAAATCTGTCCCCACTGCCGCTCAGATGCTGCCGGTGTCACCCACCGTGGGAACATGGGGACATGTATAGGAACATGGGGACACAGGGACATGGGGATATGTGTGGGGACAGGGGGATGTGAGGACATGTAAGGGGACACAGGCACATGAGGACACGTGTAGGGACATGGGGACACGTATGGGGATGTGGGGATGTAGTGACATGTATGGGGACCTGGATACACTGAGGAGAACACAGACACATATGTGGACATGCGTGGGGACACGTGTGGGGACATGGGGACACAGGGACATAGCAGGCACCGTTCGTGGAGCTCACAGGAGACGCTCCCGGCTGTGCAGTAAACGCTTTATGGACTGCGGGGCTGGCGCTGGGTAATCGCCTCCGGGTCTCTGCGGTTAATTGCAGGCAGTAATTAACGTAACGACGGCGACCGCGGGACCACTGCGGGTGTGCAGGGTGAGCGCGGGGTGGACACCAGCTCTGCCGTCGTTAGCTGCCGTCACTAACGAGGTGGCCTCTGTCCCCAGCTGGCTTCGCAGTCCCGGTGCTGGCACTGCCCGGAGCTGCCATGGTTTCCTTGTGCCTGCGGCCTCCTCTTCCTCGCTGTCCCCTTCTCCCGCCTTCCTCGGTCCCCAGGGCACTGCCCGAACCCCCCGGGGGGCTCTGGGGGGACCGCTGCTCCCCAGGGACACCAGTCCAGCCCCGGGCTCTGGTCAGCCAAAATCTGCCCCTGGGATGCCCGTGTCCACCCTGCCCTGGGACCCCGTCAGGGGCCACCTGCCGTTCCGCTGGGACGGTGGCAGGGACACCCTGACCGTGTCACCGTGTCCCGGAGCCCGGACAGATCCCACGGGAACGGCTCCTGCAGCAGCGGCTCGGCTTGCTTTGAACCGAGACGATAAAGCCGGGCAGCGGAGGGGAGCGGGGGCGCCTGGCCGGGGCCCGGCCGCAGGCAGGGGCGGGCAGGAGGGGAGGCGGCAGGTCCCGGCGGAGGTGTGGCAGGGGCTGTCCCCGCGGGCCCGCCCGGGGCAGGACGGCTGGCAGCGGCGGAGGTGGCAGGAGCGCGGCGCTGCCCGGGGCTGTCGCGGGGCATCGGTGGAGGTACGGGGACCCCGAGGGCAGCGTGGCACGGTGACAGCCACCCACCCCGGCTGGGACAGCGGGGCTGCGGGGGGACACGGCTGGCAGGTCCTTGGGCTCTCCGGGGAGCTGCATCTCTCCCCGGGAGGAGCGGGGAGCCAGGGCAGCCCCTCGGCCGGTGCTGCCCGGGATGCGGGGCACGGAGCAGCCCTTGGGGATGGCGGAGCAGCCTTTTCACCTGAAATCACATCCGAGCAGCTGGAAAATAGGGCGAGCGGAGGGGAACTCATGGCTCGGGCACGTCCTAGGAACTGGGGAAATAACCCTCGAGAGGCTTTAATGATGAGCGCGGGGGCGTTTCCGGCGTGCCAGGGACGGGAGGTGCCACCCAGCCACCCGCTGGCACTGTCGCCTGTCGTGATGGGTGACACGGGCCGGCCCGGGGGCGATGCCGGAGCGGGGTTGGCGGTGGGGGCGTTCCCGGAGTGGCTCTGGCTGGGGTCCCACTGGGACACCGGGATCAGGGAAACAACAGCAGCACTGCCGGGAGGGGTTACGGGACCCTGTGACAGCCCCGGGAAGGGGACAAGGGCCAGGGTGGTCCCGTCCCCGCCAGTTTCTGCCTGGGAAGGAGCAGGAGGGCGCAGAGCTGACCAGGAGCCCCCCGCTGTGGGCGCTGCCTGTGCCGGGGCTGCCGGGCGCTGCCAGGGAACCCGGCACTCTCGCACCAGTTCCTGCACCGAGCCAGAGCTCGGCGCTGATCCAGGAACGAAACCTCCACAGAATTCCCGTGGCAGCGCTCGGATCAGCCAGGGACATAAATCTCCGCGTGTTTCACCACCCTGGGCCAAACCCTCGTGGCGCCGTGCCCGGTCCTCCTTAAACCTGACTTCTCTTCAGCCGTGCGAACCTCCAACCGCCCAGAACGGCATTTTTGGGGTGAGAAAGCCCCACTTTGGGACTGCTTAGCACCCGGCGGCAGCACGGGGAGGCTTTACAGCTGGAGACCTCCGGGACGGGACATTCCCGCGGGGCTGGGAGGAGTAGCTGGATCATCCCAGGTGCTGATTTGGGGGAACATCCCATGGGTTAAGAGCTCGCTGAGGTGTGGCGCCGTGCTCACAGGATGTCCTGTGCCTTTGGCCATCGCGAGCCCTCCCTGGCCCCCCAGGGAGCTCCGGGCTGGGGCTGGAGCAGGGTTTGGCTGTCCAGGCTGTCCCCCCGTGTGGCTGGAGCTGCCAGGGAGCCCTGGCACCAACTTCCAGCCTGTTCCCGCCTCCCCAAAGGTTTATATCAGTCTTTTTTTTTTTTTTTAAAGGAAGTTTTTATCTCTAATTACTGAGGTGATGAGTGAAAAGCTCTCAGTTCCGAGAGCTTTCTTGGAACTGAGGTTTCTTGGATACCTCCTCGAAAATATTTTTCCAGTGCTTTGAATCACCCTTTTTTCCCCCTTTCCCCCTGCGTCAGGCCCTGGCAAGAGGCAGCATTCCCGGCTGCCTTTGCAGGGCACTCAGCCCCATGGAGTGTCCTGCCTGTGCCAGCTGCAGGTGCTTAACAAGCTTTTGTTTGGCACCGCTTGGGAACGGGGATGCTCTGGAGCTGCTGAGTGGGGCGTGGCTGGGGGTAATGGAGATCCCGACTGGGCACAGCGGGGCTGGGAGATGCCAGGCATGGCCGGGATCAGCAGCTTCAGGTCCTGAGCATGGGGGACACCAGGATAACCACAAACAAACCCAGGAATTCCAGTGAGAGCCAGGGCAGGGTCCATCCCTGACGTTGCTGGTGTGGAAGCAAGCCCAGGAAAACACCTGGGCATTTCTCACTGCCAGCCTTAGCTGCAGTGTCGGAGTCCTGGGGTGAGGAGTGAGGATGCTTTGAGCCACTGATTGGGGCCCCGAGGGCACAGCCAGGAGTTACTGGTCCTGAGCAGCCCCCTGGGACCCCCCAGCCATCACCCCAGGCTCGGGAAGCTCAGCCAGGGCTCAGTTCAAGACCAAGCCCCCAGGGTGGGTCTGGCTCCAGCCTGGCCCCACTCCTGGGCCTTGCTGTGCACCCTTGGCCTTGGAGCTGTCCTGTCCCAATGGATGGGCTGTGTCTCACCTTGGCCTTCGTCCCCTTGGTAATCCTGACTCTGGACTTCCAAGCCTGAGCCTGGACCTCTTCCTTGGGAGCTTGGCTGAGGCTGAGGGCTCATCCCAGCTGCCACCCCTGACCCTGCCCTGACTGCCCGTGCCTGCGGCCTGAGAATGGCTTGGGCTGGGAGAGACCTTAAAACTCATCCCGTTCCACCCTGCCATGGGCAGGGACACCTTCCACTGTCCCAAGGTGCTCCAAGCCCCGTTCAGCCTGGCCTGGGACACTGCCAGGGATGGGGTCAGGGCAGGAATTGTCACCTCCACCAGTGCAAACCACAGGGCAGGGCCTGGCTTCGAGGGCTGTGAGCAGATGATTCGGTTTTCTCCACCCTGAGGTTCATTTTGTCTCTTGTTGTATTTTCCCTGTGGAGCAGCTGCCTCCACTGAGCCTCTATCCCTTGGCCTGTTTGTGGTCTCTTAGGAGATCCCCCGTATCCCTGTCCCAGGGGAGCCCATCCCTCTGTTAGGAGGAGAGAGGGCAATGTGCCTGCCAGGAGCAGATGGAGGGCTTTGGTGTCCCTGCTTTGTCCCTGCCTTGTGCCTCTGCCAGCAGATCCAGCCCTGTCTGTCTGCAGGGAAAGGTGTCTCCAGCTGGCAGCAGCCCTGGGACAAGGACACCAGTGGGGCCACAGCAGGGAGGAAGGGGCCGGATTTGCATTTCTCTGTGCCAAATCCTATTTTGCCTAAACTAAGTGGGAGCAGCCAGCCTGGGCACCGAGGGGCTTCTGTGGGCTTTCTGTACGGCAGAGATCTCGTTCCTCCAGGTTTGCTCTGCCTGCTCCCCCTTATCCATGGGACAAATGGGAGTAGGAGCTTTGGGATGTAGCAGGAGTGTCCCACCACCCCCAGCAGCTCCCTGAAACCCTTCCCTCCTCCCCAGCTGTGCTGTGAAAACAAAGAGAGCAACATTTGGGCCCCAAATTTTCCAGCTGTGGCTGCCCCTGGATCCCTGGAAGTGTCTCAGGCCAGGTTGGACGGGGCTTGGAGCAGCCTGGGACAGCGGGAGGGGTCCCTGCCCATGGCAGGGGCTGGAACTGGATGGGGTTTGAGGTCCCTCCCAACCCAACCCGTTCTGGGACTGTGTGTGCTGAGCTCAGGAGTGTCCTTTAGGATCCAAGGATAGGGGCAGCACCCACTCCTGGGTGGTAAAGAAGGATTTTGTGGATCAAAGCTTTTGCTGGGCAAGCCCTTGGCTGCAGGGGCCGAGGTGCTGTTGGTGCTCGGGGTCTCTCTGCCCTGGAATGAGGTGACCTGGAATGAGGATGGATGCCCAGCCAGTGGCATCTGTGGTGTGTTGGGACAAACCAACACCCACAAGGAGCAAGAGAGAAGTTGATACTTTGGGTAAAAGAATGGAAGAAGTGATCAAAGGGGTGAGATAAGAAATAGCGGCAGGGACTGACTTCTGGTGGGATTATTTAATAATAAGGTAATTAGTGCTTTATCCCTCACTGGCTCCTTTCATGTGAGGATCACAAAGCGCTTCACAAACATTAATTAATCTTCCCTACCACCCCTGCAGGAAGGTCACGGAGCCACCGAGCGTGAGGGAAATCTTGTCATTGATGGGGGTGGCTGCTCTCCCAGCAGGATGGGAGCTCGGGTGGGATGGCAGGACAGGGAGAGCTCCAATTCCTCACCGACGACTTTAAGTGATTTCCCGTAACTTCCCCAGAGGGCAAAAATGTCGTTGAGCTGTCACAGGCAGCTGGGATGAGCGAAGGCTGCTTGGGAGAACGTCCCTCCCGCAGGGTGTCCTGCCCCGGGGCCTTGGGAAGCTGGAGCATCCCAGTGGGATCACGCTGCCATTGCTCAGAGTTTCAAACATCTCTGGTTGTCCTTGTCCCCAGGTCCTGGCAGAGGTGCCAGCATGGCTGAGCAGGACCCAGCTACAGGCTGCCCCCGGGGCAAGCAGCAGCTGCCAGGTCAGTGTGCAGTGGGTGAGTTTGGGGATTTTCCCTGGTTTCGGACACTTTATGAGGAAGTTGAATGTGGGACACGGTTGTGAAATGGGGAAGAAGAAGATTTGGGGTGAGGAGGGGCTGTCGGCTGGGGGCAGGTGTTGGGAACAGGGCTGGGATGTTCCCTGCTTGACACTGGAGTGGCAAAAGAGGAATTGGGAGAGGAATGACCGTGACCAGCACAGCAAAGACTGGGAGCTCACCCTGCACGTGGCCTGAGCACGCTGTGAACCAAACGCTGAGCCCGAGGGGTGACCCTGAGGCTCGGGGGGGGGGGGGGGGCGCGATCCCGCANGGGGGGTGGGCAGCATTCCTGCACCTCTGGAACTGCTCTCCTGCTCTCTCTGTCCCCTGTCACTGCCCCTGAGACCCAGCCCTGTCCCAGCTGTGCCCTCAAGGTCCCTGTGCCCTTGGAAAGCCACCCCAGCAGTGACCAGCAGTGGTCCTTGTGCCCTGGAGGGCAGGGCCTGGCTCCCTCGGGAGCTGAGCGTGTCCCCTTCCCTTTCCAGCTTTCACCTGGGAGGTGAGGGCCAACGACCGCAGCTACCACAGGCAGTTCAAGAAGAAATTTGCCTTCTGCCTGAGCAAGAGGAAATACTCGGTGAGCCAGGGTGGCCCTGGGCTTCCCTTCCCCAGCCTCTCATCCCTGAGCCCGTGGTGGCTGGGGGGATGTCGCTGTTCTCCCTCGGAATGCGAAGATCAGGAACCGACGCGCTCAGGTTCAGGAGCCCAACTGAACTTTATTCCAAACCCCGTGGTTTTATAACACACGGGCTCAAGTGCCATATTATTGGTTAAGAACATTAACACCCTCTTAAAACTACTGGTTAATCAAGACTAACAACTGAAGTCCGGCCCCTTTATGGAAATGCACAGCTGCACAGATGTTCACATTCCTGTGTTCTACAGACCTCAAAACAGTATCGCAGAACTGTGAGAGGAACTTTCTCTCTGTCCCAAACTGCAGTAAATATGTCTGAGTTTTTCTGCTCAGGCCTTTAACAGTACCCACAGGGGGACACGGCAGAGATGCTCCAGAGGGGTCTCCAGAGGGGAGGAGAGTCACACACACAATCCCCAGGGAGGAGAGGTGGTGCTCCCTCCCTGCCTGGTGCTCCCAGAGAAGGAGCAGAGCTGTGTGAAGGAAACCTTTTAGTCTGGTGGTCTCATCAAGGGATTTTTCAAAATGTATTGAGTGAGCAAAACCGGGCTTTATTTGTTGTTGTATTTTTTTTTTTTAGCTAAATAGCATCAAGGTCAGTTAGCTGGGCTTTGGATCAGAGTCACAATCACAGAATATAGAATATTCTGAGTTGGAAGGGACCCACAAGGATCTAAGAGTCCAGTTCTTGTTGAATGGCCCACATGGGGAACAAACCCTCAAGCAAATGATTTTGTCCTCAACTTTATGTGGCCCTTGGATCTGATAAATCCCTATTTTCCCTTATGGCTTTGATAATTTTCTTAAGGCATCCCTTGTGCTGTGAGAAATCCTAAAACCACCAGAATGTTTTGGCATTTGCACAGCAGGTCCCTGATTTCCCACGGCTGACCCTGGCAGTGGCTGTGACCCCCCCCCCCCTCTCCCCTGCAGGGCAACGCCATCAGGACAGCCAAGTACAACCTGCTCACCTTCCTGCCCCTGAACCTCTATGAGCAGTTCCACCGCATGGCCAACCTCTACTTTGTCTTCGTCATCCTCCTCCAGGTGGGCTGGGCGCCACGGGAACACCGAGTGTGTGCCAGGGCTCTGCCCAAGGAGGGCTCTCTGGAGCTCAGAGCAGGAAATTTGGTCTAAAAGGTCTCCCAGGACACGGCTTTTCCATGGTGTTCGGTGTCTTTTGGGAACTCTGAGGGGTTTAACCTGTGTGGAGTGTGGTTACCTTAAATTAAAGAGTCCCAGCATCAGGAGGACGTGGAGCTGCTGGAGCCAGTCCAGAGGAGGCCACGGAGATGCTGCCAGGGCTGGAGCCCCTCTGCTCTGGGGACAGGCTGGGAGAGCTAGGGGTGCTCACCTGGAGAGGAGAAGGCTCCAGGGAGAGCTCAGAGCCCCTTGCAGGGCCTGAAGGGGCTCCAGGAGAACTGGAGAGGGACTGGGGACAAGGGATGGAGGGACAGGACACTGGGAATGGCTTCCCACTGAAAAAAGTGAATTTACATGGGATATTGGGAAGGAATTGTTGGCTGTGAGGGTGGGGAGGCCCTGGCACAGGGTGCCCAGAGCAGCTGTGGCTGTCCCTGGATCCCTGGCAGTGCCCAAGGTCAGGTTGGAGGGGGCTTGGATTGACCTGGGGCAGTGGAAGGTGTCCCTGCCCATGACAGGGGGTGGCACTGGATGGGCTTTGAGGTCCCTTCCAACCCAAACCATTCCTGGATTCTATAAAATGGGTTTGGTTTGCATGTAGGCGAAGCTCACATTGACCACACCAAACCAGGAATTCATCCCTCCAAATTCAGAGACCCAGGAGTGTTTCACACTCGAGAAAGAGGTGGAAACCCACCAAAAGAGGTGTCTCTGACAGAGATGTTGATTTGATGATTCTGAGATGGCTTCTGGCCCCCCCTGGGTGCTGGCTTGGGAGCGAGGGAGTCACTCAGCCCCCTCAAGCGTCCCAAGGTGGGACAGGAGTTGTGCCAGTGGTGTAAACTTCTCCTTTTCCAGACTTCCCCTGAGATCTCCACGCTGCCCTGGTACACCCTGCTATTCCCCCTGAGCTGCCTTCTCATCATCCGGGGGCTGCGAGACCTCATCGATGACATTGTGAGTGAGGGGGGGGCGGCCCTGGGGACCCCTGAGGGTGGGGAGGGGCCCTTTGCTCTGAGCTGAGCTGAGGAGCTCAGGAGCTGCTGCCATCCATCAGTCCTGAGATACCATCTACTCGACCACGCCCACATTTATTTTAATTTTCCCTTGGGAAAGATGTGACGCTCTGTCTGCTTTCCTTGGGGTCCAACCCCCCATTTCTGTCATCTTTCACACCTTGACCAGCAGTTGTAGTGCCAGGTTGGTCCCCAGAAACACCTGGGGGGAATTCAACCTCTTTATTGATCAGAACACATCTTCCCACGGCTCAGAACGCAAGTCTGGGGCTGAGGAGGGGGGTGGTGGTGTGAAGGGGGTTTTTTTTGTGGGACAGGGCAGCCTGGCATGGCCCCTTGGCCTCTCTGTGTCTCCTGTGTGCAGGGCCGCCACCGCAGTGACAGGAACATCAACAGCAGGCCCTGTGAAATCCTGGCTGGGAAGAGGTGAGGGGCTCTGGGGAGCTGTGCCTGTGTTTCCCACACCCGTGTGGAACAGCGGAGCAGCCGAAGTGCTGAGAATCCTTGCTCAGAAGGGGTTTGGTGGGGCTGTCCCAGCCTCTGCAAGCTCCCATCACCTCCCAAAATGTGCTACAGGTCCTCCTGTAGGACTGATCGTCCTCCAGTCATGGGCAGCAGGTTTGAAAAAGCCCCAGTTTGCTGGGATGGGCTGGGGGAGGCTTTCCTTGGCCACAGAATTCCTCCAGGTCATCGTATCCAAGCCACGGAGCTGTCCCTGCTCAGCACTGCTCCAGGGACAGATGAGCTTGTGCCACCTGTGTTCAGGGTGCTGAATGTCCCTGTCACTGTAGGTACAGGGACAAGGATGTGACACACGGCTCCTGTGCCACCCTCGGTGCTCAGCCCTCGGGGGGCGGCACAGGAATCTGGAGACCCAAATCCTGCAGGACTGTGGGACAGACAGGGGCTGAAACACCCGCAGCCCCCGCTCCCACTGCTCTGCGGGGGCAAAAAGTTGTCCCCTGAATGTCCCCGCAGCTTCCGCTGGCAGAAGTGGCGCGACATCTGCGTCGGGGACATCGTCCGGCTGCGCAAGGACAGCGCCGTCCCGGTGAGCTGTGCCCGGCGCCGCCTGCGCCCTGGGGCAGGGCTCGGCGAGCAGGAGCTCATCCAGGTGCTCTGTCCCCCTCTGTTGCTCCTCAAGGCTGACCTGCTCCTGCTGTGCAGCTCCGAGCCCAGCAGCCTGTGCTACGTGGAGACCGCCGACATTGATGGGTGAGGACGGGGACAGGGATGGGGACAGGGACCCCTCTGGCCATGGGGGGACAGGGGCAGAGGCCAGAGGCGCTGGGCTGGGAGGGTTCAGTGGAAACCACAGGATGTGGGAGATCCTCCAAAACCCAAACCTGCAGACACCCCAGAAATGGGGATTTGAGCCCCAAATTTTTTAAATGGGAGTCCAGAAGCTCTGGTGAGGGCTCCACAGAGCACCTGGAGACCTCAGACCAGTGTCTCCATCTCCCAGCTCCCCCCCAGCCTGTCCTGCCACCTCCCCGTGCAGGATGATTTAAAGGCAGGGTCCCTGGGCCAGGGCTCTTCCTGCCCAGTGCTCCACGTGTGGCATCACAGCTCTGGCATCTCAGTGCCACCCCTCGTGTAATCACCTGATAATTAACAGCTGTCTCTGTCCCATGGGCCCGGCAGGAGGATGAACAGCTCTGTCACCCCACGGGCTTGTTTTATTTTCCCTTCCCTGGCTCTTGCTCACAGGGAAACAAACCTGAAGTTCAGACAGGCCCTTCTGGTCACGCACCAGGAACTGGGCAGCGAGGAGAGCATGGCTGCCTTTGATGGTGAGTCTGCTGGGTGGCCGAGGATGTGGCCAATCCCACTGGGATGGGATGGATTCAGCCTTGGGAATTCCCTGATCCCCTGTCCCCACCAACCCAACAAGCGGCTGGCAGCCAAAGGCCTCGTGTGGGCGCTCCCCATCACTTCTGTAATGGATCCATCAGGGTTGTGCACCTTCCCCCTGCCCTGGATCTTGATTTTCCCACTGGAACAGAGCTCTTGGTTCCCAAACCTGAGCTCAGCCCCTGCTGCTGCTGTGCAGGGCGCAGAACTCCCCTCTCCAAGGCCTTGGGCATGAAGAAGGGGGTTGTGTTTGTACCTCCTACAGTGAGCTTCCTGCACTGACCAACCTCCCAGCACCTCCCTCGGCCTTCATCTAAGCCATCCCAATCCCACGTAGAGACCCCCTGACAAACCCCCAATCTCCCCGAGAGGCCCTGAGCGCCCCTCTTTGGGGGGGCACGCGTGGGGCTGAGAGGGGAGGGAGGTTCCGTGTCGCCCCTGACCTTCCGTGTGCCAGGGCGAGTGATGTGCGAGGAGCCGCACAGCCGCATGCACACCTTCGCGGGCACCCTGCGCTGGCGGGGCCGCAGCCACGCCCTGGACAGCGACCGGATCCTGCTGCGGGGCTGCCGCCTCCGCAACACCGCGCTCTGCTACGGCCTGGTGCTCTACGCAGGCGAGTGTCCCTGCCCGGCCCGCGGAGGGCTCGAGTTCCCCCGGCATCGCCGCGCTTTTAAGCTGCCCGAGCGCTCCCAGCAGCGGCCGGCGCCGTTCCCCGCGGGCACAGAGCTGCCGCGCTGTGTCCCGCTGCTGTCGGGGTGACCAAACCTCTCCTCATCCCGGGTTATCTCCCAGCCGCACCTCGTCCCGGATCCAGCCCACCCGGCGCAGCTCAGGGCTGGGGAGCTGTGGGGAGAGGGGGGCGGGTGGGATCTGCTGTGAACATCGCGTTTTGGAGTGAGTGTGCAGCCGTGGCCCGATGGATGCTGAGGGAGGGAGGGGCTCCTCTGGGCTCTCCAGGGAGGGAAGCAGCGTCACTGACCTGCAGGTGAACCTTCTGGGGACGTGCATTTTTACTTCGGAAATGTTTCTTGCCCAGGGTTTGATTCCAAAATTATGAGGAACTGTGGAAAGATCAAGCGGAAAAAAACCAAGCTGGACCACCTGATGGACCGGCTGGTGATCGTGGTGGGTGTGCTGCAAACACCTCTGCCCTGCTCCTCGGGTGGCTCTCAGGGCTCCTATGGCTTGGGTGGTGCTGGTTTTCTTAGTCTTGCAATATTTGGCCCAAAATATCTTGGCTTTAACATGTTCAGAGAATCAAAGAATCCCAGAATCAGAGAATCCCAGAATGGTTTGGGTTGGGAGGGACCTCAAAGCCCATCCAGTGCCACCCCCTGCCATGGGCAGGGACACCTCCCACTGTCCCAGGCTGCTCCAAGCCCCATCCAGCCTGGCCTTGGGCACTGCCAGGGATCCAGGGGCAGCCACAGCTGCTCTGGGCACCCTGTGCCAGGGCCTCCCCACCCTCACAGCCAACAATTCCTTCCCAATATCCCATCTGTCCCTGCCCTCTGGTAGTGGGAAACCATTCCCTGTGTCCTGTCCCTCCATCCCTTGTCCCAAGTCCCACTCCAGCTCTCCTGGAGCCCCTTTAGGCCCTGGAAGGAGCTCTGAGCTCTCCCTGGAGCCTTCTGGAGAAGAGTCTGGTGGGCTCTGTGACCCTGGGACTTTCTCATCTTGGGACCTTCTCATCCCGGCTTCCCACCCCAGATTTTCCTGCTGCTGTTGGTGACGGCCCTGGGCCTCGCTGTCGCTTCGGGGTTCTGGGCCAGGACGTTCCAGGAGCAGCACGGTTACCTGGCTGCCCTCTACAAGCACACGAGCCCTGCCCAGCAGGCCTTCCTCAACTTCTGGGCCTTCACCATCCTCCTGAGCATCATCATTCCCATGTCCATGTACATAACGTAAGGACCATGGAGCTTGGGAGGGATCAGGGCTCAGCAGCCACCCCCTGCCCCCACCCCTCACCTGGAACTTGGGTCATGGCCCCAAAATAGGGCTGCACTGAAGGTCCAGGTGTGGCCCAGGTCATTCCCAGGTGCTCCCTTAGCCAAGGGAGAGGGGAAGGGTGGATGGGGTGTGAGTCCTACAAACACCAAGTACGTGCTTTGGGATCTTCTCAGGGGAAAAGCAGAACAGGAATCCAAGCACTGTGTGGGTGTTGGGAATCGTGAGCAGCCTGAGGATGGCTCTGAGGAAGGTGCAGCTCCCTGGGAGCAGGATCTGGGATATTCCTGTACTTCCCATGGACAGCAGCAGGGTGGGGAGGAGAAGGGCACAGCTGCTCTGTGCAGGCAACAATCACAATTTATGTTGGAAAAAGCTGCTTCCAAACTTTCGGGCCCTTCAGTGGACCTCCAGATCTGTGAATTTGGTCACCAAGGGCCAGAATTCCAGAGGGGACGCAGTGGGTGATGAGCCTTTTGGAAGCCTGGCCACGATCAACGCAAACCCTCTGGCCTCCCCCAGGGCCAGAGCAGTAGGATCGAGGTGGGGAGCTCTCTGTGTGTCAGTGCCCCTGCGTTGTGAGGAACACCATCTTCTCCCTCTTTCCTCCTCCTGGACTCCTTAGGTTCGAATTCATCTACCTGGTGAACAGTTGCTTTATTAACTGGGATCTGGAGATGTATTACGGGGCCAAGGACATCCCAGCTGAAGCCAGGAGCACCAGCCTCAACGACCAGCTGGGCCAGATCGAGTTCATCTTCTCGGACAAGACGGGCACCCTGACTCAGAACATCATGAGCTTCAAGAGATGCTGCGTCAATGGGACCATCTATGGTAACCTGGGGTGGGATAAGTTTGTAGGGGCTCAGGTGAACCTGGAGCTGCTTCTTCCCACTCCTCCCGGGTGCTCGGGATGGCTGGGTTGGTGTGGCTGGTGCAGGTGGTGCTGTAGGGATTCTCCTTGTCCTCATCCCCCACGTTTTTGGGGCCACCACGCCTGAGGTCCCACTGGGGTCCGGTGTCCCCAGCACACGGAGTGAAGGCACAGGCCTGGCCTCCAGCATGGCAGAGGTTCCATGGCCCAAACTCAGCTGAGATCAGAAAAGGTTTCCCTGATAAAAGAGGGAGCCTGGGGCAGGACCCTGGGGCAGCTGCAGCAAACACCGCGTGGGTGGGATGGATCCTGCCTGGAATTGTGAGCTGCTGCTGGCCCAGGCAGAGGAGAAATGGGACAGGGGCCAGGGGAGCCCAGGGATTTTCAGTTTCTTTTAAGGGTCTCGTAGAGAAAAAGGAGCTGTTGCTTTTCTTCTTTGCATCATTTTCTGAAGAATTTCCAGCTTGGTTGCCAAATCTGGGCACTCTGAGGCTTTCAGGTGATCGATGGCGGAGGCAAGGAAGTGATCATTGTCCTTAAGTTGTTTAATTAGAGTGAACATATGTAATTGCTCTTTGCTTTATTGTTTTGGGTTTTTAAAATTTTTGTCTGTTTGGGTGCTTTTGTTTTGGTTTGTTTGTTTGTTTTTTTAACTTTTCTTTTACAGTTAAAAAACCATTATTTTTAATGATCTCCCGTGGTTTTCCCCATAAAACCTTGAAAATTGCCAAGTCCTTCCTTTTCTCATTGCTGTACTTACTCCAGCTCTTGACTCACTTTGGGACCTGTCATGATGCTTAATTAGGGAAATTTAATGAGCAGGGCAGGCACGAAGCTCTGTTTTCCTGAGATAAATATCATGTGCTTGTGACAAATGGACAGTGATAAAAGCAAAAAGGAGGGCCAAAAATACCTAGCAAAGCTTTTAAGCAGGAATAAACCACATTTTCTCTGCCTGGTGTAGCGCATTCCACCTCTGTGGAGCAGCATTGCCCTAATCCCAGCAGTCTTCGGCCAAATGCAGAATCTCCCAGAAAATTCCGATGAAAGTAGATCTGAATTTTTACCATTACAATCATGGTGAAAATCTGAACAAAAAGCCAAAAATTGAGGCCTGAATATCCCAGTGGAACCCGACACTGAGCAGATGCTGAACTGGTGCATTTTTGCCATTTTTTGGCCAGCAGGAGCAGGAGTTCCTCCCGAAAAGCTGCTCCAAGGCCCCTGCCAGCCCTCTATTAACTGGATGATTTTTTATTTTGGCAGGTCCAGGCACAGGCCAGGAGAACAAACAGGCACCGGTGCGTAAGTCCCCCCTCCCCCATGCCACGGGGCCGTCCCAGGTGACACGGGTGACACTGGGGACAGCCTGCTGCTGAGGAGCTTGGCTGCCTCCCAGCAGGGTCCCGGCTCTCAGAGGGGCCTGGCGACTTTGTCCCTCCTCAGCTGCCATGCACAGGGGAGCCAGGGTTATACAATAATGCAGTTCTGATTTTTAGAGGGGTTTTTTTTTTTAATTCCTAGCTGTTTTACACTGGGCTCAGCCTCTAGCCTGGGTCCGTGCCAGCAGAGTGCCGCTGTGTCACAGCCCCTGGGGACACAGAGCCCCACGCTCAGTGCCAGCGGGCTCCTGCATCCCTCCCGTGCCTCTTGCAGGGCTCGGGGCTCACCGGGGAGCAGCCCGGGGAGAAGAGCTTGGATGTTTGTGATGTGACACTGCTGGAAGCCGCCCAGAGGGACAAGGACCCGGTGCTGAGGGAGTTCCTGAGGCTGCTGGCCCTCTGCCACACCGTCATGGTGGAGGACAGGGGCGGTGGGTTGAGCTGCCCCTCGGGGCTCTGGGGCTGTGCTGGGGTTTGGCAGTGCCGAGCAAAGCTCAGCTGTGGTTCCTATGAGAGCCTGGGGGTGGCTCTGCCACTGTCCCTGTGCCGTGGATTTGTGTTTGGGGTGGTTTAAAGATCATGGGTGGGAATAGAAGCACGAGGGGGATAATCCTGTCTGGGGCAACAAGCAAAAGGGATCACAGAATCCCAGATTGGTTTGGGTTGGGAGGGACCTCAAAGCTCATCCAATTCCATCCCTGCCATGGCAGGGACCTTTGGGTTAGAGTGTCTGACTGTCCCAGGCTGCTCCAAGCCCCGTCCAGCCTGGCCTTGGGCACTGCCAGGGATCCAGGGGCAGCCACAGCTGCTCTGGGCACCCTGTGCCAGGGCCTCCCCACCCTCACAGCCAACAATTCCTTCCCAATATCCCATCCATCCCTGCCCTCTGGCAGTGGAAGTCATTCCCGTTCCCCTGTCACCCCAGAGCCCTGCCCCGGGTCCCTCTCCAGATGAGACACGCAGTACTGAGTTTCCCCAGCCCGGTAGCTCAGGCGTCGGGGTGTCGCAGCTGGGCAAGAACAGGGCACTGCAGCTGTCCCAGTGTGCTCTGGCTGGGGGTCTCTGCATAACCCCCCCTCCCCTCCTGCAGACCAGCTGGTTTACCAGGCAGCTTCCCCAGATGAGGAAGCGCTGGTGTTGGCAGCCAGGAACCTGGGCTACGTCTTCCTGGCCCGGACACAGGACAGCATCACCATCAGGGAGCTGGGCAGGACCAGGACCTACGAGGTGCTGGCCATGCTGGACTTCAACAGCGACCGCAAGAGGATGTCTGTCCTGGGTGAGTGGGGGGCTGGCCCAGGGGCCCCTCCAGGGTCCCTTCTGTGCTCTGCCCTACAGGGGATGGCACTTGGATGGCTGCAGGTGGCTCCTAAGGGTCACCCTGGGCATCCCTGGGGATTTGCTCACCTTGGTGAAGGCAGCTGAGAAGGGTTTGAGCAGCCAAGAGGGAGGAAGTAAATGCAGGGCTCGGAGGAGGTGTGTGAGGAGCTGGCAGTTCCTGAGGCCTGACTCTGCCCCGTGCTGGTGCAGATCTGGGGATATTCCTGTGCTTCCCGCGGCCCCAGATGGAAAAGCACCAGCAAGCCCTGTGCTGCCTTCTGGGGGCCAGCACGGGCCAGTGTGGCCACTGTGCAGGGACAGCAATGAGGGGGAGCCATCTCTGAGAGGACCTAAGGTGTCCTTCCCCTCCCTGGCAGTGCGAGACCCCCAGGGCACCATCCGGCTCTACACCAAGGGCGCCGACACCGTCATCCTGGGGAGGCTGCGGAGGAGAGGCCGCAACGAGGCCCTCACGGAGAGGGCGCTGGAGGTGGGTCCCACATCCGCCTGGGCTGGCAGGACTGCCCTCCCTCCCGCTGGCTTTGGGCTGGGTGTGCTGCAGGCAGAGCACCCTGCTGCTCTTCCTCCCTCTGCCTTAGGGACTTTGGTTGTGCCTGCTGCTCTAGGAGCCTCACCTGCCCATGGGACGGGGGGGTAAGAGGGCACGGAATCCACCTTTGGTGTTCTGCGTGGAGCGGCTGCATCCAAGGATGCTCATGGGGGTGCTGTAGGATGGGGGAAGGGAGTCAGAGTCCAGAGAGAGATGCCCAGGTCCTGCAGTGTCTCTGACTTTGCCCAGGGCTGGCCTGGGGTGATGCCCTGGTCCTGTGACAGTGATCCTGGGAGGAAGGAGAGTCCTGATGTCTCCTCCCTGCAGTGCTTTGCAGAGGAGACGCTGAGGACGCTGTGCGTGGCCAGCAGGGAGGTGAGCGAGGCCGAGTTCCGCGCCTGGAGCCGCAGGCACGGCGAGGCCGCGCTGCTGCTGCAGGACCGTGCCCAGGAGCTGGACAGACTCTACGAGGAGATGGAGCAGAACCTGCAGGTGGGATGGGGCCGGGGTCGGGAGAAGCTGTCTGTGCCCCAGGGGGCAGGCAGGTGGAGTTTGGCTCTCCAGAACGAGCAGGTGAAGTGTCCAGCCCAACGCCCGTTCCCTGGGTGGGAGGACAGGTGGAGTTTTGCCCCACGGGTGACTTTGTGACATGCCGGTGCACACTGGGGTGTCAAGCTGTAGCTGTCAGGTTGTGTCTACCCCAGCAAGGGCTCCTGGTTGGATCCAGGGGTGATTCCCACCTCCGTGTCCTGCCCTGCCCCGTGCCGTGACACCCAGTCACCCCCCTCCAGCTGCTCGGGGCCACGGCCATCGAGGACAAGCTGCAAGAAGGAGTCCCTGAGACCATCCAGCTGCTGAAACTGGGCAACATCAAAGTGTGGGTGCTGACAGGAGACAAACAAGGTCAGTGAAGGGAGGCACCCCCAGACCCCCCAGCACATTTCAGCTTCTCTCCTAACCAGGACCACAGAGGAGAAGGGCCACTGGGAGTGGGCAGGAACTGGTTCTGCTGCTCCCTTTACTCTCCAATAGCAGCACATCCCACACACCAGGGGAAACTGAGGCAGGGGAAGCAGCTGCTGCCCACCAAGGGCCCTTGGAGGCAAGGGCTGGGGGCTGCCCTGGGCCGGGGGGCAGCGCATGGACCATTGACAGCTGGGTGTTGCAGAGACCGCCGTGAACATCGGCTACGCCTGCAGGCTGCTGACGGACGACATGGAGATCCTGGAGGAGAAGGAGGTCAGGTGAGGAATTGTCACCTCTTGGCTCGGGACATTGCTGAGGACACCCAAGGACAGAGGAAGCAGGGCAGGGTGGGCAGAGCTCAGCTCAGCCAGGGGTGCTTCTCCCTCCCTGTGCCAGCCTGAATGTCCATGGTCCTCATCTGATGCATTTCCAGGCCTCCCCGCCTGTTTCCCACCCCACGCTCTTCCTTGGCAGGCTTTGACCAGAAAGGGTTTAAGCTTCTCTCCAGCCTCTAAACCAGGCTTATTTCTGCTATCACTGAGCCTCCTCTTTGCTCCCACTGTTCCCACCACAGTCCCATCTCCCTGGCTCTGAGGTGACCAAGGCCCACTGTAGGTCTCACCAGCATTCCCAGTGTCCCCAGCTCATGTCCAACCCCCCTTCCTCCCACAGCGAGATCCTCCAGGCTTACTGGGAGAACAACAACAACCTCAGTGACAGTGGGGATGCCCCGAGCAGTCACTGCCCCTTCCAGCAGCACCCAGAGGCTCTGTGCCACAAGAGAGCCATCATCATCAGCGGGGACTTCCTGGTAAGGTGGCACCTGGATGCTGTTCTCTGCTCCCTGCCTGATGGTGTTCCCACCCCGCTGGTATCCGAGTCCTGGGTGGCACCAGCACATGTAGGACGTGGTGCTCCTCCTGCCCAAAAGGTGGGAAAAGCCCATTTGGGGCTGGGGGATGAAGGGTGGAGAGGAGAACAGCCTTGCAGCAAGCATTTGGTGTTGGGGGCTTTGAGCAAAGCTGCCCAGTGTTCGGGGGTGACACGGGCTGGGTGGTGATCACAAGCTCTCGTGGTCGTACTGGGACATACTGGGCTTGTGGTCACAGCACCTGCTCTGTGATGAACTTGGAGAAATCCAGAGTCACTCTTTTGGAGCATTTAAGAGCACTGTTGAGGAGCTGAGGGCTCTGAGGGCTGTGGGTGAGGTCCCAACCACGTGTGCTCTCCCCCAAGGACAGAATCCTGCAGACGGGAGCGGTGCTGAAGGAGAAGAAGGGGTGGCCGTGGCGGTGGCTGTGCTGTGACGGGGCCGAGGCCTCGCAGGGCCAGGGAGGTCTGGTGGAGAAGGCCTTTGTGGACCTGGCCACCAGCTGCCAGGCTGTGATCTGCTGCAGGGTGACCCCCAAGCAGAAAGCCCTGATGGTGCAGCTGGTGAAGAAGCACAAGAAGGCCGTCACCTTGGCCATCGGGGATGGGGCCAATGATGTCAACATGATCAAAAGTGAGCCTCGGGTGGGGGTGGGTTGGGGTTCTTTTGGTCTTTCCCACTGGTGATGGTGGTGCCCAATTTGTCATCTCCACAACCTCACCCTTCCCTCTGGGGTGAGGAACTGGGAGGGGAAGCCCCAAACCTGTTTCCTACATTGATGTGCTGGGAGGGGAGTGAGAGGCACAGGACAGGGACCAGCCCGAGACAAGTGCAGGGTGGCCCATGTGCTTTTGGCATCTGGAACGTGTTGTTGTTTCCTGCTAGCAAGCAGGGGAAACAAGACAAAACTCATAGAACACAGATCAGGCTCCAACTAACTTTATTTGAAAACCACACATCTTTTATAATCCCTGTGTACAGGTATTGTACTATACACTATTGTAACACTATACAACTATTGGTTAACTAACAATAGTTTTATCACACCAGCTGCAAGACCACGTTTTCATAGTTTTAGAAACCGTTTTATAAACACTGCTGGCAAAACTGTGAGAAAACTTTCTCTCTTGCTCTAAACATGCCTGAGTTCTTTACTCAGGCTTTTTCTAGCATCCACAGGAATGAACCTTGATGAACCTTCAAACCCCAAGGTGGGCAGCTGGCAGAGCCAGCCCTGCCCCTCCCGGCAGCCCTGATTCCACACCTGGAATATTCAGGACATGGGACAGAGGGGGCTTGTTCCCTTTGTCTCTCACTCCTGGATTCACATTCCTGGGGACAACCCACGGGGAAATCAGGGCCCCAGCTCCCCCCAAACCTCCCCACGTGCATTTGCCACCCACAGCCGCGGACATCGGGGTGGGCATCAGCGGGCTGGAGGGGCTGCAGGCTGTGCAGTGCAGCGACTACGCCCTGGCCCAGTTCTCCTTCCTGCAGCGCCTGCTGCTCATCCACGGCCGCTGGAATTACCTGCGCGTCTGCAAGTTCCTCCGCTACTTCTTCTACAAAACCTTCGCTGGCCTCCTGGCCCAGGTGTGGTTCGCTTTCCACAGTGGATTCACGGCCCAGGTGAGGGATACAGGGCTCACATCCAGCCCGTGGAGGTCTCAACACCAGAGTTACAACTCGCCCTGCTCAGGCTTCCCTGCAGGGATGGTCCCTGGGACTGCCTGGAGGACGTGTGTCCACATCACCACCTTGATCCCTTTTCTCCCTTGCCATGTCCAGTTTCTTGGGGTTGCCTGGCTGAGACACAACTGGTTATCTGCACTGATTATCTGCTTTTTACCTGGCTGGATTGGGAAAAGCACCCTGGGGAAACTCGGCATCTCCTTGTGAGCTGCAGTTCAGTCCTGGACAGATGCAGGATTAAGCTGGTTTCCTCCAAAACGGGAGTTTTGATCCCAAGGGCCATCATCAAGTGTCACTTGACCAGCAACTTGTGGGGCTCCAGCCCTCATCTCTGTCTGCAGCATGACCCTACAGACAGTGTGGGACTGATGCAGGGGATGGGGCAAGTCCACGGGGATTTCCATGTGTGGCTCTGAGCATCCTGGGGCCTGGACATCCTTTTGCTTTCCAAAGCATCTCCAAGCTCACAGTTTCTCCCTGTTCCCTTCTAGCCTCTGTATGAGGGCTGGTTCCTTGCACTCTACAACATTTTCTACACTGCCTACCCTGTGCTGTCCGTGGGCCTTTTGGAGCAGGTACGGCTTCACCCAGCCCTGTGCCACCCTCGGCAGGCGGGCATCAGTCCAGCAGTCACTGCACCCGGCTGCACTGCCCTTTGTGCCCTTTGTGCCAGGACACGGCATTGGCAGCTTGGTGGGAATTTGGGGCACACCCTCAGTCCTGGGGTGCCTGTCCCCCATCACCCCAGAGCCACTAGGCAGAGGGACCCACTGCAGCTTTCCTGGAGGGTGTGTGGGGTGGGGCGGGGCGGCCCCATCCTGCTCCCCCAGTCCCTGAATCCCCTGTGGGATCCTCCCCCAGTCCCTGAATCCCCTCTGGGATCCTCTCCCTCCCCCAGTCCCTGAATCCCCTCTGGGATCCTCTCCCTCCCCTAATCCCTGAATCCCCTCTGGGATCCTCTCCCACCCCCAGTCCCTGAATCCCCTCTGGGATCCTCTCCCACCCCCAATCCCTGAATCCCCTCTGGGATGCTCTCCTGGCAGGATGTGAGTGCCAAGAAGAGCCTGGAGTTCCCTGAGCTCTACATGGTCGGGCAGCAGGACAAGCTCTTCAATTACCGCGTTTTTGGTGTCACCATCCTGCACGGGGTGGGCACGTCCCTCATCAGCTTCTACATCGCGCTCTGGGCCTTTGAGGACCATGTTGGCACCAAGGCTGTGGGCGACTATGAATCCTTCTCTGTCACAGTGGCCCTGTCAGCACTGCTGTCTGTCCTTGTGGAGGTGAGCACTGATCTGCTCGTCCTCATCCTGCCCCGCAGCAGATCTTTAGGGTCCCTGGGCTCTGTCTCTATCCCCAGTGCCTTTATGGCTGGGGGATGATCTCCCTGGCATGGAGGAGGAATTTGGAAAAGGCAGCTGAATGGAAGAGGTCACCACGGCCCTCATGAGGCTCTGTGTGCTCTGCTTGCTCTGCCCTTGTCCCCACAGATTGTCCTGGACACTCAGTACTGGACAGTGTTGTCCTTCCTGATGGTCACAGCCAGCCTGCTCCTCTTCTGCCTCTTCTCCTTCCTGACCCAAAGTGTTGATGCCTTCAGGATAGCCCCTGCCATCTTCCGCTTCCCAGGTGAGGAGCCCTGGGGATCCCCATGGTCCTTCCCTTCCCTGGCCTTGGTGCTAGGAACTGTTTCCCCTGTAGATCATCTCCCCGTTGCCATTCTCTGTCTGCTGTCTTGACTTTTAACTCCAGTTTAGGTGCCACCTCTTCTTTAGAGCTCTCAGCACCTTCCTGGGTGGGCACTTGTCCCCCAGCACTTGTTCCCTCTCCACCTTCCCTACCTAAATATCCCATCTGTGTTGACAGATGCCAGCTGGAACGCCCTGACTGACCCCTACGTCCTGCTCGTGGTCCTGCTGTCCTTGGTGGTCAACACCCTCCCCTCGCTCACTGTCCGTGCCTTCCGAGCCATCCTGGGCAGCGACACCAGGCAGCAGGTGAGGGGGCACTGCCAGGGGCAGGTCCTGCTTCCCACCAGTGTTGGTGTCTGGGATTGGTGATGGCAAGGGGAGGTTCCCCAGGGAAGCCCGGACTGTAGTGCTGGGACATGTCACCTCTCCTTGGTGGCCCCGCTCATCATGGTCCTTCCTGACACTGGCGCCCAACTCTGACTCCAGGGGCCTCTCCCCAGATTGTTCCATGGCCCAGCAGGGGGGTCTGGGCCAAGAGACCTGATCCAGCTCTTGGAGAGGATCTGCCTTTGGCTGCAGCAAGAAATTCAGGGTCCTCCAGGACCCCCCGGGAGGGTCTGGGGTATGGTGCAGGTCCTGGTGCCACCCCAGCCTTGGTGGAACTCACCCCCATCAGAGTTGTGGGTTCCACTTTCAAAAGAGTCCCAGCTGGAAGCAGGGGTTGAGGTTGTGCTCCAGAGCTCTGTGAGCTTTGCAGACCCCTGGGAGAGTCCCCACGTTCCTCATCCCATCATGGAAAAGGGGCTCATGGTGGAGCTGGATCCAAACCCTGTCCTGATGGAGGGTGTCCCTGTGCTTACTGCGTGTCCCACCTTGGGGTGAGGGCTGGCCTGGGAGGTCACAGCCCGTGTGGGAGCAGGGGCTGACACTGCTCCAGAGCTCTGTGAGCTTCGCAGATCCCCGGGAGAATCCCCACATTCCTCATCCCCACGGAAAATCAGGTCCTTGCAGAGCTGGGATCCAACCCCTGCCCTGGTGGAGGTGCCCCACACTCCCTTCCTGTCCCCCCTCGGGGTGAGGGCTCTCCCGGGAGGTGTCCCCAGCCCTGATGTCCCCACGTCCTTGCAGAAGATCCACCTGAAGGCCAAGCGGGAGCCGGAGCCCTCGGTGGAGCTGCGATCCCACGTCCCCCGCGGCTCCTTCCGCCGCCGCTCCAGCTACGCCTTCTCCCACCAGGAGGGCTACGCCGGCCTTATCACCCGTGGGGCCAGCCTGCGTGCCGGGGCCAGCCTGCGTGCC
>WEKY01013372.1:97770-107921 GCA_013390045.1 Picathartes gymnocephalus | reverse complement strand
AAAAAAAAAAAAAAATCTGGTGTCTTTTTTGGTAAGTTGCCGGTCTTTGCTGAGCTTCTTTGGTTGTGGTTTCTGTTGCTATTCATTTTTTTGGGGGGTTGTTTTTTTTTCCCTTTCAATCTTGTCGGGGAGTTTTTCCCCTTCTCACACCCAGGGCTGGATTTCATCACCAGATCCCTCGGATTTTTCTTTTCCCACCATGCACCGATATTGGTTCCCAGGAGGGAATTTTTTTCGGTTGTTGTTGTTGTTGTTGTTGGGTTTTTGGTTTTGTAATTTCTTTGGTAACAGAGATGGAGAGGGAGGACGGGAGGGGGCAAGAGTGTGTGTCAAGGGGTGGACGGGGCGAGACACAAAGTCAACAAATCTGCTTTGTCCGTGTCCATTCCTCAGCCGAAAAGTGAACCAGAAATCCAGAGGTGCAAGGTGGAGCCAGTCACCAGGAAAGATCAGATCCTTCGCTCCGAGTCTCTCCTCCCGTCTCCTTTCGAATTGTTATTTTTAAATACCCGATTTCTGTAGCTAGAATGTGCTTCTTTGACCTCCTGGGGTGCCGGGCAGCAGCTGGGGTCCCCTCGGGTGGGGCGCTTGGGTCCATGGAGGCAGGAGGGGACTCCTTCCCCGTGGAGCTTCTCTGGGAGGCATCTGGGACCGGGGTGCTCTCCCGGGTCAGAGAGGGGGCTGTGAGTGCATGGGGGGCCTGGGGTGTGGGTGCTCCTGGGAGCGTCCGGGGGGGGTCCAAGGAAGGACCCACGGAGGAAACAGCAGGTACAGGAATGTCCTCAGCCAGGTTTGCCAAACCCTCAAGGGACAGAAGTGCCGTGTGGCAATGGCACAGAGGGTCTGCCTGCCTTGGGGAACCCACTGCAGATCAGCAGGGGAAAACCTCCAGCAACCAGACCTGGCAGGAGCCCAGGAGCCCTCCAGGCACACTGGCAGCACTTTCCCTGCTCAGCCCCCTTTGAACCGTGTCAGGTTTGGCCCTGGTCCAGTGGGGTTATGCCAGAGCCCAGCCTGTGACACCACTGCTTGTGTCATCCCCACCTCTGCCCCTCCCCTGTGGGGGCCACAAGGATGGCTCTGACAGAGATCAAGGCTGGTCAGGACAGGCCCCCATCCCCAGAAACCTCCATGGGCAGGCGAAGAAAAGGCCCTGTGATCCCCAAGGACCAGGGATGCTTCCTTCCAAACAGAGCCTCACTCCTCCCTCCCTCCATCCCACGCCGCCTCTTGCTCCACACAGGATTCCTCTGATCCCTCCTGAGGATGGAGCTGACCTGGTCACAAACCCTCTCCCTGCTCCACAAGCTGGCATGAGGTGGCAGCAGGAGGTGGCAGCAGGAGGTGGCCTGAGGCCCATGTCTAAGGGTGACACCTGGCTGAGGGTTTGGGAGGCTGATGGACCCACTCCAAAAGCACCCACTCGGGTCAGGCCATGCATGTGAGTCTGGGGTTGGCTTTGTCATGAGGGGGACATCCAGGAAGGGGCAGGGAGAGCTGAGGGACATCATGCTTTGGAGAAAGTGCTTGTAGACGACGAGGGGACCCCGGGGTTGGCGCCTGGCTCCTCCTGCCAGCGGTTCATGCACCGCCGGCGGGCGTTCATGAAGAAGTTGCTGACGGTGTTGAGCTCCAGGCCCAGCTGCTGGGAGATGGTCATCTGCATCTCCTTGGACGGGCGCTTGTTCTCCTTGAAGATGGCGATCAGGGTGCGGCGCTGCAGGTCCGTGAAGACCAGGCGCTGCTTCTTGGGCTGCAGGCTCCGGTCCTTCTGCTGCTCCTGCTCCTTGCGTTTGCAAGCTGGACACGTTCAAAAGAGAGAACAGGGCTGTTAGCTGGGGCTCCCCACCCTGGCCCGCCTGCAGGCTGCCCGGCTGCCTCCCGAAATGCAGGCCCTGCCCTCCAGGGAACTCGCTGGCTCGTGTCCCACCACTCCCTCCTCTTCCTCCCCGTGCATCCTGAGCTCCTGCTGAGATGGGACAATGGCCTCCTGTGACACCAGTGTGACAAAAGCCTGACAGAAGCCCAGGAGAAGTCTCAGCATCTCCAGCTAACCCTGGGACTAGAGAGTGAGGAAAGCCCTGGGCTGCTCTGCTCCCAGGGACTGGCTCTTGGGATCCATCCCTACATTTTGGGGGTTATCCATCAGCCTCCCTCAGCATGGTCCCACTCGCCTCCTCATCACCCGTGTGGATCTCCCTGCAGGACTCAGGGAATTGCTGTCTCTTGGCCACCACATCCAGCTGCCAGCTCAGAAATGCAGGGAAGAGCCGGGGACAGGGACATTATGGAAAGGTCATTCTGCAGCCTCCACGTCCCACAGCACCAGCTTGAAAGGACTGATCACGGATCCCCCTCCTCTGGGAAGGGGTTTTCCTGCCTGAGCCACTGCAGGCTCCAGGAAATTATGTCTCCCCGGTGTGCCTTTGCTACTGGATCCTCTGGCACATTTGTCAGCATCGAATTAAAAGCCTTCCCTACAGGTTTGGCTTGAGCCAAAGGTCAGCACAGAGGGGCTGTCACGTGGGGAAGTCATGAAAGCCCCCTGACCACACCATGCTGCATGAGGGCAGAGGGGGAAGTGAGGAAAATAAATTAATATATGAATTTTAATTGTGGGGATGTCAAGCACACAGTTGGTGGAAGAGGTGGGACAAGGGGACCTTCGCTAAGATATTTTCCTAGAAAACTATAGAATGGTCAAGGTGACTGATGCAGTCCCTGCTCAAAGCTGTCGAGGTTTGATCTGAATGCTCAGGGACTTGGCTGCTCGGGACTCAACCAGACACGGAACTGCAGGAACCTGAGATGCCATGGGCAAGGCAGGGCATGGATCTGACCCTGGGATCTGACCCTGGCTGGGAACAAAGCATTTCCTTCTGGGAAGCTCAGAAAAGGGGAAGGAAACCATGGGCTAAAGGCTTCCCAAAGGAAGTCCTGCTCTTGCCCGGGGCAGCAGCAGATTTCAGCCTTTGGGGTTTCTGGGGTTTCAGATCTTCTGAAGGATTTTGTAGGGAGGGCACAGGGCCCTTGAGATATTTTGCAAGATTTCAACTTGCTGCTCTCAGGCACTTGCAGGAGCCTCTTCAGCCTGGAGAGGTCAAAGAAAGTTCCAAGCTCCCAGCACAGAGCCTGGAGGGCTGGGAGGCCAAGGCCGAAATGCTGCAGGGATGGGGCAGCACGGGACAGGGATTGCCCTTGGGCTAAACCCCTTCCTGCTCTCCAAACACACCTCCACAGCCAAAGGGGAGGTGGTGCGTAGCCCAGGAGTAGTGGGAGGGTGTTTGGAGTCATTTCTTCCTCACTAGAGAACAAGAAGCTCCTCCTCCTGTAGTTCCTCAGCTGCCTCCACTGCAAGCCCTCTTCACATCACCTCGAACTAAGAGAGAGGATCATCTCCACCCCTTCCACCCAGAGCTGGGGAAATGTGGAGCTCAGTGAAGCAGACCATTTATCCAGCAGCTTTAGCTCTGTGTCCCAGCTGCTGGGCTCCATCCTGGCCCTGTCCCCATGCGGTGCTGGGAGCCACCAGTTCTGCTCCCACTGGGGCAGGGGACAGGAGGCACCGAGCTGGACACAGCCAACCACTCTCAGTCCAAACCAGCCACCCTTGATAAACCAGTGGAGAACCTTCCCCTCCCCTTCTCCCCCCCAGGCAGGTTTGGCTGCACACCACCATCCTCAGGGACAAAGGGACACTCTTGAGTGATGCCAGGGGACCCTGTCCCAGGGGTACCTTACTCAAACAGCCAGCAGAGAATGTGGAAACCTACCCTATGACCATCAGATGCTTGCAAAAAGAACAAACAAAAAAAAGCCTTTATAGAAAATTTGACTTTTTTTTCCCAGACATGAACTTAAAAGAAGACCCCTCCAAACTTCCCCCCAAGTCAAACAACAAACAGTGAAATTCCCCCCACACTTGTGCCCCTCGCCCACCCTCCCCACACCCTCCCGGCACCCCCAGCATGCTCAGCTCCTCCTGTGCCCAAGGTGAGCTCCTCACACTCCATCCCCACGGTTTTGCCCCGCAGGATGGGACTTGGAAGGTCTCCCATGTCCCCAGGGGACCTGTGGGTGTGACTCAGCTGTCACCCCGTCAATCCAGCCTGTGCTCTTGCTCTCCTGCCTGCTGGCACCCATTCCCACCACAGTGCTGGGATTCAGCCTTTCAGCTTCCCCAACCTCACGTTCCAACCCCCCATGCCATTTTTAGGAGTGATTATTACAGCCCAGTCTCCCATTAACAACTCTGAGCTCCCAGGCAAACACAAACCATCAGGGCCTTGCTGGGCTCCTGCAGTGCATTGGGTGCCACTGCTCAGGCACAGGGGACATCCCGCTCCTCACCCCTGAGCCCCCGGGTATTCGGGGTTATTTTTGGCCTGCGCTGCTGCTGGTGGCCACATCCCACATTTCCTGTGCTCGTTTGTTTATTTATTAATTTCCCTTTCTGCTGATGCAGCCCAACAGCCCTGTCCCCCAGCTCAATCTAATTACAGCTCCGCACAGCAGCGATCGATGGCGACGCTGCTCAGATCTATTTACGGCAGCCATTAACCCCTCAACGGAGGATCTTTTTCCCATTCCCCATCCCCTGGGTGCTGCTTTCCCAGGCAGACTGGCAGTGGCTGTCCCCATGTCCCCACAGGCACCCAGGGACGAGGGGCAGCCAGGGGCACAGCTCTGACTCCCACCCATACCAGTCATGGGTGAGGTATTTCCTTTGTGCTTCAAAATCCCCTTTTTTTTTCCAAGTCCTAAGACCCAAACAACCCCACCTTGGCATAATGTTGTTTTTCCACCATGTCCTTCCCGGCTCTCTGGGCTTGCCTGTGGTCTGTGAGGATGGGGACATTTCCACCCCTGCCTCTGCATCATGTCCCCAAAGGACAGGATTTATTCCTGGGCTTGTCCTGCTCCTCTTGGGGCACAGAGGATCCCTGCAGTACCAGGACCAACCGTGGGAGAGATGGATTGAGGTCTCCCATGGCTGAGGGATGCTCTGTTGGCCAATAAGGGGTTGGGCTCACCCACAATGGGGGTTTTCTCCTCCCTCAACCTCTCCCCAGCTCATTTCACGCCCTCCAAAGCCAACCAAGGAGCCCAGAAGTGACAAGGAGGGGACACCAGATGCAGTGGGATGGGGTGATGGCACAAGATCCTGCCACACACCAGGCACGCAATCCAAACAGTCCCATCCCTAAGGCAGCTCTGACCTGGCTGCAGAAAAAACACAGGGAGCAAAGAGAAGGAGGAACCTTGGGCAGGGAAAGCAGGAGGAAAGAGCTCCAAAAGCAGAGGCATCCCACCCTCCTCCCTGGAGGATTCTGCCGAGGGTTTCTGCCTCCCGGGAGCCTCATGCCAGAGGCAGCACGTTTTCCTTGACTTAACCTTGACAGCTCCGAGCGAAGTATCTCCCAAATCATTTCAGAGGGGACATAATAGAGACAATCAAATGGCTGCTGCTCAGGAGCTGCGATTATGCCTCGCAGTGTGAACCCTGCGAAGCATTTAACTAATACCTGATGGCTTTGCAGGCTTCCGCAGCCTGCCAGTCCCTGCTTTCTCTGTTATACCCGCAAACCTCTGGTTTCGGCCCCAGCATGCTCTCCCTCTCCATTCACTTGCAATACAACCTGTAATTTTCTGCCCACTTTGCTTAAGTGCTGGTGATTTGTTGAAATCACAAAAGACAGCCAGGGGCTTTCAGAGCCAGCACGCCGGCTGTAAGCAAGGTTAGGGGGGAAAAAACCCTCACAAACCCCACCAGTTTCTCTCTTTTTCTCCTTGCCAAATCATCTCCCAGCGGTGCAAGGGGACCAAGGAGCATTTATGGGTTCAGAGGGAGGTGGAGGAAGGGATGGAGAGGGGGAACCTGGATGTGGTTGGCCAGGTGGGAACAGGTTTCCCTGGGGCAAAGGTGGGATGGGCTGATTCCACTGGTGGGCACTGGGTGGGAAATGGCCCTGAGCAAAGCTGGCTTCTCTCCACGCCTTCAAGTAGGGCCCAGGCCCTGGACTGCCTCAGTTTCCCCTTCTCCTTGAAGGGGCAGAGGGATATGAAAGGTGCGGGTTGGTCTCCTCTTCCAAGTAACAAATGACAGAAGGAAATGACCTCAAGTTGCACCAGGGGAGGTTTAGATTGGATACGAGGGAAAAATTCTTCATGGCAAAGGTTGTCCAGCCCTGGCACAGGGTGTCCAGGGAAATGGTGGAGTCACCATCCCTGGAAATGTTCAAAAAACGTGACGATGTGGCACTTGGGGACGTGTTTTAGTGGGGAACACGGGAGTGGTGCTGTGTTGATGGTTGGACTTGACCTAAGAGGTCTCTTCCAGCCTTAACAATTCCATGGCTCTGTGATGTCACTCCCTTTCCCAGAAAAGGGGGCTGGGTATTACCGGCTCAGCCCCCACCCCGCTGTTCTGGAAGGTTTTGGGAGCTTCAGCTCTGAGCAAACAGGGATGAGCTCAGTGCCTCTCACAGGGTCTGAATGAACCTCCTGGCACTGCTCCCCCAGAGCTGGAGCAGAGATCAGGGAGCTCTGTCTCCAAACCAGAAATCCTTTGGTCCACGGTGGGGCTGGCTGGGTGCTGGGACAACTCTGAGAGCTTGCTTTGACTTCTCTTTGCACTGTAGGAAAAGAGCCCAAAGAGATTTGTCACAAATAGGGGTCTCCAGCAGAAATTCAGATCTTCTCCAGCTGGGAGGACACAGTGGTGACAGGACCGGCAGCAGTGCAGAACAAAGGAAAAGTGCTCAAAAAACAAACCTCGACTTCGTTTTTGCCTTTTTTTTTTCCCCTGAAACCCCACTTGGTTCCAAACACAGACGAACAGACAGGCAAAGGGGATGTGGTGTCAACCATGGAATGACCAGAGCAGAGCCTGCCCTGCAGTGCCCATTCCTGGGATTCCCCAGATTTCAGCAGCACATGATTAAAAAAACACCTTCTTGGAAATTCTTGTGGGGAATTTCGGGTGCTATGGTCCTACAGCATCTGAGCCACTCTGTAGTGAAAAAAAACCAAACCATCAGAGGCCATTCAGAGTCTGAGAGATGCGCTCAGGAGCTGCAATGTGCCTGCAGAGCCTCCCAGCCCTGCTGGGTAGGGATGACACGGGCCAGCCGGAGCTGCCAGCCCCACACATGTCCCCGTGCCACGTGTCCCCGCCTCGGTGGGGCCAGGCTTCCCCGCTGCTGTCCCTGGCAGCTCGGGGAGGACGAGGAGAGCCCCTGGTCATTGGTATGCAGCCAGTGCTGCAGGGGGAGCCGCTTCCCCGAGCCCAGCAAATTAAATCTTCCTCTGAACGCTGCAAATGGGGAGATGAGATGAGATGAGACGAGCTGAGACAAAGCGCTGCCGCCCGCACTTCCCTTCTCAGGCCGCGGGTTTCGGTGGCTCATGCCAGGGAGCAGCTCGGATGCAGCCGGACGGGGCCGAGAGGCTCTGCCAGCTGCCCACACCGACCACCCCACACTCCCCCCACAGCCCGGGGGCTCCCAGGGGTTGGCATCTGCAGGGAACGGACTGGAAAGGGAAGCACAAGCCCTCCACCCTCTGCTCGGGTGACAAGGGTCCTTCCCGAGATGGGGGTCCCATCTCTTCCCCATTTGGGATGATCAGAGCTCTCCCAACACGCAGAAGAGCCCCCAGGACACCTCATTTCCTCTCCTGCGCTTCTCAAGCTTGGCCTGTTCTTCCATGGGTGGCATTTTCAGCGTTCCCAGCACTGAAGCAGACGAGTTTGTCTGGTTTGAGGGCAGCTGAAGGGATACAAAGGAGCTGTGGCTGCTGCAGCCCTGCTTGGCTCCATCCCTCCACATTTGCCCTGGTTTTATTCTCCTTTCCAGGTGAGCTGTTCTGGCCTTGGTGGCAGCCACCAAACCCATCCCAGGGACACCGAAACGGTTTCACATGACTTAAAAAGGTGAGTTTGTTAAAAGCATTTCCTTTCTGCAGAGGTTTCATTTTTCACTTGCTTTTCCAGACACCTTTGTGAAGGCAGACCTGGTGTCCCACTCTGCTCCCCTCATCACCCAGGGGAACCGGGATCAGCTCACAGCTCTGCTGGGAAGTCACTTCCCCCGTTTTTCCGATTTCCTCCCTTTCCAGGCCTGTTGTTGGACCAGGATTGGCTTCTTTTATTGTTCCGGTGGAGAGCAGGGCCATCAGGAGCTGCTGGTGTGAGGCAGGGCCGGACAGGAGCTCTGGGAATGCTGGCGGCTGCTCGGTTCTCCTCACTCCTCTCCCGAGTCAGCACCACTTAGCGTGACGAGAGCAAATTGGTGCTAATGAAGTGCCGGAGTCAGGCAGCAGCGGCAGCACCCGGAGGGCGGAGGGGATGAGGAGGGGGTGCTGCTGGAAAACCTCCATCCCCTGAAATAAGTTTTCCTTGGAGTCAGCGGGACTTGCTCATGCTCAGCATTGGTGCAAGAGCCCCAGTGTGGGGGAAAAAGGGAAGTTTGGGGTTTGATTCGTGTCACAACTGCAGGGGGGCTGGTGTTGAGTCAGACATCAGGGAAAGGTTCTTCCCCCCGAGGGTGCTGGGGCACTGCCCAGGCTCCCCAGGGAATGGTCCCGGCCCCGAGGCTGCCAGAGCTCCAGGAGCGTTTGGCCAACGCTCTCAGGGCTGCACAGGGTGGGATTGTTGGGGTGTCTGTGCAGGGCCAGGGGTTGGAATGATGATTTTTCTGGGTCTCTTCCAACTCAGGATATTCCAGGATTCTGCCATTCTGTGAGAACGAGGTAATGCTGGACAAGGAGCCTGTGCTGGGGGTCCGGGGTGGCAACCCTGTGACACTCGTGGCTGAGGGTCCTGTGCATTCCACTCTGTCCTTGCCCCTTCACGCAGGAGAGGAGCAGCAAGGATCTCCCTTTGGCATCAGAGATTCCCTCCAGTCTGTTCCTGCACCTGGAACTCTGAGCGGGGACAATGAGCAAGTTCAGTGTCAATGACACGTTTTCCATCAGTGTGTTGGCCCTGCAGAGATGGTGTCCAGAGAGGGCCCAGAGCCATGGTCAGCCACAGAACATGTGCTGGAGATGAAGCAGTGGGGGGAAAAAAACCCCAAGAGTTTCAGGCATTGCCTGATTAAATCTGGTCCCGGGTGCATTTATCGGGTGTGAGATGGGAAGGTCCCTCAGGGCTTGGCCAAGTCAGTTCTCAGTGGGCTGCTGGATTTCTTCCTCTGTGGTACAGGGAAAACCAGGACAGTCTGTAATCCTTAAGGTGGGGTATCCAAGGTTTGTGCCCCCAGGACCCTCTGGAGGTGGGCAGGATGATCAGCACCGGGACATCGGCTGCTCCGGGCTATCCCTGAGCTCCGGTAGTGCATGGCAGGAGGGAGAACCAGACTGGAGCCCTTCCAAGGTGCGAGGCCCCACTCGAGGAGGCCCCCAGGCTCTCCAGGCAGTTCACAGCCCTCTGTCAGCCCCTGTCACAGCCCGGCTCCGATGTGACCCCAAATCCCAGGTGTTCCCACCCGACACAGAGCCAGCACGGGTGCCCAGCCTGGCCTCCACACACCCAGCTGGGTTTGGGCAATCCCAGCACTGAGCAGACTGGGAGATGAACTCATGGAGAGCCGCCCTGGGGAGAAGGACTTGGGGATGTTGGGGGTGAGAGGCTCAACCTGCCCCAGCCATGGGCACTGACCCCAGAAACCCCCCCTGTGCTGGGCTGAGCCCCCAGCGGGGGCAGCAGGGGAGGGGGGGATTCTGCCCCTCTGCCCCACTCAGGTGAGAACCCACCTGCAGAGCTGCCCCAGCCCTGGGGAACAACAGCAGGAGGACATGGAGCTGCTGGAGCCAGTCCAGAGGAGGCCACGGAGATGCTGCCAGGGCTGGAGCCCCTCTGCTCTGGGGACAGGCTGGGAGAGCTGGGGGTGCTCACCTGGAGAGGACAGGAAGCTCCAGGGAGAGCTCAGAGCCCCTTCCAGGGCCTAAAGGGGCTCCAGGAGAGCTGGAGAGGGACTGGGGACAAGGGATGGAAGGACAGGACACAGGGAATGGCTTCCCACTGAAAAAAGTGAATTTAGATGGGATATTGGAAGGAGTTGTTCCCTGTGAGGGTGGGGAGGCCCTGGCACAGGGTGCCCAGAGCAGCTGTGGCTGCCCCTGGATCCCTGGCAGTGCCCAAGGCCAGG
>WEKY01013372.1:59216-71979 GCA_013390045.1 Picathartes gymnocephalus | reverse complement strand
TTTTTTTTTTTTAATTGCTGAAGGGTTTGTGAGAAAAGGACAATAAACTTTATTGATAGAAAAATAGAGTCAGAATATCACTTCCTTCACAGCCTGGGAGGCTTTGGAGGGGAAAAAGTCCCCGCCCTGAAATTCCAGGTTGGCTTTGGAGAGTGGTGACCTGTGGACACACGGGGTGAATGTGGGTCCCAGCTCCCCTGAGCTTCCCTGGGCATGGCCAAGACTCAATGGCAAGGTCCTTCAAAGGGAATTTTAATGGAATGCCAGACTGGTTTGGTTTGGGAGGGACATTAGGGCTCATCCAGTTCCATCCCTGTGCCATGGACACCTTCCCCTAGACCAGGTGGCTCCAAGCCCCCTCCAGCCTGACCTTGGACAGTTCCAGGGATGGGGCATGCAAGTCAATGAAAAATGTGGAGTTTTTCCAGGGACAAGCTTGTGTCCAGAGCTGCCCATTTGAAGTAGGTATGAAAGTGAGCACATCCAGGAGTTTGGACTTCAGATGGAGTGTCCTCCAGATCTCCGGGGGAGGAAAGGGGAGGTTAAACCTCCTGTCAGGGAGATGTAACCCAGGCCAGGCTTCGGGAAGGGGCTGGCAGCAGGGAAGTAACCCCTTTGGAGATGCCAGGGCAGGAGCACAGCCAGCGAAGACCTGGAAGGGCTCGTCCAGAGCTGTGGGACACTGCGGAAAAGGAAGCAGCAAAGTTGGCCTTGGTTGTGAGACGCTTTGTTTGCTGAAGGGAGAAGCCCAGTCTGAGAGTGGAACCAGGCAAGGAGGAGTCTGGGCTGATCCAGGACTCTGAGGTCAAAGAAAGGAACCCAGGATGGCATTTTGGGGGACATCACCAAGCTTGAAGGACCTGACTGTAAAGGAAACCTGTGGCTGAGACCAAAGAAAAGCCTAGATTAACTCAAGTCACAAAAACTTGACTTGGCACGTCCCAAACATCGGGAGAAGCATCTTGAATGGTTTGAGAAAAATCCTCCATTGCTTGGACTTTTGCAGCTGCCCTCCACTCAGGGCTGCAGTGCCCAGCCCTTTGCAGCCCAGGAAACAAACACCCCACGGCCACGTCGAAACCTGCTGCCCTGTCCCTGTTCCTGTCCCCACTCCATTGTTCCCATGCCTCCTCCTGCAGCATCTCCACTCCCCTCTCCTTCCCCAGCCTTCCTTCCCTGCAGCGAGGAGCGCCCCAGGCTCAGGACTCGCCGTGTCTCAGCTTTACCTGTTCTCTCCTCAATTTTCTTAAATGTCCCAAATTTCCACCTCCATCTTTGTGCACAGTGAAGCCTCCAGCCCCTGCTGGCCCCCAGCTGCTGCTGCCGCTGCGGGGAGGAGCAGGATCCCATCCCAAGGGCTGGATGCTGCTCTCCTGGCCATTCCCAAGCGGCACCAATTAACCACCTGGAGCTGTTCCAAGTCTATCCCGGTGTAACCGCGATCACGGGGCTGTCTCCAGCGGCTGCGGGACCGGGGAAATGAGAGCTCTGTGCTTGCACTCCCGAGCTCTCCCAGCCCACATTTCAGCGGCTTCCTCATAACAGGGCTGATAATTAATTGATCTGATATGAAGGTGGCTGCTGCCCGCAGCTCAGCGGGAGCCAGCCCGTGAGTCCCGCACGGTGAGAGGGAGCCAAAGGGAGCTCCGGGAGGCTGCCGGGCTGCGTGGTGCCCGTGCGAGCCTTTGTGAGGGTGCACAGCCCGCCCGGGGCTCCGTTACTCCGGGGGTGGGAGAAGGAGCAAACAGCCGAGCACTTGCCCATCCCCAAAGATATTTGCCATTTTCCAGGGTGAGGGAAGATTTAGTCTCTTTTTCTGAAGGTTTCTGCATTTCAAAGTAATATCAGAAGGGCTTGAAGCTTAATCTTTGTTACCCAGGAGGCTCCAGGAACCAGGCAAAAGGAGGAAAAAAAAATCAAATCAATCCCGCAGTATGAATTTATTCCCAGGGGGGTCCGAGGCACCAATATTTTCTCTCCCCTCCATTAAAGAGGTAACACCAGCCCCACACAGAAGCCCCTTACGTGTCCAGCGCGGGAGCTGGAAGAGTGACACAGGGAGTGAAACCCACGGGAGGTTAAATGGCATCACCTGGAGGGCTGGAAGGAGAACACTGACGGTAGCAAATGGCTCCTTTTGTTTGCCTTCCTGCATCCCTGGGATCTGCGTGGTGCTGGCGATGCAGGGAGAGGGGCAGGGATGCTGCAGGGGGTTGGGATGCTGAGCAGGTCCCAGGGCTGCTGAGCTGGAGATGTGGGAGGATCAGAATAGAATCACAGAGTCACACAATCATTAAGGTTGGAAAGGGCTTCCAAGATCATCGAATCCATCACTAACCCAACACTGCCAGGTCCCCCTGAGCTCCCTGTGGTGCTGGGATCCACCTAATCCAGGTGCTCTGTGGCTGAGCCTCAGCTCCCCGGGAGGGATCATTGTCTACCAGAGGCATTGATCCTGACCACGGATCCAGGGAGGTGCAGGGTCCTGGGGAGATCCTGGTCAAGTGGAACATTAAACCCTTCACCCTGAGGGGGAGCCCACAGGGGACCCCGCCGGCCCCCAGGGCTGAGCAGGGCCAGGCAGGGGAGTGTGCAGCTGCTCAGGGCTCAGGTCCTGCCACCAGAGCCGTGTCCTTGGGGCTGCGATCCTGCCCCAGTCCCAGCAGGCGGGGAAATCAGAAACCCAGCCGTCCTCTGCACACCAGAACCAGCTGGAGCTTCACCTCCTCATCCCCTGACAGGAGCGTGAAGCTCCTGGTTTCCCATGGGATGTGGTGTCCCCTCCTGGCATCAGGTGTGCTGGCAAGGTGGTCCCAGCTTCCACCTACTGCAGGTTATTGCCTTTGGTGATGGCCTGGGGAGATGTGGAGCACTCCACAGTGCCTGGTGGGAGCTGCTTTGCTCTGGAATTCCCCTCCCTAAGCTCTGAGTTTGGCCAAGGTCTCCTGGAGAGGATCAGCACAGAAACACCAAGAGCGCCTGGTGAAACTTCCCTTCGTGCCCTGGGAAAAGCTTCTTCTGCAGCCACAGGAGAGGGAGGTACCCTTCCCTCCGTGCTGCGAGGGCTGGGCCAGGATCTGGCAATGGTTTCACACTGCCACAGGGCAGGATTGGGGATACTGGGGGGAAGTTCTTCCCTGTGAGGGCGGGGAGGCCCTGGCACAGCTGTGGCTGCCCCTGGATCCCTGGCAGTGTCCAAGGCCGGGTTGGACGGGGCTTGGAGCAGCCTGGGATAGTGGGAGGTGTCCCTGCCCATGGCAGGGCTGGCACTGGATGGGCTTTGAGGTCTCTTCCAACCCAGTCCAGTGATTCTGTGAGTCTGTGATTTCCTTTTTCATACAGTGAGAAAAAAACTCCTCCTTTTCACTCATTGCCCTCAAAGCTCAGGCTTTTCCTTCACAGGTCAAATTTCGAGCATCCTCAGGAGATGCATCAAACCACATCAAATCCACCTGAGCACCAAACTGGGCCCACCTAGTGGAGCTGCAGTTGGAGCTACGTGGTCTTTGCTGAGTTTTGGGGAGGACAGCAGGGCCAGGGGTCGTGAGGGGCTGGGACAAGCAGCCCCGGGGTATTTCTGGCTCTGACTGCACAGCTCCAAGCAGAGCTATCACCTTCCCACCACGATGCACCCAATCGTTAGAAATTTAAAACAAAATGTAAAACAAGGAATAATGGTAACAAAAAAGGCTTAATTAATTGAAGTAAATTGCATCACAATAGTGATTTCTCAGTAACTTGGCTAAGTGCCCCATTATTCTGATTTCTCTCAGTATTCATGGATACTAAATAAATCACGGCCCTGCACTTACAGCCTGTGCAGAGGGGCAGGGGGATGGAGGTCCTGCCATCTCCTCCTTCTCTCCATCGATATCCCAGCACTTCCTGAGTGTCCGCCTTAAATGGCAGCCAGAGAAATGATCATCAGAAGGAATTAATTGTACAGCAGGGCTTTTTTTTTCTCTTTTTTTTTACTTCTTTCTTTTTTTTTTTTTTTTTTTGGTGGGGGTAGGGGAGGTTCTTTTTCTTTTCTTTTTTTTTTTTTTTTCTTTTTTTACCCTTTGCAAAAAATTTCCCCTGGAGATTTACCAGGAAGGTTTTTCCCAATTTCTTTCCCCTTGGTGCAGCCCTGGTCTGGTTATCAATATCCTATCACTGCCAGTTTATTTGAAAGTATTTATTTTCCCACTGCTTGGGCTGCCTAGCTGCTCCCAGCAGTGAGGAGCTCGGCTCAGCTCGGGGGCTGGCACCTCCCTGGGCATCGTTTGGTTTGCTGGAAGGGACCAGTGACCTGGTACCGGGTACCCAAGACTATGGCGAGGGCCAGGGGCAGCAGCTGGGTCACATTGAGTGAGAATTTGCGAGGCTGATCAATCTTTGGGAGCAGCTTGGAGCCTGCTGGGTGCCAGCCTGGAGAGCTTCGAACTGCTTTGGGCGGGTTGATGAGACGCCAAGCAGGAAAGGCGCCCCGAAAGCTGGGATGAGGAGGATGCCGGACCCCATCCCTGCAGACGCAGCCGCGGGAGCGGGGTCCCGCATTCCGGCATTCCCGGCACGGACCCACCGGGGCACCGCGGCCTTTGTTCTCCCACCCTCGCTAATCACTGCTGGCTGTACCAAGCCTGACCAGCCCAGAGGCGTCTTCTCCAGGAGCCTGATGATGGAAAAATCCCTGCGAGGTGCTGCAGCCCCGTCCCTCCTCCCCGCCGGAGCGGGGCTTGGTACGGCCAGCATTGATCCGATCGCCGCTCGATGGCATCAGCAGCGGGGAGGCTCCGGGTGGGGGGACGGACCCTGCCACAAAGACGCGTCCTCAGCCTCAGTGGCTCCGTGGGATCCCGCTCCGGGATCGGCTCCCAGGATCTCCTCAGTGATCTCCCGGCAGCTGCCACGGTCCCCTCCGTGCCATGGAGGAGGTGACGTGGTGCAGTCGCGTTATCCCTCGGGTATCACAGCAGCTTTTCCTTCTCTCGTCTCCTCCAAAGCATCATCCCCTCTCTCCTCTCGAGCGTCCCTGGAGACCTCATCCCCAAAACCCACCCAGGGCCAGCCCAGCCACCTCTCCTCTGTGCAATTCCTATGGAGCGGCCACTGCTGCGAGGGGCCGAGGAATCGATAAATCAATGGCAATCAAGATCCCCAGGTGCAATCATAATTAATGTTCATCCCTGATGGATCATGTCATGGTTTCGCCATGTTCACGTGAGCCGGGATGATAAAACCGACTGTTTAATGGAGCTTTTGCAGATCCCTTCCCGTTCCCTGCCCTCCCCAGGGGTGTCCCCTCTCCGGCAGGAGGGACAGAGGTGACACCCCAGGACACCCAAGGAGTCATTTGGAAAGAGGCCCAGCGCGGTGGAGCCTCCAAGGGGGCTGGGTGTGCCGGGAGCGGGCGGTCACAGGGTGTTCGTGCTCAGGGTGGGTGACAGCACTGCTGTGGCTGGGCACGCTGCCGCCGCGAGGGCACCTCGGAGGGTGGGTGTCACCGCTGGGTGCCACAGGCAGCGCTGGCAGGTGTGGAGAGCTCCTTCCCCAGCTCGCTACTCCCAGAACAGCTCCCAGCCGTGCAGGGCTCTCTGTCCAGCCCAAATCCCCGGCGGAGGCTGGCGGGGAGCCCTGTGAATGGCACAAGGCCGGACTAACCAGGCTCGGATCAATCCATGGACGCGCAGCGCTGGTTGTACAGCGCTGTGCTCCCCTCGCTGCAGTGACACCCTCGTTCCCGAGAGATCCCTTTGTGCCGCCGGCCCCCGCGGGCCCTGGTGGCGGTGGCCGTGGCTTAGGGGATGCTCCCCTGTCCTGCCGCGCTGGCATCCGCGCTGGCCGCGGGCACGGAGGGGTGCCGAGGCTCCCTCAGCTTGGCTGCTTGGCAGCTGGGCGGACGATGAGCCCCGGGGTTTCACTGCGAGGTACAGATGGAGCGGGGGAAAGCAGAGGGATGCCCTCCCTGCTGGTGCTTTTTGCTCCCGTTCCGTGGCTCTGCTGCTCGATGATCGCTGCCCGCGGGAGCAGCCCCACTCAGTTCCCGATGGCCGCTGCCCTCTCCAGGGATCAGGGATGGCACTGGCTCCAATCCCCGGCCCCGTGCGGGTCGTGGCTGCTTTCTCAGCACCCTCCACAATCATCTGGGGAGATGCAGCGGCCGAGGCTGAGCTTCAGCCCTCCCATCCCACCGGCTCATCCGAGCCTCCCGGAAGGCTCAGAGATCCCCGCAGCTGGAGACTTTTGTCTGTAGCCTTTCACTAACAGCTGGGTGGATGCCAAAATTCCTCAAAATTCCTCAAAATTCCCACTTTTGAGGTGCTGTCCGGGGCCATTCCGGAGGCTGCAGGAAGTTGGGAAGCGCCCGGGGAGCGCAGCAGCAGCAGCAGGGCCTGGCGGGAGCCCACGAAGCCGAGCCGGGTATCGATTTCCCATTGATCCCATGCAACCACATTCTGCAGCGGCTGCTGTCCTACATTTCAATCCCACACCTTCGCCTCTGACTTTAATGGGCTTCATCACAGCCCAAAGCTTTATTTAACCAAGAGGGGAGGGAAGGGCAGGCGGCTGCCAGAAATCAGAGCAACCGGGTCCCCGGGGTAGATCCTCTGGATCCCTCCCTGCTCCCAGGACAAGTTCTCTGGGTGTTTCAGGGAATGTGGGTGCCCCCACACCCCCACAGCCCTGAGGAGGGGGTGCTCCGGGTGTCGGTGACAGCATCCTGCTCTCCGGCAGCGCTGCCACCCCCGGCTCTCTCTGCCCCTGTCCTGGCTGTACCCGCACAGCTCCATCTCCTGAACGAGGGGCTCCAGCCGCAGCCGGAAGGGCAAAACGAAGCTCCGCCTAAGCGGGGATCTGCATAATAACGTGTGTGGGAGCGCTGCCGCCATCCCACAGCCCAGATGTGGGGTTACGGACTACACGTACCCCCCACCACAGCTGGAAGATGAATATGGAGGAGTTGGGTCCGGTTAGGGATGCCTGCGTCTTCCATGGGCGTTCCTTGAGCCTCCATCAATGCAAATCGATGTTACGGTGGTCCGGAGCGCTGGGATTCAACTCCTGCGAGCAGCCTGCGGGGCTGGAAGCAGGGAGACAGTGCAGATCGAGCAGGGGAGAACGGAGAGAAGCAGCTGAGCATGGGGTCACCCCTGGGACCTGGGATGGAGAGGCCAGGAGCCATCCCCAAACCCTCCTGGAGAAGGATCCTGAGAGATGGGCGAAGGAAGCAGTGGTGGGGAGGGATGGTTGGTGTTCCAGACCTGCTCAGGCAGACGGCCCTGGTAGAGGCAGGTAAACATCCTCACCATTCCTCCTCATTTTCCAGGTTTTCCTGCACTGTGTGGGTGCCGGGCTGGTGAATTCCCCCCACACCCTTCCAGCAATTCAGCAATGTCTCTCCAGAGGCTGCCAGCAGCTCAGGTGAGCCATGGCTGGGAGCAGGAAGAGACGCAGGACTTGAGAGCGAGAAGGATAGAGGACCTAGGAGCAGGAGGGATGAAGGACTTAGAAGCAGGAGAGATGGAGGACCTGAGAGCAGGAAGCTCAGGGAGCAGGATGGATGGAGGACCTGGGAGCAGGAGCAATGCAGGACCTGCGATGAAGAAGGATGGAGGACCTGGGAACAGAAGGGGTGGAGGACTTGGGCACTGGGAAATGCCCAAAACCACTTCAGGCTTTCCTGGTGGCACAGCCCAGCTCCTCTGGCCCCTTTCAGGTCTCTTCCCAAGATGTGTTTTAGTGCTGATTTCAATGGGAGAAGCTCAAAGCCAATGTCAGCCTCTTGCAAAGAGCCCCCACTGCCATACCATCCTCCCCCTGCTCCCTACAGCTCCCAGCCCATGCTCCTGCTCCCTCCCTGGGGCAGAATATGGATGCTGTGCTTATTTTTGATTTATTCCAAGCTGAAAAAGAAATACATTTTCTTCAATTATTAATCAGTGAGGTGTGAGAGGGGGGCACGAGCTGGAATTAACTCGGTGACCTTTGGGGGTGGGGTTTTAGCTCCCTGCCTCCCCCCACGGCCGAGCCCAGCACGTGTTCCCTGTCCTCTCAGCACACACGGGGCTGCTGCCATGACCAAGCCCCTGGCAGATGTCCCCAGGGCTGCTGAGGGTGTGTAGATGATGGGGACACTGTAGGACACAGGCACCCAGCCCAGGCTAGGGGGACATCCAGAGCCACCCTGGTGTTCACACCCACCTGTGCATGGGCGACCTGAGCCCAGACAGGGTCAGGGCTGTGGATCCATCTTCCCTGCTCTGCTCTGTCCCACCACACCTTCCTCAGTGCCTCTGGTCACACGGAGTCACAGACCCTTGGAAAGACCTTTAAGATCATCGAGTCCAAGCTGTGCCCCATCCCCTCCTTGTCACCAGCCCAGAGCACTGAGTGCCACACCCAGCCTTCCCTTGGACACCTCCAGGGATAAGGACACCACCACCTCCCTAGACAGTTCCAAGGCCTGACCACCCTTCCCATGAAGAAATTCCTCCTGATGTCCAACCTGAACCTCCCCTGGTGCAACTTCAGGCCGTTCCCTCTCCTCCTGTCCCTGCTCCCTGGGAGCAGAGCCCAAATCCCACTGGCTGCTCCTCCTGTCAGGGAGTTGTGCAGAGCCACAAGGTCCCCCCTGAGCCTCCTTTTCTCCAGGCTGAGCCCCTTTCCCAGCTCCCTCGGCTGCTCCTGGGGCTCCAGGCCCTTCCCCAGCTCTGTTCCCTTCCCTGGACACGCTGGAGCCCGTGGATGCCTCTCTTGCAGTGAGGGCTCAGAACCAGGCACAGGATTTGAGGTGTGGCCTCAGCAGTGCCAGCACAGAGGGACAATCCCTGCCCTGGCCCTGCTGCCCACTCTGGTTTTGATACGAGCCAGGTGCCAGCGGTCTTCTTGGCCAGCTTGGCCACGCACAGGTCCTTGGACAGGGTGGGACACCCCAACACCACCTCTGCTCCTACTCAGCCACTCTCCTATAGAGACACAGCAGGATCAGGGCCCCCACGGCTTCCTGAACTCCTTTGGGTGCCCCCCGTGGGATCCCAGCCAGGACAGAGGCCACATCTCCCTCTCCCTCCTTTGGCTCTTGGCTTCTGCTCTTGGCATTGGGTGAATGCCCAGTTTTAGGTGTCTCAGGAGGCTTTGGCAAGAAGGCAGCTGGGCAGGAGAAAGGAGAATTTTGGACTTCTCCTCCACCCTGCTGCCTTGAAAACAGCCCAGAGCCAAGGCCCAAGGCCAGAGTCACCCTGCCTCCCTCAGAAGGGTGGGGAGGCCCCGAGCCCAGCAGGACAAGGCAAAGTTGGCCTTGGGAAGTTGGAGCATCTCCGGCACAGGCGCGTTCTGGGCTCCCTGCCCCCTCCCGTGGCCCTCCCTCCCTCCCTCCCCGAAAGCAGCACTGCGGCAGCAGCACCAGCAAACTGATCAAGGCGGGAGGACTGATCAATAGGTGTATTGAGCACTGTTCAAGGTACGCTGATTTTTGCGGATTCAGTGCTAACCTCACGCTGGAGCCCCGAGCTGCCTCTTGTGCCCTGGCACCATCACCCCAGCACCGACTGGGCCAGCCCTGTCCCTCCTGGGGACAGCCAGCGCTCGCCCAGCAGGCAGCACAGACCTCGCAGGCTCGAGGCGCTGGTGGCGCTTTCGGCTGGACAGCAGGGGGACAGTGAGCAGCTCCCGGGGGCATTTCTTCACAGCGGGTTCATGTCACAGCCTTGGGGACAGCCTTGTGAGTGGGGATCAGACCCTCTCAGACAGGGACATCCACGCTGTGAGATTCCCAGGGATGGCGATGGAGGAGCTGGGGTCATTGTGATGGTGGGAAGAAGAGAACAACCACCTCAGACTGTCCTTGAGCAGAGGGTGAGGGAGGAGATTCTGCCCCTCTGCCCCACTCAGGTGAGACCCCACCTGCAGAGCTGCCCCAGCCCTGGGGAACAACAGCAGGAGGACATGGAGCTGCTGGAGCCAGTCCAGAGGAGGCCACGGAGATGCTCCCAGGGCTGGAGCCCCTCTGCTCTGGGGACAGGCTGGGAGAGCTGGGGGTGCTCACCTGGAGAAGAGAAGGCTCCAGGGAGAGCTCAGAGCCCTTTGCAGGGCCTAAAAAGGCTCCAGGAGAACTGGAGAGGGACTGGGGACAAGGAATGGAGGGACAGGACACAGGGAATGGCTTCCACTGCCAGAGGGCAGGGATAGAGGGGATATTGGGGAGGAATTCCTGGCTGTGAGGGTGGGGAGGCCCTGGCACAGGGTGCCCAGAGCAGCTGTAGCTGCTCCTGGATCCCTGGCAGTGCCCAAGGCCAGGTTGGCCGGCACTTGGAGCACCCTGGGACAGTGGGAGGTGTCCCTGCCCATGGCAGGGGTGGCACTGGATGGGCTCTAAGGTCCCTGATGCCCCAAACCATCCCAGGACTCTCTGAGAACCATCTGTGGCTCATGGGCTGGACCGAAGGCAACGGTGGGAGGGGGGAACCCTCCAGCAGCCCAAACTTCCTGGCAGTGCTTGGATGGAAAACACAGGATGATCCCAGCCCCACGCCACGCTCCGTGGCCTCTGGAAGGGACTCTGGAGCCCTGGCTGGCTGGTCCCGGGCTGCAGCTCCAGGAGAAGCCCAGGGGATGCGCTCCTGGCTCGAGGTCTGGCACGGCCCCTCCCGGCATCGCCGGCGCTGAGGCTCTGATGGAAAAGGATTTTCCCATTCAGCCTCCCCCAGCTCGCTGACAGCCACGAGGGGAGGGATGGGGAAGGCAGATAGCCCGGAGAGGCTGATAAGGTGCTGGGAAAGATAACACAGAAATTGAACAGAACTTCATGTGAAGAGCTGCTGCTTTAAACCTGTCCCAGCCCCTTCGCTACCGAGCACGGAGGGACATTACACCTTGTGAGGTAAAAATAGCACATTTAATGAAGCTGGGAAAACGTCAATTGTATTTGGTTGGAATTGCAGAGACCTCATTTCCATGTTCCCCATGAAAACGCTTGGGCTTTGGAACAGATATGAAAGCTCCACACGTTGATCTGCAAAATGAGCTTTGAGCCAGAAAAGCAGCGGGAACCAAACACAAAACCTTGTCCCACACCCCCAGGTCTGACCATTCTCGCTCTCACACAGCTCAGGGGTTCAGATTTTGGTTGCCTAGGGGAAAAAAGTAGTACATTTTAATCCTGCTAAATTTGTGACAGAAATTTGCCACCTAAGCTGAATTCTGCTCCAAAACCGAGGGCATTTGGGAGTGAAAGTTGAAGGGAATGGGAGACCATCCAGGCTGCAAATGCATTTAGGGGGAAAGGGATGGACCATTGGCCTCTCAGATGCTGTCTTTGATTTAGGAGGAAGGGAAATGTCTGGCTCTGGAGAGGAAGGAAATGTCTCTGCTCACTTTAACCTGGAGGGAAGGACGTGTCCTGGCCCCTGTCCCAGTGCCACTCCAGCAGGACAGAGCCGCATTTTCAAGGGAGAAGGGCACTGGGGAGGGTGGGGATGCCACTGATGCCATTTCACTTCACTCCGCAGCACTCGGCTCACACGCTCTCCAAGGGGCTCATCCGTCACACTCCTCGTTAGGGAAAATCTATTCTAAAAACCTCTAATTTTTATTTTGAAGCCTAATAGAGCTCGGTGGTAATTTTCACTTTAAATAACGATTACACACTTTGAAGTACAAGGTGTGCCTGAGTGCCCCTGCCCGGAGTGAGGAGTGGGGCCTGGCTGCTCCCTTCCCTCTGGGCAGGACCCAGGTGATGGTGCCCAGTGCTCCACAAGTGCAAGTCCTATTTGCACCCCTTAAGTCGGTCTTTTTTCTATTTAGAAGGAAGGATTTGGGGCAAGCTTTCATTGGGAAGTGCTGACATCAGGCCTGAGGCAGCTCTTGGGCCAAGGTGGTGACACCAACTCCATCCCTGCTCACACAGGGGCTTTGGGAAGGAGCAGCTCCAAAACCCAGAGCGAGATGTGGCACCTCCCAGGCAGAGCTGGTGGGTTCCTAAAAGCACCCTGAGAAAAAAAGGCGCATGATAAAAGGGACTCAGCCCCCGAGGTTTCTCACCCTGTTCCCATCTCTCGTCTTCCCTGCTCTCTGCTGATCCCTTCCCCTGCTATTTCCCATCTCCCTGCCCCCAAAATGTGACCCAGGAGCCGCTGTTGTGCACCTGGAGAAGCTGGGCTGGCTCTGCAATGTCCCTGGAAAGGTCCTGTGTGAGAGAGTGACATTTCCCATGGGAGCTGCCAGGGAGCTCCACAGGGGGATTGCCTTGCTGGGAGCACTGTCTGCTGAGCCAGGACCTCCCTGGCCAGCCAGGGAGCTGGCAGATCCCGAGGGAAACACAGGCAAGAGCCGAGCTCTGCTGAGAGAGCTGCGCGTTTGCTGCAGCCCAGCAGAGCCCTCGCAGGAGCTGGAAGCTCTGGAAGCTGAGCTGGAGCTGGAGCTGGAGCTGGAGCTGGAGCACTCAGGGGGAGGTGGGAGAGAGTCAGACACTCATTGGGCAACAGCTGGGCTCGAGCTGGGACAGTTCCCGGGATCTGGGCAGGGCTGGAAATGTTCCCTGAGCACAGGAGCTGCTCTGGAGCCTCTCCTCACCCTCCTCTTCCATTTCCATCTTCTGAGCCACTCTCCAGCCCTCAGCTCCATCCATTCCTGAGCTCCATCCAGCCCAAAGGTCCATCCATCCATCCCTGACCTGCACCCATCCCTGACTTCCATCCATCCCTCAGGCCCATCCAGCCCAAAGGTCCATCCATTCCTGAGCTCCATCCAGCCCAAAGTTCCATCCATTCCTGAGCTCCATCCA
>WEKY01013372.1:19309-59030 GCA_013390045.1 Picathartes gymnocephalus | reverse complement strand
TCCATCCATCCCTGAGCTCCATCCATCCCTCAGCCCCATCCAGCCCTCAGCTCCACCCCTCCATCCCTCATGTCCATCAGTCCCTCAGCCCCACCCATCCCCGCCCTCTCCTCCACATCACCTCATGATGGGCTCTTAGCCCACCGAGCAGGGCAGCCTCGAGCTGCTCAGAGCTCCCAGGCAGGCAAACTCTGCTCCCTGTCCCCTGCACCCATCCAGCCCCATCCATCCCCACTTTCCCTGGCAGATCCCAGCTCCTCCTTGGCCTGGCTGGTACCCAGGGGTTGCTTGGGGAGGGTCCACCGAGGCCTCACGAACCCACCCAAGCAACAAACAGAGAAAGAGATGCAAGGATGGAAAATTCCCCTTCATAATTAATAAATGAAGAATATTGTTGTTAATCGATGTAGCTGTGAAGAGAATATCGATCCCAGCCTCATGCTATTTTTTGTGCGGCTTAGATTTTTACACCTCATTTAGAGGCAGGTCTCTCTGGGGACCTCTTAACACCAAAAGATATTTGCAAGAGTCCAAAGTAGAAGGGAAGAAAAGGGGGGAAAAAGATTAATTATTACCAGAGCTGGAGAATTATGTGCGTGTCCCATTGTGGCCAACTGCAGCATGGATTTGAATATTTGATTAATAGCAATTCCAGCCAGGGTTGATAACTTATCTCCACACTGGGTATTTAATAAACAAGTGGGAGCCATTAGAAACATTTTTAATATTAATCCCAGGAAATTATGCTGATGAAAGCCAACCCTTTGCCTGTTGGGACTACGCAAGGAGAACTCCCTGCTCTCTTGCCTCATTCCATCTTTGGGTGGTTTGAATCCCTCTGTGCCTCAGTTTTCCTTTTCCAAGATGGATAAACCCAGAGTTGGAGGGGGTTAAAGCACGAGCGAGGAACTCTCATTAACCCCAAACCTCTGAGGAACAGCCAAGGACATGGTTGGGGTGAGCAGTGGGAGCAGCAGCCTCAGGGGGCTGCTGGGACGCTCTGCAAGGTCTCAGTGCAAGGGTGGGTTCACTCCAGGAGGGATTTCATCCCAGCTGCTGGCTCCTGGCTCTGGGATGAGGCAGAGCAGGAGCTGTGTGTGTCCCTGTACCAAACCACGGCTGGTGGGGACATGGTCCAGCCTTCTGAAGTGGTAAGAACAGGTCAAAGAGCTGAGGAGAGGTGGCATTCCTGAAAACTCTGGCAAAATCCACGCGGGAGGCAGCAGGAGGTCCTGGACCAGGCTCATCAGGGACACCACAGCTCACCCTGGCTCCCTGGAGATGTTCCTCCAAATGAGCCATGAAACCTCACCGTGGCAGGCAGGGATTCCTCCCGCTGCGAGGCTTCATGGGAGGGGTGGAGAGGGCAGAAATTAAACCCTAAATAGGAGGGTGGTGGTGGATCCTGCTCCACACAAGTTCTGCCACTGCCACCTGGAGTTTGGGTTTGGGTTTCAGACCAGGGTGGTAAATTTAGGTCAAATTTCAGCCAAGTAAGGAGGGGAAAAATGTGTGAAGGAAAAAAATAAAATTAGAAAACACCAAAAGTTTGGCTTTCTACTGTCATAAAATATTCCCAAGAATCAACACATGGTCCCCAAAAAGGGAGGCTGGGCCTGCCTGTGGTGGATTAAACTCAGCATTTAGGCATGATGCAAAGGCAGAATCAGCAGGAGGAGTGGGATTCTCCTTGGCAAGGCAAAGGGAGATCTTTAAAGTCCCTTCCAAAGCAAAGCAAAGCAAAGCAAAGCAAAGCAAAGCAAAGCAAAGCAAAGCCAAGCAAACCGAAGCGAAGCAAAGCAAAGCAAAGCAAAGCAAACCAAACCAAACCAAACCAAACCAAAGCAAAGCAAAGCAAACCAAACCAAACCACTCCATGATTCTATGAAAGCAGCAGCCCCCAGGCTGTCATAGGAATTTGCTGGATAGGAGATGGCAAAAGCCATTCTTGCTCAAAAAACACCCCAAGATGAGGAGATGGGGAGAGCAGCAAGGGATGGAGGAATGTGTACAGGGGGTGGGACAGGACCCACCGGGATGCCCCACCCCCGGCAGGGCACTTCCAAAAGAGTCACTGCCACTGTCCTGGCCCTGCCTGGGGACAGCTGTGTCACCTCTGTCCGCGGGAGCCTCGGGACGGGGAGGGAGCAAGCGGGCTGCGGGGACGGGAGCGGCACGGCCGGGATGTTCTCCCTCCTCCACACTCCAGCAGGGCTCGCACATCCATCTCCTCCTTCGGCCGTGATAGGCCCTGCTGCTGCAGATCCATGCAGATCAATGCAAAATTAATTAGAGTAATCAACTCAGCTGTACCACAGAGATCATACAGGCAGGGTTTTAGGTGACTAATTGGTGGAAGCTGACAGCCAGTGTCCCCGGTGTCTTAGAGGTATTAACACTTTTTTCTCTGTAGATTAATTACCTTTTTCCACCTTTCACTTGATGGGCCCGTCCGTGCTGTGCTGTTTGGGGGGAGCAGGGATGGAAGCCAGGCCCGAGGAGCATCCCATGGAGTGCAGTGCCCAGATCTGGGAGCAGGCAAGCCCGGGTTCCACTGGGGGGCACAGCTTTGGCACCACCAGCCTGATTTTCGGGGACGGGTGGGTGTCCCTGTCCCCCTGCTGAGCCTGCCGGCCATGGCACACTCGTGCACATTCACAAGGGGCCACTCTCTCTGTTGTGCCTGTCCCAACAGATCCACGGAGCCTCCACATCCCTCCTCCTCTGCCTGGGATCAGGGCTGACACCACCAGAGCACCTTCTGGCCAAGGCTGGTGCCCACACTGCCGGTCTGAGGTTGTTTCACAGGCCCATGAGGAGGTTAAAAGGTGGATTTGCTCAAATAGCGGCACAGGGGCTCTGGGATAGAGACCTAATGAGACTCTGATGCCGCTGCCATACGAGCTGGGATCCGGGCAGAGGCTCTTAACAGCCAGGGTAATTAATCACCTCCAGTTATCCACCGCCAGAGATGGCTGTTCCATCACCTGGACTCTAAGTTGCCACTGGGCCTCTTCCTGCTGCGAGTGTTCTGGCTTGGATGGAAATCATGGCAAGAGAGAGAGAGAGAGGGACAAAAACTCAGCACTGCTGGGGCCCCACCTCAAATCCTGTGTGCAGTTCTGAGCCTCTCACTGCAAGAGACACTGAAGGCTGGAGCATGCCCAGCATGTCCCCAGGGAGGGGAACAGAGCTGGGGAAGGGTCTGGAGCCCCAGGAGCAGCTGAGGGAGCTGGGAAAGGGGCTCAGCCTGGAGAAAAGGAGGCTCAGGGGGGACCTTGTGGCTCTGCACAACTCCCTGCCAGGAGGGGCAGTGAGGGGGGGGGTCGGGCTCTGCTCCCAGGGAACAGGGACAGGAGGAGAGGGAACGGCCTCAGGCTGGGCCAGGGGAGGTTCAGGTTGGATATTGTGGAAAATTTCTTCACTGAAAGCATGATCAAGAATTGGCACAGGCTGCCCAGGGCAGGGATGGAGCCACTTCCATCCCTGGAGGTGTTCAAAAAGCAAAGGAGATGTGGCATTTTGCCGTGTGGCTCGGTGGGCGGGGAGGCATTCAGTCGAAGGCTGATCTTGGAAGAATTTCCCAACCTCAGTGATTCCCTCTGGCTGTGATTCCACAACGGTCCCAGGTGATGTTCCTGGTGACCTTCACCCCTGAGCTTGGGGAGCGAGGGGAACTCTCCCCTTAGCTTTGACAGACGAGGGGTCAAAGCACAGGTGAGTAACCAAAGGTGTTTCCTGCCTTAGTGAAACACATCAGAGGCGCTGGCTGGACATGGAGGGAGGCAGCAGAGCCCTCCTCCTGCCCAGGACCTCAGTACTGAAACCCCACGAGCTGAGCCCTGGGATGTCACTTGTCCCTGGTGCAGGGAGTCTCTGCCAGGCCAGGTCAGCAGCAGCTTTCCCAGCCCAAGTCTTCAGCTGCCCAAAGGGGAGGTGTTCAATCCAGTCCAGTCACCAGACTGAGGCCACCAGAGAAGGATCTGCACCCTCAGAGAGCCATTTGTCCCCTCTGACGGCTGCTGTCCCAGAGCCAGGATGAATGGTGCTCTGGAGGAGGACAGATGTCCCTGCCCAGCTGCCACGGCCACCTCGTGCTCATCCCGGGCTGGGCGGTGCATCCTGCCACCCCTGCTCCAGGGCTCTGGCTCAGAGCAGGTTTTATTGGCAGGGATAACAGAGAGGGCAGTGGGAAGGGCCAGCCAGGGAAGCCAAAGTCTCCAAGCCCAGGGGTTCGTGGGCACAGCACTGGTGGAATGGAGATGCTTTTTGGATGAGCGGGGAAGTGAGGACTCAGTAGAATGTGCTACTTGTTCGAGGAGCATCCAGACAGGGGGTCATGCCCAGGGACAGGACCTGCTCCGAGGAGCTCAGCAGCTTGGACAGGCAATGGATTTAAACTGAAAGAAAGTAAGGATGGATGGGATATTGGGAAGGAATTGTTGGCTATGAGGGTGGGGAGGCCCTGGCACAGGGTGCCCAGAGCAGCTGTGGCTGCCCCTGGATCCCTGGCAGTGCCCAAGGAGGGGGCTTGGAGCAGCCTGGGACAGTGGAAGGTTTCTCTGCCCATGGCAGGGGGTGACACTGGATGAGTTTCAAGGTCCTTTCCAGCCCAAACCACTCCATGACTCTGTACTGGCAGGGTGGGTGACCTGCAGAGCCGGCGACCAGCGACTCTGGGGTAGAGCCAGCACCTGACTCCAAACCCCAGCAGCACCCAAGTCACATCAAAGCCTTGATCCTCCCTTTGTGTTTACCTTTCTTAAAATACAAAAGCAAAACCGCTGTACCTTTCCTGCAGGATAAAAGGCAATTTTCTAAGAGAAGTGCCTCTCTTTCCATACAGCTTCAGTCAGCCCCCTTCAAAAATCAAACTTTCCGATGTGGTAGCTTCCCTTGGGAGGGGTTTGGGGTGGTGAAAGGGGTCGTGCAGAGAGGTCAGCACTGTGTCCCACAGCAGCACTCCCGGTCCCCCTGCCCCAGCAGGGCCTGATGCCCCAAGACAGGGCGGGCAGAAGCTGCTGATGCCTGTCCAGGTCTCGGTTCCCCATCCCTGGCGGTACCGGCTGGGTCACAGCACCCTGGGGGCTCCATAAAACACCAACCCGTGCCTCATCCCATCCCCGCAGCGAAAATTCTCTCCTGGTTCTGTGGTGACCCTGCTGCCAGCTCGCAGGCAGGCAGAGGGCTGAGGGAGGGCCATCATTCCCTCCTCAGCTCCCAGCACTTCAGAGTGCTTTCATCCCTGAAAGCTTTGCCGGGGAAGAAAGGAGAGTGGCCTGAGCCCCGGCAGCACCCTAAGTGCTTTCCTTTTTTAACAAAGCCCTGGCGAGGGGGAGGACGAAGCCAGGGCTGAGCAGGCCCCACACCAGCAGCAGGCAGGGCCCTCCCCACCGTGGGTTATCGGGATTTGTCCATCCTTAAAAATAAATCTTCCCCAGTTTCCTTTTATGGGGCCTTTCAAGCCGTATCCCCCAGGTCCTCATGGAGGGTAATGAAGGCGCAAGGCAGGGCTTAGAGCTGCCTGAATTATTCATCAGGAATAATATTTGTGGCCCTTTCCTTCTTGTGGTGAATCAATGGAGAATTTACGGGTGGGGATCCCCACTACTGGGGAGCCATTGGAGTGGGGACAGCAGTATTTGCCAAAAATGGGGGATTCACCACCCTTCCCATGGGCCTTCAGCTCAGAGATCCCAGGCACAGCTACAGGGGTTGGGCTGGTTTTTGGCAAAAGTCAAGCCTGGCCCTGCCTGGGGGAGGCTCAGAAGCACAAGGGAAGGAAGGGCCATGTGGGAGGGGTGGCTGCAGATCCCCCCCAGCACCGTCTGAACCTCTGGGGTAGCAGCCCATGCACAGGGGCACCGTGGACACACAGAGCTCACCTGGCAGAGCACAGCGCCGTCTGAGGCGTCTCCTCACAGCCCCGCTGGCTCCTTTGGCAAGTTAGGGTTGGAGCAGGGCCTTCACTGTGTGAGGAAGCTCTTCTGGGGAAGCTGAAGGCAGGACCGTGCTCCTGGGCCGGCTCCATACGCGCTGCAGCCGCTCCCTGTGAGCCGTAGGGAACCAAGGAGAGCTCCAGCAGAACCTGGACCCGCTTCTCACCTTCCTGCTGGCTCTGAGGTCTCCCTTAACCTGGAGCAGGGCAAGGGGAAATCACATTTCTGCCTTTGCATGGGCAGCTAATGCTGCAATGAGCCCTGCTTCCCATCCCATCCCATCCCATCCCATCCCATCCCACCCCACCCCACCCCATCCCAGATAAGGAGATAGAGAAGTGGTTTTGAGAGCTTCTTTTTGAGGGAATTGCAGTTTTAAATGTGAACTGAGCAGTTTTGTAGGGGTCCATCCCATCTTTCTGCTTTTTTTCCCTGCCAGGGATGAGGCTCCCAGCAGCAGCAACACCCCAGCAGAGGGGAGGAAGCTCCATGGACAGTTCTCCTTGCAGAGCCACCGAGCAGCTTTGGGGAAAGGCCCTTTCTCAGCTGCTTCTGGGATGGGCAGATCCTTACTCAGAGCAGAGGGACCTCACAAGGGATCACCTGCAGCTGGCTCAGAGTGGGCAGAAGCAACTCCCTGGTTTGGATTTAAAGAACAGGTCATGGAATCGTGGAATGGTTTGGTTTGGAAGGGACCTTAAAGCCCATCTTATTCCACCCCCTGCTATGGGCAGGGACAGCTTCCACTGGACCAGGCTGGACACTTGGACACTTGCAGGGATGGGCCAAGATCAGATCATGCCCAGCCACGTGCAAACTGCACTGACCACAGGGATCAGCTTTTGCTGCAACAGCAATTCCTGAGATGTAGAACTCGACTTTTGGATCTGAGGTTTGCACCTGCACCCCTTCCACCCAAAAAAAAACCCTCCAAGAGGGCTTCACACACCTCCCCACGCAGTCCCCCCAAATCCCAGCAGTGGTGGGGCTGAACCCGGGGTCTCATCCTTTGTCATCCCCCACCTCCCAGTGACAGTGAGAGGGTGCCTGTCGCCTGTCAGGATGGCACAGTGCCATCCAGGCAAAGGCCCGGGGCTGGCCTACGGGAAGAAGAAGAGCCCTAATGCGGTTTTGACAACGAGGCCATCAGTTAAGTGCTCCGTGTGGATATTTTCCCCTCTCTCTATTGTTTATTATTGGAAGTTACAAGTAGCTAAAGACCTCCCCAATTATCTGGGAGCCACTTAAGAGCAATTGAGCACCTGTCACCCACTGAATGGGCTGCCTCGCCCTAATGACAGGAGAGGAGAAAAGATGCAGGTCAGCAGTGCCGGGATGCCGGCAATTTACAGCCGAGCAGGGCCAGCTCCCAGCGCCGAGACGGGAAAAAAACACCACCCCAAGAGGCAGGAGGAGGAAAGGAACAGGGCTGAATCTCCCCAGGGCTCCCTCGTGGGACGGGTGGGAGACTCGCTGAGCACAGCTCGAGGGTGGAGCTCTGCAGCAGCCCAGGGGATGCGGAGCACATCGTGCCATTAACGGCTCAGTCCTGTAAATAGGAAAAAAAAAAAAACCTCCCAGGAACCATTCACTGACCATCAGCCAGCATGAAAAAAATTACCTGTGCTTCTTTCCCCGCTTGAGGTGCCACACCAGGGCTTGGTTTTGGCTGCTGGAAGGGCTGCAGGTGCTGCAGACCCCCAGCACAGAGCCTGAACCTACAGGACTGTGGCTGCATTTCCCATATGAGGCCACTTCAGACAGCTTTAGACATGAAAACTTTTCCTTCTGAGGCATCGTTTGGATTAGATTCGTCATCATTTCTATGTAATATAAATGTATCAAGTGGGTCAATTGTATAGAACAGCGTGACAAAAATCTGACACGATCCTGGCCAAAGCTGAGGTCATGTATCCCCGCCACGAAGGAGAAAATACGTGTGTAAAATATCCTAAAAATCGTGTTGTAGGAAGGAGACTCAGCTCTCTGGAACAAAGCCTGAACCCATCATCTCCCCTCCAGCTGTGCCTCAGGAGCAACTGGGAACCACCTTCCCTGGAAGAGCAGAGGTTTTCCTCCTGAGGGAGCAAATCTGCCCATGCACAAACACCCTCTCCTGCAGCCAGCTCAGGATCTGTGGAGCAAGGCTGTGGGAAGAGGTCGGCGGAGTCCCCAGCAGTGATCCCCTAATCTAGGAGTGTGCCTGGGAAGTGGGGGGCTGGGAATGGGGGAGAAGGTGCCAACCTGGAAAAGTTCATCGATAGAAACATAAAATTAAAATAATTTGCATCAATTCTGCTGAGTGGCTGTTAGGCCTAATTGTTATTGACTCGTCACTGTAATTATTGAGGCTTACACAGAGCTGGGCTGGCAAAGGAGGTGGGTTTGGGACCCCACCATATTCAGAGTGTGCCCCAACATCCCTGGGAGTGGGACAGGGACGTGTCAGTTCATGGAAACAGCCCCCAAAAGTCACCAGCAGAGCAAAACGGGGAATTTGGCCCATTTTTGGTGTGCAGGAGGAATAAGGGGGAAGGTGGGGAAGGGACGAAGGAGGGGAAAGCCAAAGGCAGCTGTGAGGAATGGGGAAGGCTGAGGAGGCAGCTCCAGAGAGACCCCGTGGACGCTGCCAGGGCTGTGGGCTCGGCGTGGGGCTGGGAGAATTCCTCCCTCCTTCCCCCAGCCTTTGTTTCTGCTGCCAGCACAGACCCCGAGCAGCAGAGGAGGCTGATCAATAGGAACACGGTGTTTGCATGGATCATACATGCCAAGAGCACGTTCCCGGATCAATGCCGAGGTCTCGCAGAAGGAGAGGGAGGGAGGGGAGGGCAAACCCACCCTGGCAGGATGAGCCTCGCCACAGGATGTTCCATTTCCATGGCGATGGGCTCTCCTCCTGCCACCCTGGCCCGTCCTCTGCAGCCCTGCTGGGGACCCCTCTCAGCCCCCCAAGGCAGGGCAGGTGTCCCCTGGAGAGGGGGGTCCCAGTGCCCTCACGGCCTCAGGAATGGGGCTCAACCCCCCCAGCCTGTTTCTGCCCCTCACATGGAGCGACAAGGAGGTGTCACCATCCTCCATTCGGTGGTGGAGAAGATCCTCATCCAGTTTTTCCTGACTCCCACAGGCCACAGCTGAAGTCACAGCTCCCAACTCCCCGTGGGCCCGCGTGGATTCCGGCTGCACCTCCTTACCTGCCTCCTTCCCCAGGGGCTCCCAGGAATTGTTCAGATCATGTCTTTAAAGTGCTCTGATAATGAAAAGAACTTGACAACAGTGGTCAGAAACCTGTCCAGAACCAGAGCTTGCCCAGCCAAGGATGGACATCCTCTGCTGTGTTTCCACACAAGGAAAGACACCCTGAGCCACAAACCCTCCTGAAGCCCCCCAGAGCAGCCCTTGGGGGCTTGCCCAGGCCGCGGGACCCTGGGGATGTCTGGCCCACCTGCCCCTCTGGGTTTCACTCGTGCCTGGCTGCGCAGAGAGGAGGGAGGTTGGCGCTGCAGCAGCGCCAGCCAATAATTGCCAACCAATAAAGTTATCTCAGGGTAATCATTAAGGCCTTACGAGCAGTGCAGCTCGTGCGGAGCCGGGGGAGAGCACGAGGGAGGCGCTGCTGCAAACGTCCTTGCAGGCAGCTGCTGACCTTGGCAGGCCCAGGCCACCCCCTCCGAATTCGGGCTGGGATATCCCTGCAAGGAAGGTCCCCTTGCCAGGGGTTAAAGGGCTCGTGGTGGCCACAAGAGCCAAGTCCACGTGTCCCTCCTGCAGGGAGGAAGGGGCACCGGGCAGGGGGAGAAGGGTGGGGAGGAGATGGTGGGAAGTGGGACAAGCTGGAAGCTCTCGGGGTCACAACTGGAGCTTGGAGAAGAGCTCTGGAATATCAGCTACGCAGCCCTGAGGGTGAGCACTTGTCCTCTGCACTTGTCCTGGGAAAAATGTGGATGAGAGGCTGCCCCGGCCATGGGCACTGACCCCAGAAACCCCCCCTGTGCTGGGCTGAGCCCCCAGCGGGGGCAGCAGGGGAGGGGGGGATTCTGCCCCTCTGCCCCACTCAGGTGAGACCCCACCTGCAGAGCTGCCCCAGCCCTGGGGAACAACAGCAGGAGGACGTGGAGCTGCTGGAGCCAGTCCAGAGGAGGCCACGGAGATGCTCCCAGGGCTGGAGCCCCTCTGCTCTGGGGACAGCCTGGGAGAGCTGGGGGTGCTCACCTGGAGAGGAGAAAGCTCCAGGGAGAGCTCAGAGCTCCTTCCAGAGCCTAAAGGGGCTCCAGGAGAGCTGGAGAGGGACTGGAGACAAGGGATGGAGGGGCAGGACACAGGGAATGGCTTCCACTGCCAGAGGGCAGGGATGGATGGGATATTGGGAAGGAATTGTTGGCTGTGAGGGTGCTGAGAGGTGCCCAGAGCAGCTGTGGCTGCCCCTGGATCCCTGGCAGTGCCCAAGGCCAGGCTGGACGGGGCTTGGAGCAGCCTGGGACAGTGGGAGGTGTCCCTGCCATGCCATGGCAAGGGATTGAACTGGAGGGTTTCAAGATCCCTTCCAACCCAGTTCTGGGATTCTGGAATTCTATGAAATCCCATCCTCGGAGAACCAGATCTGCTCCCCAAAGCAGCAGCCCCAGGTGCTGGCAGCCTGTGGGCAGAGATGCCACTCAAGTGTCTCTGACAGGATTTGCACCACCTTGACCCCTGCTATTGTGTAAAACATTTTTTTTTTAATCAGCCGGGAAGCAAATTAAAAAAGTTGGCTGTGCAGGAATTAGGCCTTTTGGCTGATAGTTGGGAAAGCATCTGTCTCCATTGCCTGCAAATTAGTCTTCCACAGGAGAGTAATCAGATGTTTAATGCAGCCGCAAATGAAATCACCCACCATTAACTATTCAAACCAAGAGGTCCATAAAGGACTGGCCCAACAAATCCCCCTGGAGTGAGGGCAGGAGGAGCTGGGCAGGGGCTGGTGCCACAGTTTTGGTGCCAGGGGGTGGGGATGGGGGCAATGGAGCCACTGGAGAGCCGTGCTCTGGTCATGAGGCTCCACCTGCCTGGGAAACCCGTGCAGGGGACGGCTCTGATGAACCAAAGCCCAGCTCGGGTATTTGGAGCAAAACCAGAGACATAAGCCAGAAAAACACGGGTTTGTGAAGGATGAGAGGTCAGTGAGGTGAGGTCTCAGAACCTGCTGGGCTCCCAGGAACTGACTTCCAGTTTGCTAAGGCAGCATCTTCCCAATCCCACAGGTCCTGCTGCCCCCTCCGCTCGGGGCTGGCCATGGGAATCACTCTGGAGAGGCAGCATTGCCTCATCCTCCTGCTCCTCAAAACCCTGTGCCCACCCATCACACTACCCTGGAGCTCTGGGGGTCCCCACTGCACCCAGAGGCACAGCTGAAGGAAGGAACACGCGGGACAGGGCATGTGCTGGGATGTCCTGGGAGAAGCAGCCCCTGGAGTCACATCCTGCCTGGTGCAGCAGGAAAATCCCTGAGGTTTGACAGACTGGTGGTTTGGAGCTGGGGAAAACGAGGGTCAAAGGGCCTTTTCCCCTAGTTTTGGTCTCTCCAAGCTCCTGGCCAGTGAATTCCTGGGAAGGAAAACCAAACCAAGTGTTGAACTCAGCAGCCCCAGGAAAGGGGGAGGTGCAGATGTTGCCAGCTGTGCCCTGCATCGCTGAGGAAGCCCCCAGCACAGGAGCTGCGTGCAACCCCCTACAACAGGATTTTTAGGATATTTTCCACGCATGTTTTCTCATGCATGATGGGAATGCATCACTTCAGGTATTGATTGTGGGCCTTTTTCTACACCATTCACCCCCCGTGCCTCTGGCCCACAGCACCTGTTTGGGCTGGAAGTTCATCATCAGGACACAGAAAAAAACCCCAGGGAATTTTGGTCTCAGGCTGACACCAACACAAACACATGACAAACACAGAAAGCAAGGGAGATATTTACCCCCATGGAAGAGGTCAGCACAGAGGTTATGGAGCATCTGAGCCCTGGGGAGCTGCCTCCACCCACAGGGCCACGTCCTGCCCTTAAAGAGTAATCCCTTAAAAATTTCTCTTGTGCCAGAGAAGGGAAGGAGATGGAGGGAGTGTGAGAGCCTGCGTGCTGGAGGAGTAAGTTCTTTGTTGCCTAGAGCTTGTTAAATCCATACATTGAAGAGAAGAATAAATAAAAAATCAAATCTCTACTTCTGAAAAGCGTTTCTGTGGGGAGCTGCTTCCCTGAATCTTCCAGCCCCGGCCTGTGTCAATAAATCAATAGCTGATGCAGGTTGGCTGCAATCGGCTGCAGGAGAGCAGGCGAGTGATGGATGGACAGGAGAGAGGCGAATCTGAGAGACAGGGCAGAGGTGATGCTCACCTTGAGCTTTATTGTTTGCCACTGACAGACAAGGTGGTGTGGAGGCATCAAGGGGAGTGCTGAGGGTGGGAGTGGCAGCGCAGCCCAAACCCCCTCCCCAGAACCCTCCTGTCCCCAGGAGCCTCTCCTCTGCCTCCATTCTACCCAGTGCTCTTCTCTGCCTCACAAATGGTTAAGGTGAGGTGAGGAGAGGAGCTGCAGGATGCTCTGCATGGCTGGCAGGGAGGGATGGCCCTCGGGCCCTGCCCAGGGGCTGCCACGCTCTCCAGCTTTGGCTGCAAGGGCACCTTGCTGCTCCTGCGTGGTCAGGAGGGCACAAGGGAGGGAAAGGTGGGGTTCTCACAGCTGATTTCCTGCTTCGGCGACAGAAAGGGGACAACTGCAGCAGGGAAAGAAGGAGCAGATCTCCCGGTGTGGAGTTTGATGCAGGCAGCACAGACCAAGCCCAGCCCTCTCTCAGAGCCCTGCAGCAGCGTCAGCCCAGAGCAGCGCTGCCCTTCCATCAGCCCCACTCCTGAGGGGAAGTTTTCCCTTCTGCCACCCTCCTCCTGCCCCACGGGTTTGCTCTTCCCTGCCCTGACCTCGGGAGAGCTTTGGGACCTTCCCTGTCCCCTGGCACTGACACCAGGGGGAAGGTGCTGAGAAATAAGGCGCCCCTCGTCCCTCTGAACCACTTCTCCACTTCAGCTGCAGGAGTTACTCCACCAAGGCTGCACTGGCCTCATGCAGCTGCTCTCAGGGGTCATTCCAGCTCCTCCAAATGCATTCAGGTGGTTCCTAAACACAAGGAAGCACAGAGGGAAAAGGATTCCATTTGGTTTGTCCTGAGCCTGCCCTCAGAGAGGGTTGGAAACCTCCACATTCTCTTAGGAAAACAAGAAAATAACAATGTCCCCTCTTGTCCAGGCTGATCTCAATCTTTAGAGCTCCTCAAGTAACCCTTAATGTCCCTGCATGTGAATCCCAGCCCCGGTGGCTCTCCTTGCCCAGCTCCCAGGGCAGGAGCAGATGGGTTATCGAGTATGGACTGACACAGGACTAAAATGATCTGTTCTGATTTCTCCTCTCCTAATCACTGCTGACCTCCCATTTGCCTTTTTGTCTGCAGCTGAGCATTGAGCTGACATTTCCAGAGAACTCCCCACATTAACGCCAAGAGCTCTTCCCCCGAGCAGCAGCAGCCAATTTGGAGCCCATAGAGGTGGTTAAGGTTGTTTTCCTCATGTGCATGACTTTGCATTTATCAAAACTGTGTTTCATTTACGGATTTTATTGCCCAGCCTCCTCATATCCGTAAATCCTTCTGCTAACTTTCCCAATCATTCTTTGCGGCAACTTCCATGAAAATTCCTGCCTCCCCACCAAGCTTTATCGCTGAATTTTTTGATTTTTTTTCTGAATTATTTGAGACCGTGTGGATCAGAGTGGGTGCCAGAACCGACCCCTGCAAGGCCCACATGGAAATCCTCCATGAGGGTTGGTACCCAGGCACCCCCTGGTCACATTCCTGCTCCCAGGCTGTCCAGGAGAAGCAGGCCCAGGACACTGCCTAGGAGGGGGCCTAATTTAGGAGAACATGGAAGCAGCAACAGGTCCTAGAAGAAAAACGGGAATGTTGAGGAAGATCCTTCACCCAGCAAGAGGCTTCTGCTGTGGGGAGGTTGTCTCCAAGCCCTTGTTCTGTCCTGCATGTGCATGTCTGTCCTGAGCTCTGTCTGTCCGGTCTGTTCATCCCCTGGCCTGGGATTCCATGGGAGCAACTCTGTCCTGGGAACCTGCAGAGCTGGATTTTCACAGAATCAGAGAATCCCAGACTTGTTTGGGTTGGATGGTCCTCTGGTTCCAGCCCCCTGCCATGGGCGGGGGTGGCACCCACCGGGCACCGCTGTTTTCTCCTGAGATGTCTGCAGGCTTGGCTGTCAGGGACAGCTCCTTCCCCCCGAGGGTGCTGGGGCACTGCCCAGGCTCCCCCGGGAATGGTCCCGGCCCCGAGGCTGCCAGAGCTCCAGGAGTGTTTGGACAACGCTCTCAGGGCTGCTCAGGGTGGGATTGTTGGGGTGTCTGGGCAGGGTTGGATTGATGATCCTTGTGGGTCCCTTCCAGCTCAGGGTATTCCAGGATTCTGTGACTTCCAACCAGGCCATGGAGATGCTGCATCACCTCCCCTTGGCTTCCAGCCTTGTTGTGTCCCAAAGGGTGCAGCAGACCCACCACCACCCCAATTTGCCCCATAGCTTTTCCCTGTGCCCCCCTTGACGGGAGGAGAAGCAGGGCAACCCAGCTTCACTTTGTTCCTCCATCCAGCTCACTCCTGGTTTCGTTCAAAACAGCTTGGAAAACAATAGGCCAAAATAACCAGGCTGGCAGGGAGGGCTGGAGGGAGATGACACTGCTATGGCAACTGCGACCACTCCCTGCCCTGCTGTGGAGGCAGAGCTGCAGATCTGTCTCTGTTCCCGAGAAGATTGGCTCAGCCCCAGCCCCAGGCGTGCCCCGAGCCAGGCTCTCTTTGGGTGGGCACACTGGCACCTCACCTGCTGGCCACTGCTGGGCTGGTGGAGGGCACTCAGGAACAAATAAAACCTGGGGGCAGCCAGTGTTTAGAAGTGGGTGAAAAATAGCAGAGTTGTGGTTTCCGTGCTGGGTCTCCCCCTCCATCGGTGTACAGGTTTCATGAGCACAGCCACAACAAGGCAGAGAGGCTTAAAAATAAAAATTACCCAGCCAAGGGCAGCCAGAGAGTGCTCTTAGGGCGACAGCACGGGCTGGATGCGAGAGGATGAGATGTTTAAAAGGTTTGAAAGCAAACCTGAAGCCAGATCAAAAAGGCAGGCACTGCATGGTGTAAAAACCACTCGGGTTTCTCCAGATCACTTCAGACTCCTCAAGGAGATTGTGGGTTGAGGCTGAAGTGAATGTCATGGGGAGATCTGGGCTGTCCAACCAGCCTTCCTCACACATCAGTAGCTGTGACCCCTTTGGGTCCTTGGCCAGCCCAACCCCGTCTCCTTCACACTCTGGGGAAGCCAAGACCTCGCTCACAAGCTCCTGCCCGAGCTGGATGAGGAGATTTGTTTGTGCCGTTTGTGGGTTTCATGCTGTGGGTACCTCGTTAGGATCATCTTGGTCTTTACCCAAATCCTCCTGAGTTCACCTGAAATGCCCCTTCAAAGCAGCACCTGCACTGGAGGGCTCTGCTGTCCCTTTCCAAGCTGCCAGTTATTGCTGAGGACAGAATTTCAGTAGGTTTTAACATCCCAAAATGTGCCGACGGGCCACATTTTTGGGTCACGCTTGGCTTCCTGCATAATCCCTCATTGCAGACAAGCCACGTCCAAGTCTTCAGCTGAGGAGCAGGGTCACAGCCCACACAGGAGAGGGAGCAGGGAACCTCCACAGGCCTGGCCCAGAGTCATGAGAAAAAATCATCTTCAGCTGTTATTTTTTTTCCCCTAAGCTACAGCTTGTCAACATCTCCCATGAAATAAACCCGGGGAAGACACAATTAGATTAAACCCAAGTAACTCCTTCACTTACTCAGGAGCATTATAGGCACCTTACGCATGGAAATTAAGTACCATTTGAAACATCCTGCATTGGCAGGTCAAAGTATTTAATTTCAGCTTTTAAATAGCATTTCCTTCCGGAGCTTTCCCTCACCCACTTCATTCAGCTGAAGTCAACACAGTTCCTGGTGTTCGTCTGATGAAGGACTTGTCACATCACAGGTTCCATTTCTGCTCATCTTTGCTTTGATTTTCACATCAGCTTTCCTCCACGAGAGCAGCCAAGCTCCTGCCTCAGCAGCTGCTGAAAGCCTGAGGTCCTGAGAGCCTGGCACATTCCCAGCTGGATTCCTCTCCAGCCCTGCCACCCTGGCACTGCCTGAGCACTCGCAGGAAGAGCCAGCAGGGTGCCACGTTTGGGGACTGGAAATCAATTCAGAGGCAACAAACAAATTCACCCCAAACTCCTGAGGAAGGGAGTGGGGCTGGACTGCAGAGCCAGGACTCAGAGGGCCGTGGAATCACAGAACCATTAGGTTTGGAAAAGCCCTCTAAGATCACCAAGTCCTACCATTAACCCAGCCCTGTGTTCAGCACCAAACCATGTCCCCATCCACACATTTGTATGGACACTTCCAGTGATGGTCACTGTACCACTGCTCTGAGAAGCCTGTGCCAATGCCTGGCCACCCTTTCCAGGAAGAAATTTTTCCTAATATCCAAACTAAACCTCCCCTGGGGCAACTTAAGGCCATTTCCTCTCTTCCTGTCACCTGGGAGAAAAGACTCATATCTCCATCTCCAGAATGTGCCCAGTGTAGCCCCAATATTCAGGTTGGTAGCAGCTCCAGGAGGTTTTTTCCAGCCTAAATGATTCTATGATTCCAAAATCATCAACCAGTAACCCACCACCACTAACCCATGTCCCTAATCTACATCTCTTTTAAATCCCTCCAGGGACTGGGATTTGTGTTTTAGTGTCCCTCCATGGTCTTGTCTGGTTTCAGTGGTGCCTGAGAACCTACCAGAGCTGCTCTGATGGGAGCAAGGGGATAATTTAAAGAATTACAGAGTGGTTTGGGTCAGAAGGGACCTTAAAGATCATCACATCCCAACCCCTGCCGTGGGCAAAGACAACACACCTCCCCTGGCACAGCTGGAGACAGGGAGGTGCTTCTAGGTGTGACAAACTTGGAGCTGATGGCAGGACAGCAGCATTCTGTGTCATGGAATCATTCAGGTTGGAGAAGGGATTTACGATCCTTGAGTCCAACACACATCTCTGCAGCCACATCAGCACCAGCTGCCCTGGGCCTGGCAGGGTAAGGATCTCCCAGGGATGACAAGGGAGGGCTGGTGGCTTCCTGGGACACCTCGCTGTGGTGTCCCAGGCACAACTGTCCCACCTGGCCTGAGCAAGCACGAGTGCCATGGGCTGCGGGGTCCTGGGATGCCAGCCAGGAGCAGGGAACACCCTTCTTGCCTTGCAACGGCAACAGCAAAGCAGCGGCGGGGCATTGAGGGGAGGATGGGCCTTTGTGTCCTCTTTGCCTCCTTTCACTGACATCCCCTAGGTCAAGACTGGCTCTTCCATGGGACCAGCACCGCCCCAGTCCTGCAGAGCCGTGCCCCGGACCCACCCCAAACGCCCACCACCGCCTCCTCCTCCCAGCTGCTGCAGAAAACCCCCGGCGCCCCTGCTCTGGCCGGGCTCTGCCGCCCTGCCTGGCTCTCGGTACAGTATCTGCCGGCCCCCTCCCTGCTCCTCGGGCTTTGTCAAAGCACATTTCCCAATTAGAGGATAAAAATATTCCATTCCTGACTCCGCGCGCTATCGATTTTGCCTGTAGCTGTGGAGGGGGCGAGGGCGGGCGTGCGCGGGGTAGGGAGAGGTGAAGGGCTGCAGGCACGAAGTGCAGCTGCCTCCCCCCTACCCCTTTATTATTATTGTTATTATTCATCCCCGTGAAAAGCAGCGAGCAGGACTGGTTAGCTCAGCTGACCACTGATAGAGAACAGGGGATCGATACTTAATTGACACAGGCTGGGCAGCCGGAGCAGGGATTGGAGATGGGGGAAGGCTTCTGGGAGGAGGGAGGGGAAGAGGAGAGAAGGAACAAAAGCCAGGGAAAGGAGGAGAGGCAGGGAGAGGGTGGGAGGAGCGGGGAAATAATGAAGGAAGAGGCAGAGAGAACGGGGAGACCACGGAGCCCGACGTGGCCCCGGGAGCCCTGCGGTGGGAGCTGTTCCACCCTCGGTGTGACAGGACGGGAGAGGTGACAGCGTGGCAGGGACTCTCTCGTGGGTATCCACAGCCTCCTCGGGGAGCCAGGTGCGAGCTCTGTCCCTCAGGGAGGTGTTGGGCACCCTCAGCACAGCAAAGTGCCCGGGGCCAGCACTGCCAACTGCCCCTCCGTGCCCACCATCACCGGGAGAGGGACGAGCGCTGAGTGTGGCTCCAGGGACAGAAGTACCCGAGCAGGGCCCCGGGAGCACCGTGCTGACCTGAGCTGTCTGCCACCAGCTCGGGGTGTGACTCCACCTCCCTCCGCGTCCGTCCCTCGGCAGCACAGCCTCTCCCGTGCGCTGGATCTGCCGCCGCAGAGGGTCTAAACGCCCCAAAGCTCCTTCTCCTACCTCTGCAGAAAGCCTCCCGCAGCAGGGTGAGTTTGAGCTCAGCCCACCCAGTGAGACTGGTCTAGAGAGCGGCATCCCAGCCCAAGGAAGGGGTTGGAATGAGATGGTCTTTGAGGTCCCTTCCAACACAAACCAGTCTGGGATTTCATGATTCTGTGACTTCTTTTCTCCCAGGTTGGTCATCCTCTCTCTGCCCAGCCCTGCTGCAGAGCTGACAGCTCACAGGGCTGGGGACAGATGTGTCACCTGGTGGCCCTGCTCATTCCAGTCCCTCGAGAAGAGCAAGTTTTGAGTGCTCGGTGGAGCCCACAGTGCCCTGATTTCTTGGGAAAAGCCCTGAGCGGTTTGGGGAGTGCACAGAGGCCAGGTGAGGTACCAAACCTGGCAGCTGCCCCCTCATCCAAATCAGCTTTAGTGAGGGCCCCACCAGAGCTTCTCCCCTGGGTGGGGCACCAGATTTACAAGGGAAATGTGGACAAGCTGGAGAACCACGAAGGGATCGAACAGGAATAGGAGGTTTGGAAGACATGACCTTTGAGGAAGAGTAGAGGGCAGTGAGTTCACATGCTCCAGAAGGGACGAGATGATAGAGCAGCAAGTCCAGGAGGACAGGACACTGGCTGGTTTCTTCTCCATCTCAGATAAGGAGGACAGGAGAAACCATGCCAGGCCGAAGGTGGGCTCCCAGGCAGCAGACAGCTTCTCTCTGAGGATTTTGGTGGCCTTTGGTGGCCCTGACCATGATTATTACAGAGATCCAGTGGAGAACAAGGTGGACATTCCAGCAGAACTCCAGGAGATACTGCCTGTGGTACAGAGGTCTCCAGTGGGAACTTGGATCAGAAGAACAGAAAATTGCTGAACTTGTCCAGGACTCGGCTGCTCCAAACCACTGGGCAAGACATCCTTGGGGCCTTATTCTGGGCCAGGAAGGGAAAAGCTAAGACATGTCTTGACCTTCAAAGTCCTTCAGCTGCCCACAGCAGGGGCTGCTCTTCCCTGCCAGCAGAGCTGGGCTCTCAGCCCAAGACAGAGGCAGCAGGACTCCTCCCACGGGCAAAAGGCTCTTCATCCCTGGTTGTGGAACAAGAGGGATGACCTTTCCCTAGCCTGAAGGTCACTTTTCTTCCTCTTTCCTTTTGCTCTTGGCCCTTCCAGTTCTCTCACCCACCATCTTCAATGGGACACCCATGCACAGAAGGTCTTCAAGGTTGACCTTCACCAGCACCTCCCACCACGCAACCCAGGCCTCCAGGGAGAGGCCGGCTGGCCTTGAGCAGAGCCCAACAGAGCCTGTGGCTCCCTCCCAGCCAGCAGGAAGGAGAAGGCTCTTCCAGGCATCTTTTCCTGCTTCAGATGTTCTAACCGACACAGAACGTGCCAGCCTGGAGACACGCCTGGAAGTGCCTGGGTGGGAAATGCTCAGACCCTCTTCCCACCCATTGCCCATGGATGGGGAAGGCAGATATATTTACCTTGGCACCAACCAAAAAGAGCTTTGAAAGCAGGGATGGGTGGTGGGAGAAGAGCACTTTGATTTTACTTGTTGTTCTTATGGACTGGTAGAGGCCCAGCCTGACATTTGCTCCTTGTTCAGGTGTGGGCCCCACCAGGCCACGGCACAGGGAACCTCATCCCAGGGCCTGCCTCGTCACTCTTGATCTATAGCACGTCAGCCTTAAAAGGATCCTCTCCATCTCCTTAAACAACGTATCGCTGCCGTCCATCGCTCCCATTAATGCATAAAAAATCATTAGGCATTTCTATGGAGACCCATCGCCATAAACACAGCCTCCAAATGCACTCCGCCATTAGAGCGGCCAAAGTAAACTGAGGCGATTCCTGCGGTAAAACCCTCTCCTCGCTCATCCCACCCTGGCCCTCCCCCAGCCCTCGCCGTCTCTCTTCCCTCGATCAATTTTATGGTGCTTGCCTGGGGTTCATTAATGTTTCCGGAATCTCTCTGTGCCCTGTTTAAAAATTCTTAATTAAGCAAGGTTTTTTTGTTTACACTTGAACTAATTACACTTTTAAACCCGACAATAAAACATCAGCTCTGGGCCATTAGGGCCCGCCACGGGCAGGCAATTCAGGAACTGCCATGCTCTGCAAGGAGATAGGAAGGCCGGGGATGCAACCTAGCTTCCGTCAAGAGGACGCCAGGATCTTCACCGGCTACATGGAGATGGGGGCCAAGGGTTCGAGCAGCCAGATGTCCCCTTCAGCTCTTCCTCGTTCCCTCCGCGTGCGCCTTCCCTCCGAGATAAGGCCTGGCAGAGGAGATGGATGGGGAGGTGTCCTCTCCCAGTGCTCATCGCTGTTTGCCACGCTCGGGTTCTCCGCACAACCAGCCTGTTGTTTTTCCAGAGGCACCTTGGCCCAGCGGCGGGTGATGGAGGAAATGGAGGCCTGGGGAGTGGGCCCCATGGAGGAGGTGGGCCTGGGATGGCGGTGCTTGGGTTGTGTCCCACAGGCCGGGCCAGAGCTTTGGTCTGTACCCAAGGAGGGGCTCTCCAGGTGGCCAAGGAGCAGAAGGGATGGAGCAGAACCTCTGCGGCACGTCTGTCTCCATCAGCAGGGGAGCGTGCCCCAGCCAGCTGTGGGAGCACCTCTCAGGAGCTTGGGCTCAGCTTCTCAGCGCTGCAGAAAACCCTTTCTTCCTGGCCATTGTCTGCCTTGGTCTTTGTGTGCCCATCCCTGGGGACAGGAGCTGAGCTGGGGTGCTCAGCCCTTGGGGTGGTGGCAGCTGATGCTGCTGGAGACCCTTTAGGCAGGACATGGCACAGGGGGTGGTGGACAGAGGGTCACCACTGCCCACTGGTCACCCCTGCCCGCCACCCCCACATGAATGCCCAGAAGTGCCCACGAGCACAGAAATCGGGGCCATCCAGGAGCTGTTCTGGTCCAATCAAGACCAGCAGAGGCTGGTCACAGGTTCACCTCCCACCACAGACACCAGCTGGCTCTCCAGGCACCAGCTTCAAACTGGTATTTCCTTCCTTCTTTCTGTGCCATCCAAAAATACCCTGCCTGAACCAGGAAGGTACATGGGGCAGGGTGGAGTCGGGGCAGGATGTCTCTGGCACATGAGGAAGGTGGGGCCATAAAGATGGGAACGGGGCTGTTGGGAGCCTTTGGGTCATGTCAGTGGTGGCCGTGTGGAGAAAGGGAGGCAGGACATGGCAGGGTACTGGACCCTGCACGTTGGCAGCTCTTGGTGGCCTCAGGTTCCTGATTCCTGTGAGGTTCTTGATGCCCAAAAACAGAGGGGCGGAAATCTTCCATATCCCAGCCCAGCCAGGAAGCCTCTTCCAGGTTCTCAAGGGGCCCACCAAGAGGAAGGCGGGAAACCAAGTCCTGATGGCCCCAACTTTTGCTCAGATGTTTTCCTGAGATCCTTACCAGAGGGAAAAACCAGAGTTCCAGAGTTCCCTCAGCAAAAGGGTGTGTGGCAATTGAGCCCCTGGAATATCGTCACACCAGGGGATATTCAGATTGGATATCATGAAAAATTTCCTGACTGAAAATGAGGTCAGGCACTGGAACAGTTTGCCCAGGGCAGTGGTGGAGTGACCATCCCTGGAAATGTTCCAAAGCCATGTGGATGTGGTTTAGTGGAGGAGCAATGCTGGGTTAATGGTTGGACTCAGTGATCTCGGAGGTCTTTTCCAGCCTTAACCATTCCATGATTCTGTGACTTTCTCTTCCCCCTCCAGGGAGCAGAGAAGGCTTTTGCAGTGCAATAAACCCCTTGAGCTTACATCCAGTCCTGTATCCTGCTCCCCACCCTGCTCCTTCCCAAAAGGCTGTCCCCAGCACGGCTGCCTTTTGGAAATCCCTTTCCTTGCCTGTTGCCAGGAGGGAGCTTGGGAAAAATGTCTCACCCTCGCCGAGATCCCTGCAACAAACCTGCTTGATAAACTCCCCCACACGGTCACAAATGGGGCTACAAAGACATTGTTTTTTCGACAGATTTTTATTAAAAAAAAAAAAAATCCACATAGAAAACTTTTTTGGGAAATGTTGCATTTTTTAACACAAAAAAAAAAAACCCAGATGCTCAAGTGTTCTTGTGAGCCTAATTCATAAATAAACCAGTGGATTTTCTTGGAAAGATGGGAGGTAGACAGGACTGGAATTGTCTGTTCCAAAACACTGATCTTTCTTTTCTCTTCTCCTTTTTGAAGCAGAAAACTTCACATTTTGTGAGAATACCTGGATCAAAACCCGAGCAAAGATTTGATTCCTTCCTCACAGCCGCCGCTGCCCACGTTGAGCTGCCAGCCCTCCTCCTGGACAGGAGCGGCACCGGCTCAGTCCCCACCTCAGCCAGAAACCCCTCTGATTTCATCCCTGCACAGCACAGTCCAACCTTGTCCCAGAACAGGCTGCAAGGAAGGAAGGAAAGTCCTTTGTCTTCCTGAGCCATGAGAGGAACCCAGGCACAGAGCAGGGGAGCAGCTCCCCAGGATTCCCAAACCATTGGCAGCCCTGGGGAGAAGGACTTGGGGATGTTGGGGGTGAGAGGCTCAACCTGCCCCGGCCATGGGCACTGACCCCAGAAACCCCCCCTGTGCTGGGCTGAGCCCCCAGCGGGGGCAGCAGGGGAGGGGGGGATTCTGCCCCTCTGCCCCACTCAGGTGAGACCCCACCTGCAGAGCTGCCCCAGCCCTGGGGAACAACAGCAGGAGGACATGGAGCTGCTGGAGCCAGTCCAGAGGAGGCCACGGAGATGCTCCCAGGGCTGGAGCCCCTCTGCTCTGGGGACAGCCTGGGACAGCTGGGGGTGCTCACCTGGAGAAGAGAAGGCTCCAGGGAGAGCTCAGAGCCCCTTCCAGGGCCTAAAGGGGCTCCAGGAGAGCTGGAGAGGGACTGGGGACAAGGGATGGAGGGACAGGACACAGGGAATGGCTTCCACTGCCAGAGGGCAGGGATAGATGGGATATTGGGAAGGAATTGTTGGCTGTGAGGGTGGGGAGGCCCTGGCACAGGGTGCCCAGAGCAGCTGTGGCTGCCCCTGGATCCCTGGCAGTGCCCAAGGCCAGGTTGGACGGGCGTGGAGCATCCTGGGGCAGTGGGAGGTGTCCCTGCCCATGGCAGGGGGTGGAACAAGATGTTCTTAAAGGTCCCTTGTAACTCAACCCATTTGGGGATTTTGGGATGTGGCACCAGCCTGGGGGTGCATCCCCTCCTCACCTCAGAGTCCCCCTGCACTCAGCAGCTGGAGCCGAGACCTGGCAGACCATGGCCATGTAACAGCAGCACTGGCAGCCACTGCTCTGTCACACAGTCAGGGCACAAAGCCACCCCAGGCTGCTGCAAAGGGCACAGGAGGCAGCAGGGGGAGATTGTGAGGCTGCTGGGATGAGGAGGGTGAGGAGGGAAAGGAGGAAGGAGCATCAGGGAACAGGGCTGGGTTTCCAGCAGGTTCCTCCCAGGGTGATTGGCTCAGGGTGCATAGATTCAGGTGTGATCAGAACTCTGTATTTGCTGCAAAAATACAGGGGAGAGAAGCTCCAAGGGGATGAAAATAACAAGAGTGGGAAATTTGGAGGTGGGAGTTCTCCTGCCCCTTCTATTGTTCTAGACAAAGGTAAAATAACCGATCTCCAATTCCTGGCAGATCCATCCTAGTGCCAGTGTGGAGCATCCCAAAAATGCCACAAGGCAAATGGAAAACACAGCTCAAAGGATCAGTCTCAGCCATGGGGGCACCTTGGATGCCAAAGCAAACCCCTGTTCATGTCACACCCTCCCTCAGCACCTTCTCCTCCTCCTCCCAAGTCCTCCTTCACAGACCCCCCTGCAGAGGACGCAAGCTGAGCCCAGCAAACTCATCACACCTGTAACACAGGTGGGCTCCAGCCAGCCCGGCTAAATCCACATGAGGGGATGGAATTAATCATGAGACACAGTTTGGTTTTCCTTCAGTGCCCACAGGCATCCGCAGGAGCCAGGAAGGCACAGAGAGGATGGAGAGGAGATCACCTCCCCCTGCTCCCCCTGCCCACCTCCTGGGAGGGGCCTTTGGGGGTGATAAATCTCCCTGGTTAGCTGGGAGCAACATTTGGGGAAGATTTACAGCAGGAAAAAATGCCCAAAAAGGTGGAGAAGGGAAAGAGTGCAGCACTGTGTGGGGTTTGATCTGCAGGGAGGAGGATAAAGAGGCAGGAGAGGGATGAAGGAGCAAATCAAAGCAGGGGAACTCCACGGGGACCGTGGCCCTTCCTGCCTCTCCTGGCACTAGGAGCCACCCCTGGGTGTCCTGCTGGCTGGGACAGAGGAGAGGGGACAAACCTCTTTGGGGCACAGGTGAGCTGATGCCCCTGCACGCTTCCACCTGTCCCTCTTCATTTTTTCCCCCAATTTTTCTCTTTCCTCATCAAGGCCTGGGGGAAAACTGTGGCCCCTGGAAATGTCAGGCAGGGTTTGCCCTTTGGGGTGGGGAAGCAGGAGGGACAGGATGGGACCAGAGGGGAGCAGGGATGAGCGGCTGCAGGTCTCACTTTGCCTGGGGAGGGATAAGGGGGAACAGCACCTTCCTCATGTGCATCCCCCAGAAATAGGTCGGGACCCCGCAGCGGGGTTTGAGGTGGCCCCAGGGCTCTCCCACAGCCGTGTCCCTGCGGTGTGTGGCTGCAGGGGCCTGTAGAGGACTGGGGGCAGGAGTTTCCTGACATTAACCACCCAACCACCCTCCAGCCCCCACGTGTTCCTCCATGCTCACACCTGTCCCCCACCTATGCTATCATTTGGTGCTCTCCCTATGGGCAGGGTCTGCACCCTACAACCCCTCCAGCACCGAATCCCAGCCCCTAAACAGCCCCCCAGGGCGTGCAGCTTCCCACATCCCGTTCCCCTTCCCGCAGCCAACATAATGGCCAGAGCACGGCCAGGCTGCAGCCTCCTCCTTCCTCGCCCTGCCCCTGTTTCCATTTTATGAGCTTTTTCTTGCTATAAATATGGTTTTGAGAGCCCATTTATCAGGTCCTGCAGCTCTGGAGTCAGCCTGCCGCGCTGCCCATGACAGGTCAGAATTGACTCGTATGATATTAGAATTGCTATTGATCCCTTCGGCACCTCGCCCCGCTCCCGGCTCCGTGACCCGGTGTCAGGCTGGGCAGCCCCCCTGCTCCGGCCGCCCCGCGCTTCCCCCGCCCGCTCCCATCCCTCGGCTCGTCCCGGCGCCTGCGATGGGACCCCTGGCTCCCTGTGGGGACCCGGCCCCCACGTCTTTTATCCGCCCATTGCCTCCGCCCTGCTGTTTCCCCGGGAGGTGCTGAGGCATCCAGAGCTGCTCCGTGCACAGAGCTGGGTGATTCCCAAGGGAAAATCCCGCTTCCATCTGGGGGAATTTCAAGGCTCTGAGCCCGTTGCACGAGGGCCTTGGGGCTGAGGTGGGTGTGGCACTCCAAAAAGGCTGTCAAACCCTCCGTGCCTCAGTTTCCCCACCTCCAGAGTGAGGTATTCACCCCTTTTTCCTGCAGGATTCCAGACGGAGGGACACTGAAGTCTCAAGTAGCTCTGGGCATTGCTTTTATCAACACAGGCAAATGGCACCAACGGTTTGAGCTGAATTAACTTTCTTTCTTCCATCCCTGTTTCCTGAGGGATCCATGCAGGTTCCTGCTGTGCTGGAAGCCTGTCAGCAGTTTCCCAAAACGCAGTGATTTTCATCCCCAGGTTCCTTTGACCTCCTATCAAATCTCCATCTTCCTTTCTCCTGTTTTTCCCTAGACAAGGAGCCTGCTTTCTGGTCCTTCTTGGACAGAATGAAGGGCACCAAAGGAAAAGAGAAGGCAGCAGGATCAAACCATACAGGAGAAGGTCCCTCTCCATGGAAAGGTCCCGTGCAACAGCAAGATGCTGTAGACACCGCAAGGGTGGTCAGGAACAAAGAACATTTCCAGGGGAGACAAACCACCCATGGCCATGCACAGCCAAAACACCAACCCTGCACCTGGGGGCTGCATCTGTGCCATTTCATAGCCATGCATGGTCACATGTGGTGCACAATCCACGATCGTGCACAGTCATGGGTGGTGGTGAGTGGTCGTGTGCAGTCATCCATGGTTCTGCACGGTCATGTATGGTCATACACAGTTATGCATGGTAATATTTGGTTGTACATGGACACACATGATTGCGTGTCATTGTATGTGGTCATGGATGTTGGTGAGTGGTTGTGTGTGATCATCCATGATTGTTCATGGTCATACATGATAGCGAGTGGTCATGTATGGTGATATAGGGGTTGTGTGTGGTCACAGATGGTGGTGAGTGGTCATGTGTGGTCATACAGAGTTGTGCAGGGGAATACAGAGATGTCCGTGATCATGTGTGGGTTTGTGTGGTCATGGATGGTGGTGAATGGTCATGCATGGTCATCCATGGTTGTGCATGGTCATCCATGGTTGTACACGGTCAGCCGTGGTGGCAAGGGGTTGTGTGTGGTCATACAGGGTTGTTCAAGGTAATATTTGGTTGTACAATGCCGTGTGTTGTTGTGTGTGGTCATGGATGGTGGGCAATGGTTGTGCATGGTCATCCATGGTTGCACGTGGTCATGGATGGTGGAGAGTGGGCATGTGTGCTCATTCATGGTAATATGGGGTTGTGTGCGGGCATGTGTAGTTGTGCGTGGTCACAGATGGTGGCGAGTGGCTGTGCACGGTCATGGATGGTGGAGAGTGGTTGTGTGTGGTCATCCATGGTTGTGTGTGGTCATCCATGGTTGTGTGTGGTCATCCATGGTTGTACATGGTCAGCCATGGTGGTGAGTGCTCGTGTGTGGTCATGCACAGCTGTGCATGTTAATACTTGATTTACACGGTTGTGTTTGGTGGGGAATGGTCACACATGGTCATCCATAGTTGTCCAAGGTCACACACGATGGTGAGTGGTCAGATATGGTAACATTGGGTTGTGTGTGGTTGTGTGTGATCAGGGATGGTGGGGAATGGTCGTACATGGTCAGCTATGGTTGTACATGGTCAGCCATGGTTGTACATGGTCATTCATGGTTGTACATGGTCAGCTATGGTTGTACATGGTCAGCCATGGTTGTACATGGTCATTCATGGTTGTACACGGTCAGCCATGGTTGTACATGCTCATCCATGGTGGTGAGTGGTTGTGTGTGGTCAGCCACGGTCGTACATGGTCATTCGTGGTTGTCCATGGTCATTCATGGTTTTACATGGTCAGCCATGGTTGTACATGGTCATTCATGGTTGTACATGGTCATTCGTGGTCGTACAAGGTCATTCATGGCTGTACATGGTCATTCGTGGTTGTCCATGGTCATTCATGGTTTTACATGGTCAGCCATGGTTGTACATGGTCATTCATGGTTGTACATGGTCATTCGTGGTCGTACAAGGTCATTCATGGTCGTACATGGTCCTTCATGGTGGTGAGTGGTTGTGTGTGGTCAGACATGGTAATATCGGGTTGTGTGTGGTCATGGATGGTGAGGAATGGTCAGGAATGCTCAGGTGTGCTTGTGCACCGCCATACATTGTCCTGCACGACAGGGAATGGTCACGCATGGTCACACATGGTCACACACGGTCCCACGTGGCAGTGGTGACATCTGGAGCCAGGTCTCTGTGGCCCCAGCCTGGGGCAGGACACAAGGAGCTGCCAGCTCACAGCTCCCGGGCACACCCGCAGGGGAGCCAAACGCCAGCCCTGGCTTTTCAAGGAGTTTGTCTCCAGCCAGGACTAGCAATCGATCAAGGGGAAACTCCACATCCTCCTGAGCAACCCAGGATTAATTTATGTTTGTCTGAAGGGCGCTAATTAAGCCTGTTTAAGAGAAAGTTAACTTTAATATGGTGATCTAGTTGATATTAAGAAGCTGCCAAGAAGAGCTGGAAGCAGCTGATCCAAGGTCTTGCCAGAGGCTCCTCTGAGCTTCAGGATCTGCTCAGCTCAGAGCCAGGGCAGGACCCCTGTCCTGGTTTAGGGCAAATTTGGGAGGAAGCCAACATGAGCAGAACAGAGGACTGGGGATACAAGAATCATAAAGTCACCCTAGGACAACCCCTCTGCCCTGGGATGCTTCCCATGACATTCCCTGCTCCTGCATCCCACCTGCTGCAACACCCAGAGGGCACAAAACAAGGACCAAATCTGATCCAACCTGGGCTTATCAAACAGGACAAAAAGCACATTTTTTTCAGTTTATTGGCAGTTTCCTACTCCCCAGCTCCAAAAAAAAAAAAAAAAAAAAAAAAATAGAAGTACTTTGATTTGAAATGAAAACTGGTCTGAAATCATTAACAAATCGAAAGTCGAGCAAAAACCGATAGTTCTGGGTCAGGCAGCACATTTGGGTTTGATTTCAGGCCTTGAGACACAGCTCAAACATTTTAAGGTCAAACCAAGGGAAATTCTTCCAAACTTTCTCCTGAGGAGCTGCTCCAACGTGAGCTGGCACAACTGGGCTGTGCCAGAGCCCCACATCCCCGGGGACTCTCCATCGCCCTGGAGCAGGAGGCAGGGCCTGATCCTGCTGCCCTGGCTGGTGCGGGAAGCCTGGAGCCCCTTGTGCTGCCCTGGTTCCCAGTTCCACCAGTGACAGCTCCCCAGCCCTGGGCTGAGCACTGGCAGCAGCTCCCCGTCCCGGCGAGCCCCATCACCCTGGGCAGGGCGGCACACATCGAGTCAACAAAAAAATCTCCTGGCAGCTCCATCTCTTTTTTTTTTTTTCCCCCCTTAAAGCAAACATCTTCATTACAGCTCGGAGTTGTTTAAATAAATGAATTAATATTGACAAACCATCAACGAGGCTAATAAATGATTAGTTAAAGGCATACATACATCACATTACGGTTAGCATTAGCCGGAGCTTAATTACTTGTGGAGAGGATCCCATTAGAGGAGGTGCTACGTCGCCGTCACCCTCCACAGCCCTCTGCTCCCACGGGGCTCCCTGCAGGACCCCCGAGCCCCTGTGGGGCCGTGCCAGGGTGGGCATCAGCAGGGCAGGGAGTGGCAGAGGGATCCTGCCCGCTGCTCCAGGCACTTCCCGTCCGTGCAGCAAACAGGACGGACTCCGCAGGCAGAGCTCCGGGCAGGAGGAGTTTGACCCCTGGCCTGGCACGAGGTGGTCAAACACCCAGATCCGTGCAGCCTGCGAGGAGAGACACCAGCAAATAAAAGAGGCAATAAATAATAATAACAATATCATAAAATTTTCAAATTTATTGAAAACCGGTCCACTCGCTGAATATTGGATTTTTCTATTATTTACGCAGCTGCTGATTTTCTGTAAATATTTAATGCCCCATGGATTTTTTTTTTTTTCAAAGTACAAATCTGAACAATTTCTAAATTTGAAATCCATTGCAAGGCAAGGTGGCAAGGGCCTGATCCTGCCTCCTTCCCTCTGTGGGAGCCATCCAGAACTGGGATGGGACCGCTGTGCACCCAGGGGTGTCCATGGAAACTCCTCCTGCTGGGGATGTTTTGGGTCATCCTCTCAGCCCTCAGATATCCGAAGGGACAAATGGGCAAAGCAAGACTTCTAAAACCTCCTAATAATCTTTGTGCTGTGTCCAGCAGGCTGTGCCACCCATGCCAGGGTCCCCAGGCCACCGTGCTGGTCACACTCGTGGTGTCACCACTGCTGTGGGCGCAGAAGCCAAAGAGCCCAAAAGGCAAAAACCGAGATGAAAGGCAGAGAGAGCGCCAGGCTCGCATCCATATGCAATTGGGCTTGGAGAGGTTTGTTAGGACTAAAGAGGCGCTTTCATCCCTTCCCAAGGTGTTGTAATGTATCCCCAGCTGGCTTTCATCTCCCCCTGATTGATACTCAGGGCTCTAATGAGCGTGACGGGAAAAGTGGCCGAGGCAGGGGGAGGGGAGGGGGGACACGGACCCCTCTGCAAAGGTTTCAAAACACTTTCCGTGTTGCAGCTAATGAGGGGATCGGGAGAGGGGGGCTGGAGCTGTGCCAAGGCGTGCTGGGGGGACGCGGTTCCTGGGGTGCAGGTCTGCGCCCACCTTGGGGACATGGAGCCTCTGCGGCCACGGGAGACCCCCGGGAGCTTTTAAAGGCAAAGAAAGACTTAAAACCCCCACTGCTCTTGTGTCCCCTCCTGTGTGTTTGTCCCCAAACTGCAGAGCAGTGGGACCATGGCCCCAGTGGTCCCTCTGCCCTGAGAGGGGAGGGCTTGTTCCCCTCTCCCTGGGGCGGGCGAGTGAGAGAGGAGCCCCAGGCCAGAGCACGCGGCTCCCAGGAAGGCTGGATGCTCAGTAGGCATCCCCCACCCTCCTCCTCACTCCGGGCTGAAAATCACAGAATCCCAGAATGATTTCTGCGGGAAGAGACCTTAAAGCTCGTGTTAAACATCCCCTGTCATGGGCAAGGACACCTTCCACTAAGGCCAGGTTGCTCAGAGCTCCATGCAGCCTGGCCCTGAGCGATTCCAGGGATGGAAAATACGGACAAACACTGATGGGACCTCCCTGCACCCTCCTAGCACTTCCCTCCTCCTGCTCCCTTCCCATTTATGCCACCAAGGGCAGCTTGGAGCAGGACTGTCACCCCCCTCTTGTTATGGCACCTGGGATCAGCCCTGCTGGCAGCTGCTGCGAGTCCCCAGCTGCGCCCCGACACGGTCACCCCAGTGCCACCAGCGCTGCCACATCCCCACCACCGCAGAAATGGCCTCACTTCCAGCCTCTCCAGCCCGGAATGTCCCAGGCAGGACCCGCACCGGAGCCCTGAGGGATGTGGGATGGGTGGAAGCTGCTCTGGCGTGGTGGCACCGCTGTGTTTGGGAGCCAGGGGAGAGTTCTCGGAAACCGCCGGCACAAGGCTGTGCTCCCAGGGGACAGATCCTGCCCTCCCCGAGGCAGCTGAGCCCCCCACAGGGATGTCCCCGAGCACTCTGTCCCTCTCCTTTCCCCTCCTCTTCCTCTCCCCTCTCCTTCCTGCCGGGTTCCCGTTTCTGTCCCCGGGGCTGACGGGCTGCTGAGGGATGGGCCACATGCCGATACGGGTCTGACAAAGGCAGCCCCAGCGCGGCTTCTCCCTCTCCCCTCCCGCCCATTTGTTTTCCCTGATGTCCAGATGGGTCTGGAGCTGCCAGCTCCTCTCAGGAATGCCAAAAATGAAAAAGCAGGGGGGAAAATGGGGAAGAGATAAAAAGGAGGGAAGAGGAAAATCGGGGCAGAGAGGAAAAAAAGGGAAGAGGGGGAAGAGGGGAAAGAAAATAGAGGGGAAGAGGAAAAAAGGGAGGAAAGAGGAATAAAGGCGGAAAAACTAAAAAGGGGTAAGAAGAGCAGCTTCGGAAATGCCTGAAGCCGGGTGGGTTCAGAGCCTCCTCACCCGCCTGCAGCCACTGCCCGGAGCCAGAACTGCCCGGGGATCACCGGCCCCGCCAGCCCTGAGGCCACCGCTCTCGCTGCTCCGGTGGCCTGGCTGTGCCCGTGTCCCCAGCACTCAGAGCTGCCTGTCCCTGGGCTCCTCGTGCTTCCAGAGCACCCTCAGGCGGGATTAACCCCGGTGGCCCCAGCTCTTGGCCACCTTTCCTGTGGAGAGGGTCACCAGCAAGGTCCCTCCTGTCCCTGCTGGGGGGTCCCATCCCCTGGAGTGGGTCCTTCCCTGCTCCCCGAGCTGTGACCGTGGCACCGACCCAGATGGAGCCTCCAAAGCAGGGACACCCGAGCAGGAACGCTCCTGTGGCTGTTCAGGGACCGGGGCTAAGGCAGGACCAGGCAGCTGAGACTGGCCCAGGAGGGACCGAGCAGGGCTGCAGCCTTGGGGACATCAGGGAAAGGCTGGCATGTCCCCAAGGTGGATGGAAGGGAAGTTGACCCTGGGGGAATCCTCCTGCTGGGCTGGATCCCCCTGGGAGAGGGGAAGGGACGGGACGGGACGGGACGGGAAGGGAAGGGAAGGGAAGGGAAGGGAAGGGAAGGGACGGGGCGCTCACGCTCAGCCGGGGCGCGCCCGGGCGCGCTGCCCCATGGCCGGGCNGGAAGGGAAGGGAAGGGAAGGGAAGGGAAGGGAAGGGAAGGGAAGGGAATCTATAGCAGCTTCTCCTGGCAGCCAGACACCTTAAATAGATCCAAAGGTGCCCAGGAGTGTTGGCTCCATTGTCTAGGAGTGCTCCAAGCTGCACATCCCAGCAATGCTGGGGAGCCAAACTGTGTCTCCTCCCTCCACCCACCACTGCTCTCCTCTCCCCAGCCCAAGCAGCACTCACTGACCTCAGAGGGACTCTGGCAGTGCCAGTCCCTGGCCCTGGCACTGGGCATCCTTCCCTGCAGCAGCCCAAGGCAGCTGGAGGGGAAAATCAAACCCCCAGCCCAAACCTCAAACCATTTCCCAGGACCTGCAGGGGTTTGAGGCAGAGCATCCGTGTGCAGCCACCCAGGAACAGGGATGGGATTTTATCATTCTGTGTCATTTTCTATTTTCACAGAATCCCAGAATGGTTTGGGGTGAAAGGGACCTGAAAGTTCATCCAGTTCCACCCCTGCCATGGGCAGGGACACCTTCCACTGTCCCAGGCTGCTCCAACCCCCATCCAACCTGGCCTTGGGCACTGCCAGGGATCCAGCGGCAGCCACAGCTGCTCTGGGCACCCTGTGCCAGGGCCTCCCCCCCCTCACAGCCAACAATTCCTCCCCAATATCCCATCCATCCCTGCCCTCTGGCAGTGGAAGCCATTTCCTGTGTCCTGTCCCTCCATCCCTTGTCCCCAGTCCCTCTCCAGCTCTCCTGGAGCCCCTTTTAGGTCCTGGAAGGGGCTCTGAGCTCTCCCTGGAGCCTTCTCTTCTCCAGGTGAGCACCCCCAGCTCTCCCAGCCTGGCTCCAGAGCAATGGTGCAACAATTTATTTTAATTTTCTTCCAGTCCTTGGAGCCAGCCAGGACTCAGGAACAAAAATTAACACACGAAAAAGTGAAAGGAAAAGAAAGGGGGGACAAGCTGGGGTCCCCACTCTCTCTGAAGTTCAGAGAGACTCACTCAGAGCCTGCAGAGCCACCAGCCCGGTGAGGAGCTGGGACCTGGGGGTTTCCTACACCTGGCACTGCTGTGCCTGTGGCACCCAGGACCCACCACAGCTCCCAGAACCCTCAGAAGGGCTTCCCCAGAGTCTCCAGACCTTCAAGCAACTACTTGGAAAACCAGAAAGGCACTTGAAAGCCTCCCAAAATTCAGGGCCTGAGGCTTTAGAAACCAACCCCCAGCCTGGCCACAGGCAAAGTCTGTCCGAGCAACTTCAGCTGCCAGAGTCGCTCAGGGCTCCCAGGACCCCAGCCCCAGCCTGGGGCTGCAGCCCTGCGGCTCCATGGCTCTGCCCCAAGGCCCTGCCTGTGCCACAGAGGGCTGGGAGGTGCTGCTGGGCACCCCAGGTGCAGGTGGCACAGGTGCTTCAGCCTCTGGCATTTCAGGGTCCATCCCTCCCATCAGTGCCAGGATCCATCCCTCTCCCATCACACACAGCACTCGGCTGAGGGATCGATTGGATTTTATCTCACAGTGGGAGGAGGAAGGTAAAAATAAGTGGGAAATTGAGGGAGGAGAGGACAGAGTGTCTGGCACTGGGGCAGGGGCTGAGAAGTGCCTGGAGTGCAGCATCTCCAGCCCTGGTGGGTCCCATCTCAGCCCTGAATCCCCAGCTGTGAGCACACAGATGTGAAGGAAACCCTGCAAGATGCACCAAATAACCTCGTTTTCTCCCCCAGATTCCCTTGTCCCATCTCCAGCCAGCCTCCCACTGCCCCAGCATTGCTCACGGGCACCACGGGGTCCTGTCCCCTTCCCTTGGCTCCCTGTCCCCAGTGCATCCCAGTCACTGCCTGGCTCTGCTGGTCTGACCCCAAACACGGCACCGTCGCTCCCGGGGGGGGTGTTTGGGGACCCCCACCCTGTCGGGGCCCCTCATGGGGCAGCTGCTCCCTCGGACCCAGCAGCACCAGGATCCGGAGCGGCTCCAGGGCCAACAGGGAGAAAAAAGAGCGGAGCAAGGAGCAGGCAGAGCTCCCACAAAGGCTGCTGTGGGGACAGCCCAAAGCACATCCCAGCCCCCTCTGGCCGCTCGTGACCTGCCCTGGGCTCACCCTGCTTCCCTCAGCCCCTCCAGCAGCCGCCTCTCCCCGTTGCCTTCCTCTCCCTCCCCACTTCTAAACGACCCCGGATCTCTCATTTCCCAAGCCCAAGTGCTCGGGCCCAATGCCCCGGCCATGCTCCAGTGCCTCCCGAGGCTGCTCCAGGGCTGGCCCCGGCACCGGGCTCCACGTGGAGCCTTCATCCCCCAGATGTGCGCCGGGCTTCCCACACCTCCAGATCCTCCTGGAGAGGACAACCCAGCAGGAGCAGGGGGAGCCACATCCCACCCTCCCACGGTGCTGGTGAGGGCTCTGGCTGGGATTTGGGAGTTTTGCCTGCCCCGACAGGAGCTGCTCCCTCCCGGCTCTCCTGGACAGGGCTTTTGGTCGAAGCCCAGCTCCTCTCCTTGTTCTCAGGGTCTGTGCAAACCCAGGAGTGGGGCTGGAAGGAGCCTCCCCTGCAGTGCAGCAGCACACCCAGGACCTGGAGCTGCAGGGCTCGCACTCCCCAGATGACTTGGAGCAGCAGCAGTTGGCTGCAAAAGGATTTTGGCAAAGCCACAGCCGTCTGCCAGGCCCCATCCTGCCCGCAGACCCCCTGCCCTCCCTGTGCCAGGCCGCAGGGAACAGCTGTGTTAGGCCAGCTCCAAAGGCAAAGCCCTGGCAGATGGAGAGCCTGGGGTGAACCCAGACACTTCACCTGCTCTGGTTCATGGGGCTGGGTCCTTGCTCAGGTGTTTTGCCTTTTCCAAGGAAGACCAGAGGTGGGAATTGCTGTGGCTGCTTTGGGAGAAAAGGTTTTGCTGTGGGTTTTTACCACTTCTGACCAATTCCACAGGCATTCCCACTGATCTGATAACACCCTTTGGAAGCCAGACCCCTCGGGCCCATCCCTGTGCCCCAGAGGAGCCCCCAGGCTGAGAATCCCAAGGGTCCCCGGGTCTCACATGTGCAGCGAGTGCTGCCTGTGCTCAGCTCCGTTGGAGCTGCCCCTGCACAGACCCTGCACAACCCAAACCTCTGTGGGGAGCTGGTTTACAAGAAGAGGAGTGCTGGCTTCCCAAACAAGCCTCCCAGTCCACAACACATTTCCAGCCATACATAATCTAATATACGTTACCATAGCGCCAATCAATAACTCAGTAGGCCAGCTCCGAAATTATTCTCTTAAAGGGCCAGCGCTCCTCTTCCTCCCCCTCCCCAGGCCCCTCTGCCTCGTGTCACGGCCCAGAGGAGCCTCGTGTCCCCAGGTCTCACCTGCCAGGCAGGACAGGATGCCGGGCTGGTGGTGACACGCTTCACCCATCGCGTCCCCTCCGTGCCAGGTCCCTGTGGCACAGCATGAGGGACACGCGGGCGCCGTCCCCAGGGCACCTCCCTGCCACCACCAGCAGCTTCCTCCCTGCTCTGCAGCTCCGCAGGGACACAGCTCTTCCCTCCTCAGCATCCCCACGCTCCCTCACCCCGCCAGGGCTCTGCAGGTTCCCGGGAGCAGAGGATGCCCAGCCCAGCGGCTCCCTGGCCCCTGTCACTGTGAGCCTGGGGACAGGCACCGCGGCTCCGGACCACCCCAGCTGCTGCCCCTCTGCTGCCAAAGCTCCTGGGAGCACCTGGAGGGTGTTTCCAGCCTGGCTCCAAAACCACTGCTGGTAACAACTTCTCATCCTGCTCAAAACCCAAGCGGGAAAAGCTCCCAAAGCCCCCCGTGAGTGACGGCCTCCCTGCAGCCCTCCCTGGGTTTCACCTCGCTGCAGGAAAAGTCCCAAAAGCCTCTGCACCCAAGGCATCCTGTACAAATCCATCCTGCATCCTGCATTTCCAGAGCCGGGGCTGTGCCCTCCTTCCCTCAGGCACTCGTGGTCCCATCACAAAAGTGACAAAGAAGCGGCAGCACCCGGAGCTGCTTCCTCAGGTGGCCGCGGTGGCTCCTCCCTGCCCAGCCTGAGCCAAAGGAGCCCCAGAGCCCTGGGGCGGGCCCTGCAGAGCAACTCTCCCATTCACAAAGCCCTGAACACCCAGCCCCAAGGATGCCAGCCAAGGCTGCCTCCTCTGTGTCTCAGTTCCAGCGAAGACAAGGCAGGAAGAGGAAGGAGAATTACAGGGAAGCTGGAGAGGGGATCTTCATCAGGAACTGGAGTGACGGGAAAAGGGGGAACGAGTTCCCACTGGGAGAGTGGGTTTAGATCAGATATTGGGAAGGAATTTTTGGCTGTGAGAGGGCACAGGTTGCCCACAAGAGCTGTGGCTGCCCCTGGATCCCTGGCAGTGTCCGAGGCCAGTTGGGCAGGGCTTGGAGCACCCTGGGACAGTGGAAGGTGTCCCTGCTCATGGCAGGGGGTGGCACTGGATGAGTTTTAATGTCCCTTCCAACTGAAACCATTCTGGGACTCTGTACAATTAATAAGATCCGAATGAGCCTCAGAGCGAGTGGCATGGGCTGCAAAGTGCCTCATTTTGGGTGGAGTTTGGGAGGTTTCTGCGCTGACCACCTGCTCCTGTTTGATTGGCATTGCCAGAATTCGAAATCTCCCCCCTGAGCCCCGGGCTGAGCATTCCACGACCTGGGAATGAGCTGGGGCTGCTGCTGCCCCTGCCAGTGGCGGTCCCAGGCTGCTCCTGCCCCCTCAGCACCACGCCAAACACTGGGGGGGAATTTCAAGGTTTTGCTTTTTTTCCAAGCTCACAACAAAACTCTCTGCACAGGCAAAGGAGATGTTGGAGCTGTGAGCTGGACGCAGGCAGGGTCTGGGTGCACCTCACTCCTGTGAGCACAAGGAGTTCTCTTGAAAGAAAAGCCAACAGATTTTCATAGGAAACTGGGGATTTTCCTCCCCTTTTATTTCATCACACCCGCAAAACGTTTCCGTGCAAACCCTGACCAAACACCCTCCGTGAGAGCTTTGCGTTTGCCACATTTTTACCCGCGAGATGCCTGGCTGTGGGCACAGGTGAGCTCGCCGAGCTGGGATCCCACGGGGGAACCCTTGGGCGCAGCCTCAGGAACCAAATCTCGCGTCGAGGAGAGGCTCTGGAGCCACAAGGGCCCCGCAGCCGTCCCCTGCCCCAGCGGCATCCCCGGGCCCCGGGCAGGGCTGGAGCCGGGCCCCCGGGGACCCCTCTCGGCATCGCCAGCTGCCTTCCAGCAGCCCCCGAAGGGCAGCGCGGCCCCGGCAGCGCTGTCAGCCAGCCTCTACGTCTTCCATTAATTCACTTCACACTGTCCATATTGATCGGCTCTGCTCTCTCCCCGGTGCCCCCCCTCGCAGCCCTCCCCCCCGCCGGCTGCTGCACCGCTGGGCAGCCCAGCCCGCATGCTGCATGATCCATACAAACTCACTTACTCAGGGAAATCAATGGGCTCGAAAGAGCACACGCAGCAAGGCGAGGAGTCTGTCTGGGGATCGACCGCCCAGCAAGGAGACACAGAGAGCAGCAGCCCGTGCCCCGCCGCTGCCCGGCGCCCCGAGCGCCCACCCGGGGCCCGGGGGGTCCCGCGGCCACCCCGCCACAGCCCCCCGCGAGTGCCGGTGACAAGAGACAGCCACCCCTGGGGTTTCCTGCCGGGAAGGGCTGCTTCACCTCGGGCAGGTGCCGGGGACGCTCCCGCCGGGATCGCTGCCTCCTCCCCCCAGATCCAAGAGGAAGCTCAGCCCCCTTTGATGCTCCAGCATCCTCCCTTTGGCTCTCCTCAGCTTCAGCCAAGTCACGCTGCAGCCGTGCCTCAGTTTCCCCAGGTTTATCCAGCAGGGCGAATCCCAGAGCTGCAGTGTTCTTTGGGTGCCCGGAGTTGAGGGGTTAAAGCCCATCTCCTTCCACCCCTTCCACTGTCCCAGGGTGCTCCAAGCCCCGTCCAACCCGGCCTTGGACACCCCCAGGGTTCGGGCACCCTGTGCCAGGACCTCCCCACCCTCACAGGGAGGAATTTTTTCCCATTATCCCATCTAATTCTGCCTTCCTTCAGCTTAAAGCTTTTGCCCCTTGTCCTGTGCCTGGATGCCCGAGGAAGCTGGAAGGATGTTCCTCTTCCAGCCAGTTTCAGGGTTGTGGGATGCCCTGCTCTGCCAGGCCTCTCCACAGCAGCAACAGCCGGTTCTGGACCGAGGAGAAGCCAAAACTGAGGATTTGTTGCCACCTCTCAGAGCACCACCGGCCCAATTTGCCCTGGGAAACTGTTGCCACTGCACAGGCAGCGGCAGGGTGATTAATAAATCCTGCCAGAAGAGCTGCTGCTGTGCTGAGTTTGCCCATCAAGGAAGGAAATCTTTATTTATATATATTCTATAAACTAATTTTTGCATCATTGCAATAAATCCATCTTCCAGCCGTCAGCTGCAATCCGCCGTCAGGGCCGGCCGCGAGAGGCTCCGGGCGGGATGCGGGGGCTGCGGCGGGGGCAGGAACGAACGGGAGCATCCGGATCCTGCGGGGGGTCCACGGGGGCTGGAGCCAAAACGGGAACTTGGGGCCGTGTCCGGGGGGCAAAGGAGTGGCTGGTAGCGCCCCTCCACGTGGGTTTGTCGTGCAGGGGGACGGAGGGACCCCAGGGGCATCGAGGGACTGGGGTGTCACCGCCCCGAGGAAACGGGACCCCCACGGGCTCGGAGCCGCTGCCTCCGGGGAGGAGCTGGGGGAACGGGGAAAGCCCCGAGACGGTGCTGCCGGCCCAGTACCGGTAAATGCCGGCAATGCCCCGCGCGGCGGGGGGAGCCTCTTCCCAGCAGCCCCGTCCCCTCCCGAGGCAGTGTGGTTGTGCTGGAGACACCGTGTCTGTCCTCCGCAGGCTCCAGCCCCCGGGCAGGGCTGGGGGGAGTGCGGGGCTCGGGAAGCAGCGGCAGAGTTATGGGGACAGCCATTGCCCCCGCCCCAAAGCCATCCCCCCGCTCTGGGGTGTCCCTCGGGGGCTCGGGCTGGGGGACAGCAGGAGGCAGTGCAGGTCCCGAGCAGCCTCTGCCGGGACCTGGTGGCTTTTTGGGCTGGGACCTCGTCCGGAGGTGGTTGCACCCCAAGGCGGCTGCACCCCTGAGCCAGGGAGCAGCCTGAGATGGGAATTGCACGGGAAGCTGGGGTTCCCACCCCGCTGGCCTCCTGGACAGCCTGAGGGCTGTTCCCCTGCCTCCTGCCAGCCCAGGGTGCTCACAGGAGCAGCACCCCCGTTGGGGGAAGATTTCAGTGCCCCATCCCATCCCATCCCATCCCATCCCATC
>WEKY01013372.1:0-17174 GCA_013390045.1 Picathartes gymnocephalus | reverse complement strand
TGTCCGTGTGTCTGTCCCTGTGTCCTGTCCGTGTGTCTGTCCGTGTGTCTGTCCCGGTCCTGTCCGTGTGTGTGTCCGTGTGTCCTGTCTGTGTGTCTGTCCGTATGTCCTGTCCCTGTGTGTGTCCCTGTGTCCTGTCTGTGTGTCCTGCCCGTGTGTCTGTCCCGGTCTTGTCCGTGTGTCTGTCCCTGTGTCCTGTCCGTGTGTCTGTCCCGGTCCTGTCTGTGTGTCTGTCCGTATGTCCTGTCCCTGTGTGTGTCCCTGTGTCCTGTCTGTGTGTCCTGCCCGTGTGTCTGTCCCGGTCTTGTCCGTGTGTCTGTCCCTGTGTCCTGTCCGTGTGTCTGTCCCGGTCCTGTCTGTGTGTCTGTCCCTGTGTCTGTCCGTGTGTCCTGTCCGTGTGTCTGTCCCGGTCCTGTCTGTGTGTCTGTCCGTGCGTCTGTCCCGGTCCTGTCCCTGTGTCCTGCCCTTGTGTCCTGTCCGTGTCTGTCCCTGTGTCTGTCCCTGTCCTGTACCTGTATCCCGGTTCTTGTGTCTGTGTGTCTGTCCCTGTGTTCCGTCCCCTTCCCCTTTCTGTAACCGTCCCTGTCTCTGTTCCCAGCCCTGCTCCTTAGCACGGCCTTGTCCCCAGCCCTGCCCCTGACCCTGTGCCCAGCCCTGGCCGTGTCTCCGTCCCCAGACCCAATTCTGTCCTGTCCCTGTCCCCAGTCCTGTTCCCGACCCTGGCTCTGTCCCTGCGCCCTGTCTGTCCCTGTCCCTGTCTTCAGCCCCGATCCCTGTTCCAGTCCCCATTCCTGTCCCCAGCCCTGTTGCTGTCCGCAGCTCCGTCGCTTTCCCCAGCCCCATCTCCAAGCCTGTTCCCAGCCCCGTCCCTGAGCACAGCTCCGTCCCTTTCCCTGTACCCAGTCCCGTCTCCAGCCTGCTCCTGACTGCAGTCCTGTCCTCAGCCCTGTCCCAGTGTCCAGCCCTCGCCCTGTCTTTGTGTCTGTGCCCAGCATTGTCCCTGGCCCCAGCCCAGTCCGTGCCCACCCCACCTCCTGGCGCTGGGCTGGTGCTCAGCGTTCCGCAGTGGTGTCGCATCCCCAGGCCCTCTCCTCACCCTGCCTCGGTGGCACGGGCCGGGCTGAGTCACAGCGGGCAGCCCCGGCTCGGTGGCACTTGGATCAGCCGATGGTCGGGACCCGCGGCCACACCTCGGGCTTCGGCCGGGGACGGGAAATGCTCGGTTCTGCTCCTGCCCCTGTGGGTGAGGCTTGGGAGGGGAGCGGAGACCAACCCTCGCCAGGGGCTGGGGTCAGGACACATCTGGGGACCTGCTGGGGCTCAGCTGGGTCTCGGCAGCCAGGATGGGCCCTTAAACACCAGCCCGGGACAGTGACGGAGGGGAAGCTGCAGCAGGGGCACAGCACCCCGTGGAGAGGCAGGAGAGGGTTCTGCATCCTCCATTCCCTGGAGCCTTCCTATTCCCATCAGATATTTCGGGAAATGACCTCTCCACATCCCGCCCGGTGCCAGCGGGAGCAGGGATGCGCGGGGCTGCCGAGAGAGCGAGGCAAAGCCCCCCCGCTGCTGCCCGGAGCGCTGCGGTTGGAGCCGTGGAGTGGAAGTAACAGGCGGTGACACCGCTGCCCAAAAACCGCCACCAGAACAATGGGCGGGAGCGCGGAGGACGCAGGCGGCCACGCCGCCCCCAACGCTCGCCAAGGAGCCGGGGACATCCTGGGGACACCCTGCGCAGGCACCTGGCCTGGGCATCCCACCCGAGGGACACCCCACCCACGGGGCTGGGTGGCCCAAACGGGTGACGGAGGCACGGCGAGGAAGGGCTGGAATTCCCGAGGGTGGCACTGGGACAGAGCGCGGCCATCGCACCGGGCCGGGGGGCACCCCCCAGCCTGGGGCTGAGCCGCCTCCGGCCCTAGGGGGGACAAAGTGAGGGAACAGAAAATGGCAGGAGAGACAACGGAGGAGCGGGGCTGCTTTGCCTTTAAAATAATGCAGCAAAATTAGCAGCTCTGCAGTCATTAATATGCAAGAATGCAAATGAGGAGGTAATTAAGCTGCAGTCCTCCGGAGGATATTTCCATCATAATGAATTCTATTGTCAGGGAAAGAGCAGCCAGGCAGATTTATGGTGCTTACATGAATAAAAAATATGAGTATCCAAGTGGTGTCCTTGCTGCCGGCTGCTGTCCCCTGCCCCAGCCGAGGAGAGCACGGGGCACAATTCCGGGTCCCCAGCCGAGGAGGGCACAGGGCACTGGGGAGGTCTCCATGCCTTGTGCCATCCCGACGGGCACTGCCCCTCTCCGAGGCACAGCAGCAGCCGGGGACTTGGGTACCTGCAGCGGGGAAGAGGAGAAAAACCTCCTCCCTTCCCTTCGTGCCACAGCCCCCGGCAAACCCCCACCGAGACCCGTGCCGGGGCCGTGCCGGTGTCCCGGGGGCCACAGAGGGACTGGGGACACCCAAGCCAGGCGGTGACTCTTCCCTGCGGGGTCCCAGTGTGGTGCTGTCCCGCTGACCCCCTGGGCTGGCCGGTGACACGTCTCTGCAAGGACCCGGGGTCTGAACACAGCGGGATCCTCTCGTCCGGCTCCCGTGGGAGCTGGATCATCACCTGGCTCATTCCTCTCTTCCCACCTCGCGAGTGCGCTGGGGGCCAGGACCCGGCCAGGGCTGGCTCTGGGGAGCACAGGGACACAGGGACACCTGCAAGGTGGGGACTCCAAGGTGGGGAGACGACCTGTGGGTACCCCCAGGATCTGGGGAGCTGCCAGCCAGACCTCCGAGCCACGCAGGTGATGCCCCAGGCCAAGAGCCCCCGGTCCTTGGCCATGGGGTCAGTGTCCATCTCCGGGCTCAGCGCCCTCCCCTGAGCCAGCCCTGGGTGCCCCTGGGCAGCTCCCGAACCTGCCGGGCGTGGGCTGGGGCTCAGCCTTCCCCTTTCATTCCCGCCAGCGGCGTCCGCCACGGAAAACAAACCAAAACCCACCCAAAACGAAATATTTGGCCGCGTGCCACCCTGCAGCTGCCGGCTCCGTCTCAGCCTGGCATTTTTCAAATGTCAAGGCAAAAGGCTGCGGGGCCGCCCGGCTCGGGGGGCTCGGCACCGGCGGGGGGCTGGGGACAGGAGGGGGACGGGAAGGGGTGAGGGAGAGGGGGAAGGGACACCCGCCAACCCTGCAGCTGTCGTTGTCACCCGCGAGGTGAGCTGTGGGCTGGGGGAGCCGGGGGGAGCTGGGCTGGATGGGAGGGAAGCGGCTCCATCTTAGCGTCGATGCGGTCGAGGCGAGAGAGAATGATTAAAGAAAAAAGAGAATAAAAGCAGGAAGGGAGACGGGCAAACGGGAGCAGCTGCTCCTGGGGATGCAGGGCTCTTTTTTTTGCTTTCAAAGCCACAGAAGTTGTTGCTCGCAGGCTTGGGACCCCCTCCCACGGTGCCCCATGCTGTGGTGGCCAGGGCGGCCAGGCAGTTGTGGCCGGAGGCTGGAGCCTCGCTGGCTCTCTGAGGATCCAGGGAGCCGGAGCTGAGCTCATTCCCATCCCGGGGCATCCCCTTGGCTCACTCAGAGGGATCGCTGCTCCCTGCCCCGCAGAACGCGGGATTCGGGGCTGGCGGGGGACACGGGGCAGGTGGAGCTGCCCCCAGCAGGACAATCCTCATGCTCGGCACAGCCGGCTGCCCCCGCCCAGGGCGGCTGAGCCAGCAGACACAGCCCCCTGGTGCCCGTGCCCCCCCATCCGCCCCTCTCCCCCCGCCCAGCCCCAGCGCACACCTGCGGAGCCGCAAACCTTCACCTCCGCGCTGGGGCCGGGGCGCGGGGGGCGGGGAGAGCGGGCAGGACCGGGCGTTGCTCGATTCCTCCTCCCCGTGCTCCCCCTCTCGATGCCGAGCAGTGGGAAATCGCTGCCTTTTCCCAAGAGAAGCTCGAAGCCCGGCAGCTCCGTCCCTGGGCAGGTGGGCACCGCGGGGGTGCCTGTGCAGGTGGGGGCTCTGGGGGCACCTGCACAGGTGGGTGACACCTCCAGTGAGGAGCATCGGAGCTGTGGGACCGCAGTGGGCACTGCCACCCCCGCGTGTCCGGTCCCCAACACCTTCCTGAGCCCAGTTAGGGTCAGTGGGTGCCAGCAGGGCTCTTTAGGGCGTGTTTTAGGAATTTAGGGGTGACTCAGCCCCACACCTGGGGTGTCACAGACCCTGATGTGGTCGAGGGTCCCAGGTCCAGCTTTCAGGGTTCCTGTGCCCCAGGTGGGCTGGGGAGGGATTCATGGATTATGGACGAGCAAAAGGGATTTGTGGTGGTGCTGGTATCAAACCAGCTCTTGAGGAGCCCAGAGACAGAGACGGCCGAGGGCAGCCTCGCCCCATTTCCCTCCCAGGCCTGAGGACAGACCTCACTCCCCCTGAGCTTAGGGGGCTGCAGGGTCCCCAGCCATTGTCCCAAAGCTGCCAAATCCATCTCCCAGTGGACTGGAAGGGTCAGGTGCTGTGCAGAGTCGGGAGAGGGGGACACCCCCGTGCCACCACCCCAGAAGGAGCCCTGAGGGCACGAGGGGGTTTTCTCCAGTCACGGACCCCACGCAGACCTGCACAGGGTCATGTCCCCACCCCGCTGGCCACTCCCTGTCCCGCGGGGACACAAGAGATGCTCAGCACGATAGGGGGGCTGTGGAAGGAGCCAGCTGGGAGAGGAGCACCCGTGTTTACACTGGGTGCCTCGAAACCCGCTCCAGCATCCCGGCCACCCTCCCCCTCGGCAGCAGCTCCTCTTGAGGTTTGAGGTGACATCCTGCCTTCTGCATCTCGCTGTCACCCTGCCCCGGGGGGCCCTGGAACCACAGAGGCGGTGGAGGCAGGGCTGGGAGTGCAGGTCCCCCTGCACAGCTCCAGCTGCACCCGGAGAAACGGCAATTATCCCGTGCAGTGACCCCCCCACCCTCCTGGCACGGCTTGTAGGGGGCACATCGTGGGGTGGAGGGCTTGCAGATTCCATCCCTGTCCCCTTCTGCTCTCCTGGGGAAAACCGTGCCAATATTTGGGTTTATAAACTACCAAGGCAAGGAAAACAGCAAGGTCTGAATCCCAGGGATGAGCTGCTGAGGAGGGTTTGGAGCAGCCGAAGCCTCTTGCATCAGGGCTTTATTCTGGAAGCGTTGGGAGGAGACGGGGGCAGGATTAGGAATAAACCCCAGGCTGTGCCCCACAGCCCGTCCTGGCTGCCCCACAGCGCGGCACCCACAGGGCCTGGGCACCTGCAGAGCTACAGCACAGCCAGAAACCAGAGAAACGGGGGGAAGCAGAGACAAGGACAGGGCCAGGCAGCTCAGCCTCTGCTTCCTGGAGCGCCTGGGGAGGGAGGGGCATAAAGGGCTGAGGGATGGAGGAGGGACATGAATATTGGGAGCATTCCCTGTTCCTGTATGGAGCAGATGTTCCCCCCATGTGCATCCCACTCCTATGAGCTCATGGGGCTCTGCCTGAGTGAGGTGGGTGCCCACAGATGCACTGTGGGTGTCCTGGCAGGGGTGGTGTGAGTGTCCTGGCAGGGGCACTGTGGGTGTCCCACGGGGGCTGTGGGTGCCCTGGCAGGCAGCAGCAGGGGAAGTCGAGGCACTTGGCACTCGTCTCGCTGCAGCACAGCTCGATGCAGAGATAAGATAAGGTGTCTGAGGCTGCCAAGGTAAACTGAGGTCACTGCAAACCCCAGCAGGTGAACAGCTCTCCGCAGCCCCAGGTTACACACACAGAACCCCAGACGGGTCTGGGCTGGAAGGGACCTTAAGGACCATCCAGTGCCACCCCCTGCCATGGGCAGGGACACTTTCCACTACCCCAGATTACTCCAAGACCTGTCCAACCTCTCCAGCACTTCCAGGGATGGGGCAGCCACAGCTTCTCTGAGCACTCTGTGTATCTCTGAGCAACATCCAGGTGTCTATTTTCATTTTGGGCAGATTTTTGTCCCTTCGCTCATCTCCTGGTGTGATAAACTGGCACCTTTCCCACAGTGCCAAGTGCTGATGGCAGGGCCAGGGGGTTCCAAGCTGCTTTTTGCCTGGTTTTGCTCAAAATCTGAGCAAGATGCTCTGTTGGGAGAGGAGCAGCTTCTGGGGCAGGCAGGATTTTTGTATTTCACAGTTTCAGTGAGGGGTTGAGGGCTTTCCCTGGGGTTGGTGAGGGGCTGGGCAGCTTCCAGCCTGTCCCAGTTCCTCCATGCTCCAGCCAGTGGCACCCCTGGCATCTCCTGGGGTTGGCAGGGCTGGCAGATCTGTCCCCAGCAGCTCCTGGGCATTCTCCAGTGCTGCTAGTAGTGGAAAGCTTTGGAAGAAGTTCCAAAAGTCACTCCAGGAGAGGCAGTGCTGGGTCTCGGCCACGCATGAGGGCAAAGTCACCTTTCTGCCGCTTCCTCTCCCATCTCCAAATGTACTTTTTCTTCCTTAAGCTCCTAATTTTAAATAAAACTGTCATGAAACCCCCTGATTCCTTGAGCTGGAGCTTTTGGGAGACCTCAAAAGAGGAGAAAACTCCTGGGTGTCACAAATCTGGGTTGGAGGAGATCCGGGCACCCAGGCCAGGGGCTGCCTGTGGGAACAAGAGGCACATGCAGGGTTTGATAAAGGCAAAAGCCCCTTTGACCCCCCAAGGGCTCCTCTGCCCCCCGGAGGATGCTCCCACAGCCCCCCCGGATGTGGCTTTGCAGGGAGCAGGGTGGGGAGGGGCTGCAGGGGGTGGGGGAGGCATCGCAGCCGGATTCGAATGGGAGCCGCCTGACAGATGGGGCTGCCCTACATTTCACGAGTGGCTGCTGCTAATCTGCTTCCTGCACCCTCCCCCAGCCCACCTCCCTGCGGCTCGGGCTCCCTCCTGTCAGGGCGGGGGGTGCAGGGCCCTGTGGGGACCCAGGCTGAGGGTCACGGAGCACTGGGGGCCATCAGGTGTCCCCAGGCTTTGGCAGGGCTGCTGGGAGCCCACCAGCCCACGGCCAGGGCCACAGCACCCTCCTCTGTCCTAAACGTCCCCTGTCCCTTGGGCACAGCCCAAGGGCCAGCCCTGGGGTGCTCCTGACCCCTCCTGACCCCCGCACTGACAAACTCCTGGCCAGAGCTGGGGGCAGAGGGGTTGTGCTGCTGTGTCCTTTTGCATGCCCGGGGCTGAGCATCTCTTCAGCCTCCTCCTCTTCCTCCTTCAGTGTCCCTAAAGCCACCTTTGCTTTTCATCCCGTGCCCGCTCTGTGCCCGCCTCTTCCCCAAAACCCTGAATGTAGGGGTGGGGCAGCATCCTGCAAAATGCCAGGGAGGGGACCTGACAGCTTCGGGGACAGAACAGGCACCCAGGGCCAGGCTGCTGCCCCACGGCCCTGTGCCACTGCCCTGGCAGCAGCCTCACTCCCTGCCCTGGGACAGGGCACAGCTCGGGGAGGCTGCTGGGCTCCCCTCGGCCAACTCAGCCCTGCCAGGGGTTCCTGCTGCTCCTTCCTCTCCAGCACAGTGACGTGAGCTCCCAGGGGTGCCAGCCTCCAGTTTTACCAGGATTGGTGAGGTTGGTTCCCCCCATGCAACGTCTGAGCCTGGGGAAGTGAGAGAGAAGCGGTGCCATGGTGGGAGGGCACAGCAGAGACACATCTGCAGCTCTGGAGAGGAGGGACAAGAACTGGAACATCCACAGCATCCCTGTGCCCAGCCCTTCCCGGCAGAGGGGGCTGGAATTGGGGCTGTCCTGTGGCTGCAGCCCCCAGAGTCCCCTGGGATGAGGAGATGTGGGGTTCTGTCCCCAGGAGAAACACACCCAGCCCTGAGCCCCTTGCTGGGGAGATGAGCCATAAATTTACGTCACTCAGGGGTCACATCAGGGGAGTTTTCAGCACCAAAGCTTCCTCCCTCCGAGGGTGCTGGGGCACTGCCCAGGCTCCCCAGGGAATGGTCCCGGCCCCGAGGCTGCCAGAGCTCCAGGAGTGTTTGGACAACGCTCTCAGGGATGCACAGGGTGGGATTGTTGGGGTGTCTGGGCAGGGCCAGGGGTTGGACTGATGATCCTGGTGGGTTCATTCCACCTCAGGATATTCCAGGATTCCATCCATGCCAGAGCCACACGTAGAGGGACAAGGAGATGGTGCAGTATGGAACAGGACAGAACCAGAGTGGATGCTCCCGATGCCAGCAGGGCTGGATCCAGCAGTGGGAAGGAAGATGGGGCAGGCAATGCCCAAACCACCCCTGGGCTGAGACCACGAGAAAGGAGGATGGAAAATGGGGCTGAGATGGAAAATTCGGCTCCTCCTTCCCGGCTGAGCCTTCTGCTGCAGCAGCAGAGCTGTCACTAGGATCTGGTGAGCCTCTCCCATGGACTGGGGACAGAGCCTGGAGCAGGGACTCACCTCACTGGGCGGTTTCTATTACTCCTCAAATGAAGCTGAAACTTGACATCAGATCACAAAACCCACTAAGAGAACAAATCCGGGGAGCGAAGGGAAATCCCCCGTTGGGTCCCAAAGAGGCACCACAGTGTCCTCTCCTTCCCCCTGAGGCACAGGCACAAAGGCAGCCACGGTCCCAGTGTCCCAGTGCTTGGATCAGCTCCACTGCAGGGCATGTTTGCAGAAACTTCCTGATGCTCTCCCACAGGAAGGATGGATTCACTGAGCTGTCTAGCTTGAAGAATCAGGAGAAGTGCCCCAAGAATGGCACATTCACATCCCAGTGACATCCAAAACTTCAACTCAGCCAAGCAAAAACTTTCCACCTCCTCCTGCCTCTTCCTCTCTGTGGGGCCCCCCCCCCTGCTTTGGGACTTGTCCAGCTGGCAGGTCCAGTCCCGGGTGCTGTCCCCTTCCTTGTCCATGGGCAATATTTACTCTCAGGTTTGAGAGCTGCCCTCAGGCCCTGCTGTTTTCACCTGTGAAGGTGCTGGATGCCCCACGTGGCATCTTGGACAGCCTCTGTGGGCAGGGCTCCTGTCCTTGTCCCCTGCTCCATGTCCAACTCCTGTGACAGCTGTCTCCTTTCCTCCATCTCTCACTTTCCTTTTCCCTCCTTCCCTCCTTTCCTTCCCCTGTCCCCATCCCCCTTTCCAGAGCCTCCTGCTTGTGTCTCTGCCCAGACCAGGCTCCCTCAGCAGGTTCTCCCACCCATTTTTAAGTTTCTCCCACCACCAGCTACCTCAGCCAACCTTCACCGCATGCCCCGGTGGGGGAACCCGGTCCCACCGGGCTCCCCGGGGCACCCCGGAGATCCCCCGGCCTCGGGGGTGGGGCTGAGATGGTTTCTGGGGACGAGGGCGCCTTTTCTTTCCATTCAGAGGAGATTCCCCGCCCCGTGAACACGCTCAGAGGGTTTCCTGCCCGTGGGCGGATTCTATCTTGGGCTGCAGCGGCGCCGGGGGACCCCACCTGGGGCCGGGGATGCCGCGTTTCCTCCTCCTCCACACCATTCCCAGAGCGCTCTCATCACCCCAGTTAATTTTTTTGTCAATTTTCAGCCGTTTTCCAATCCCCTCGGGCAGGATCGAACCCGCCAAGCAGCTCCCCAAGGATGCCCAGGCTCTGCTGAGCCGGTGTGGGATGGCACCGCCCTGCTCGGGGAATGCAGAGCAGAAGGACCTGCTCCTCACCTGCATTGCCCAGGGTGGGATTTCTGTACAACCAGATCACCTGAACATGACAGTGTGGGGACCACTTTCTCCTGAGCCCTGTGAGAGACCCCAGGGCTGGGGTGCATTCCCCTGAGGTCCCATCCACAGCCTGCAGGTAAAGGGATTACGGAGGTTGTGAGGGGCTGAGCAGCACCGTGGCGGCCCTGGGAGGTGGCCCTGGGAGGTGGCCCGAGGGGTTTTGTCATCACCGAAGCGCCACGGCAGTGCTGTGATGGAGCACCTTTGCATTTTCCAACACCGCACAAAACACGGGGTTTGCACTCAGAATTCCCCGGTGAACTTTCCAACGAGCTGCCCGAGGCTCTCTGACCCCTGGGGCTGAGGAGTTTCCATTCCAGCTGTGCCCGGGCTGGGGCTGGGTCCCTCCTGCAGGTCCCGGTGGCTCCCCCAGCACGGCCGTGTCCCCTCTGTCCCACGGCTGCTCCGCAGGGACACGGCCCTGCCTGCCAGGTGCCTGGGGATGCTCAGTGGCCGCCCCGCTGTCCTTTCCCGTGCCTTGGTTTGGCCAGCTGCAAATGGGGCTGGGGGCTGTGCAGACCTCCCGGGCAGCATCTGGAGCAGCAGCTGGGCAGTTCAGAGCAGGGCTGTCCCCTGCCCAGCCCCGAGGCCCTGGGGACACACGAGGCCCTGGGGACACACGTGGCCATGAGCAGCCATCAGTCACACTTAGCCGGGAGCAGAGCGCGATGGAGGGGGCTGTCCTGCCCGGAACGCCGGTGACAGGGACCCCCGGGGTGGTGGCAGAGGGGGAGCAGAGTTGTCCCTGCTCTACGCTGTGCCCAAAGGAAGAGAGGAAGGGGAGGGTCCCTGATGCCTCCTGGCAGAGAGGACAAGGAGGGTGACAATGCATCGCTTCTGTCCCCACAGCTGGAAGAAAAGGAGCAAAATAGGTTGGAGAAAGGGATCCATCCCTGTCACCAGTGTCCCCCAAATGCCCTGTGGGGCAGTCCCAGCAGGCAGGGGTGAAGTGGGATCCCTCGTGTGTCTCCAGACTGTCCCATGGGGATAGTGGCTGTCACAACTCAGGTGGCAGAGTCAGAACGGTGGCGGGAGCTGCTGGTGACAAATGGCACCTGAAGGGAGGGCAGCAAGCGAAGCCGAGGATGCTCCTGGGGAGCTGCTGGTGGCACGTTCTCACCCTTTGCTGCAGAAGTGTCCCCATGGGTGCCAGGAGGCAGAGGGTGTCCCAGCTCTGTGGGGGTGGCCAGAAGGAGGGGACACCCCCGGAGGGGAGGGGGACAGTGTGGCCAAAGCAGCCGAGCCAAGCCAAAACCTCGCCCCTGCTGGGAGCCCATCCCGGGGGCTGCTCCCCACCACGGGGGCTGGGAGGCAGCTGGGAACAAAGACGCTGTAATGTGAGAGATGGGCGGGCTTTAAAAAGAGGGGAAAAAAAAAAAATAGTTTTGAGGCCTTTCTTCTTTCTCGCTGTTGTTGTTGTTATCCATAAATAATAATTAAACCACCATTTCCAGCCCAGGCCACTTGTTTTAAATTTCCTGGCTAAAGTGATGTAACAGCTGTGCGTGATGCAACACCATGTGGAATGCATCATGCAGGAAACCAAAAACAAAATCTCTTTTCTGGCCAAGTGCTCGGCACAGCTCCTGCCCCCAGCCCCCAGCGCGGGGGTCCCGCAGCCCCCACGTCTGGGTCGGACACCCTGCTGTCCCCGTGGGACCCGGCTCTGGGTGCAGGGGGACAGCAATGGGGGGACACAAGGGGAGGCAGCTCCTGCTCTGAGCCTGCTAAGCTCCAGGTCAGTTTTAATTAAAAACTTTATACATCAAGAATTGGCGTTTTGCTGAGGACAAACAAACCTGTACAAGCCTGACACATACCCCGGAGCAGAGGGGAGGGTCTGGTGGGCTTGTCCTGGCAGTTTGTCCCATTTCCTCCCACTCCTCCTCCCAGTTTTGCCCTGCCCTGGGACCTCTCTGCAATGGCCAGGGGAGCCAAAAGCTGCTGGTGGCTTCAGTGCCACCCCCGTGTTCCTCATCACTGCTGGAGAGATGTGGGAGCTCCCTGGCTCAACCCCCTCCATCTGGCAGGGTTTAACTCTCCCTTGGTTTCCCATTGCTGCAGGGAAGAATAAACTCTCCAGGATGCCTGTGCCCATCCCTCTGCCCCATCCACCTGTGCCCAGTGCCAGCGACCTGCCTTTGGAGTGGGCCAGAAAGGACAGAGAAAAGGAAGAAAAAGAAAAGAAAGGGAAAGAAAAAAGGAGAAAAAACCAACCAAACAAACCAAAAGAAAATAAAAAAAAACAACCCAAGGTTGCAGTGGGAAATCAGAAGTCAGAGCTGAGGCATTTCGGCAGCAGGGGCTGGAATGTCTGACTCACACTGTGACTAAATGCAAATATGAGCTCAAACCTGCTCCTTAAAGTCCTCGGGATCCAGCAAGGAGCCCCGAGCTCCCACGGGCCCCTTGCCAGTGGGCCAGCCCGGCAGGGCTCTGGCCATCCTCGGTGGCTCCAGGACGGACGTGTGCAGCCAGCACTGCCCTGCACGTCCTGCTTTGTTTCCCTCCCTGAGCGGGGATGAGAGGGAGCCTGGGGCAGGATGGGGTCACACTCGCCTGCTCGTGCCCCGTGCTGTCCCCACCTCGAGGGGACCTCCTCGGGCTGTCCTGGTGGTTAGGGCAGGGGGCTCAGTGCAGCCTCTGGCCTCGCTGGGTGGTCCTGGCCCATCCATCTCCTCTGGACCAGGCATCAGGTCCCTGTGAGGGGCTGTCACAGTGTCCCCAGTCATTAACAGAAGTAAAAAGCATCTGGGTCCGTGGCGGGGGGCAGTGTCATGCCCAGGGAATCACAGGGTGGAAATCCAACCCAGCTCAAAGGAAATTCCAGGGAAATGGGGACTTTTCTCCAGTATACACATACATTTTTTTTAAAGTGTATTTGGTTGCCCAGCACTGACTTGTGCTTTATTAATTCCCAGTTTTGTAAGAGGGGGTGGGAGGCTCTGAGGGCAGTGGCTGGTGTCCCACAGCTCTCATTGGGGACAGAGCCTCCCCCACCCATTTCCACTGTACAGAGTCTGGACCAGTCCAGCATTCCCAAGCTCTCCTGGCCAAGGACTGCCGGAGCCTTCCCCAGAGCCTCATGAACCCCTGGAATGTGCCATGGGGACACTGACAGGCCAGGGTGGGGAGTCAGAGTCCAGCTCCTGGCCCTGCACAGGGCAGCCCCAAGAACCATCAAGATTCTCCCAAGAACTCCAAGAACATCTTGAGTTCTCATTGTTTCCATTCCCTGAACCTTTGGGATGGAGGTGGCAGTTTTCACCACCTTCACAATTGGTCGTGCTGATAACACACTGCTGATAAATAAGAAAAAAATGCTGAGGTTGTGTCCAAGTGCTGGGAGCTGTGGCTTAAACGAAGCAGTTTCACAGTGACTCTTGCAATGCTCAGAGCTGCCTTTGAACAATCCATCCATCTATCCATCCATCCATCTATCCATCCATCCATCCATCCATCCATCCATCCATCCATCCATCCATCNNNATCCATCCATCCATCCATCCATCCATCCATCCATCCATCCATCCATCCATCCATCCAGCTTCAGGTCTCAGCCTTTCCTTCTGCACCAGCAGCCCTGAAGACACGAATGGGACCTGCACCTCCTCGGTGATCTCAGTGACCTCAACTGGTTTCTGGCTCTGGGGAGGGGGGCCAGGACACCTCATTCAGCCCCCCAGGTCAGGCAGGTTCTGCCACAGGGCTTGTTCAGGGCTCCCCTGCCAGGGATGGTGGTGTGGGCTCACACCCAACAGCACGTACAATGGTCCCCAAGGGTTCCACATGAGCAGAGTGTGGCCCTGATGTCATCACACAGAGGGGAAACTGAGGCACAGAGATCAGGGACAGAGATAAAACCCCAGCCAGAGGAACTGCTCCTCTTCCAGGGGAGATCACAGAGTCATGGAATGGTTTGGTTTGGAAGGAACCTTTAAGCCCATCCAATTCCACCCCCCGATGTGGGCAGGGACACCTTCCACTATCCCAGGGTGCTCCAAGCCCCATCCAGCCTGGCCCTGGACACTTCCAGGGATCCAGGGGCAGCCACAGCTGCTCTGGGCAGCAGAACTGAGGATGACATGCTGGAGGATGACCTGCCTGTGGGGTTAGCTCTCCATGCCCTCCTTTGGACAGTGCTGCCTTTGGAGCCTCCACTACACTTTTCTCCCCCGGCATCACCAGCTCTGAGCATTGCAAGAGTCACTGTGAAACTGCTTCGTTTAAGCCACAGCTCCCAGCACTTGGACACAATCTCAGCACTTTTTTCTTATTTATCAGCTGTGTGTTTTCAGCACGACCAATTGTGACGATGGTGAAAACTGCCACCCCCATCCCAAAGGTTCAGGGAATGGAAACGAGAACATGAGATGTTCTTGGGAGAATCTTGATGGTTCTTGGGGCTGTCCTGTGAGGGCCAGGAGCTGGACTCTGATGATCCTTGTGGGTCCCTTCCCACTCAGGAGGTCCCAGGATTCTGTGGTTCTGTGTTGCCCATGCTGTGTTTTATGCCCCTATCCCACCTCACGAGATGCCCAGGGGGTGTTGAGGTTGCCCCCGAGCCTGAGGCTCCAGCACTTCTCCAGGTGGGGAATGTCACCGGAGCCCCTCTGGTGTCACCTCTGTGTGGGTGTGTCTGCACAGCATCCCCGTGGTGCCCCTTTGTGCATCCCCCCATCCCCTCTGCTTCCTCCTGCCCTACCAAAATAGCCTGAAATGGGAAACTGAGGGGGCCATGCTGTGAACTGGAAGGGGGAACTATTCAGCTTCCAAAAAAAACCCCACGATGTCAGAGGAGTTTTAAGCCTTCTGGTTCCCCACAAGCAGGCCTGGGGACACGCTTTTTGCCATGATGCTGCCACCCACCAGGAAGGAGGCATTATTAATTATCGGCTAATTAAATACAGGCTGCAGAGCTGGGTGGAGAGAAACCTAAGGAGGTTCAACAAGGGCAAGTGTAGGGTCCTGCACCTGGGGAGGGACAACCCCAAGTGCCAGCACAGGCTGGGGATGACCCAGTTGAGAGCAGCTCTGCAGAGAAGGACCTGGGGGTCCTGGTGGATGACAAGCTGTCCCTGAGCCAGCAGAGTGTCCTGGGTCCAGGAGGGACAATGGGACCCTGGGGGGCATCGGGAAGGCTGTGGCCAGCAGGGCAGGGAGTGATCCTGCCCCTCCACTCGGACGTAGTGAGGCACATCTGGGGTGCTGTGTCCAATTCTGGGACAAGAAGCACAAGGAGCTACTGGAGAGGGCCCAGCAGAGGCCCCAAAGATGATTTAGGGTCTGGAGCATCTCTGTGATGAGGAGAGACTGCAGGAGCTGGGCCTGGTTAGTCCAGAGGAGAGAAGACAGAGGGGATCTCACCAATCCATGTAAGTATCCGCAAGGGGTGTCAGAGGATGGTGCCAGACTGTTCAGTGGTGCCCAGTGACAGGACAAGGAGTAATGGCCATAAACTAAACCACCAGAAGTCCCACCTCAACATGACGAAGTACTTCTTTCCATGGGGGTGCCAGAGACCTGGAACAGGCTGCACAAAGAGGCTGTGGAATCTCTGTCCAAGAGAAGGAGACTCCAAAACCCACCCGGATGTGTTCCTGTGTCACCTGCTCTGGGGGACCCTGCCTTGGCAGGGAGTTGAACTGGGTGATCTCCAGAGATCCCCTCCAACCTCAACCATTCTGTGAAATGCAAATTCTATTTTCAACATAGACCAAGTGACCAAAACAGCTTGGAGCAGGAAAATCTCCTCACTGCTTTCATCCTACGCTGTCCTGGCCATGGATGCCTGTGGAAAACCAGCGAGGCTCATGTTAGCTCCTGCCCATCCCATCCCATCCCATCCCATCCCATCCCATCCCATCCCATCTCTCCATCACTTGGCTTTGCCCAGCCACCAGCAGTGGGAGAATGAAGCTTGGAAGTTTAATTACAATTGTTGACAGGGAAATTATGGCCACACATGCAAAATTAGAATATAATTGTGTTAGGGAAATGTTTTGTCTTCTCCCTGTCATCCCCAGGAGCAGAAGGGAGAGGGGGAGCAGCAGGAGAGGGATGATGTTAGCAGGAGGCCTCACAGTGGGGGGAGTGGCTGGGCTCAGGGTGCTGGGGGGTGACACCAGTCCCAAGGGCCACTGGGCACAGAGAAAATGCAGGAGAGGTGGTGAATGGCTCTGTTTCACAGAGCAGCAGCAACGAGGCAACACTCGCCTTCTTTCGTCCAGAGCTGGAGAGGGACTTGGGACAAGGGATGGAGGGACAGGACACAGGGAATGGCTTCCCACTGCCAGAGGGCAGGGCTAGATGAGATATTGGGAAGGAATTGTTCCCTGTGAGGGTGGGGAGGCCCTGGCACAGAGTGCCCAGAGCAGCTGTGGTTGCCCCTGGAACCCTGGAAGTGTCCAAGGCCAGATTGGAGGAGGCTTGGAGCACCCTGGGATAGTGGAAAATGTCCCTCCCCAGGGCATGACGACAGAACAAGATGAAGTTTAAGGTCCCTCCCCACCCAAACTGTTCCATGATTTTATGATTCCATGTGCCTTGGACCAGCACTTCATTGCCAGCCCACATCCCCATCCTTGCTGAATTGGGGCAGGGGCCATCCTCACCCTGGGATGATCCATCCCTGATGACAGGAGATGACTTTGGTCAGTGACCCCATTTAAATGCGGGCAATTCTTTCCACTTTAAAAAGAAGAAAATAAAAGCCAAATGGCCCAAAGCTGCAGGTGACAGTTGACCCCAGATGTGGCTGCAGAGGGGTCAGGCACAGGGAAAGCCAAACAAGCTTTGCTGACCGATAAGTTTGGAGCTGCCTGGGCAGGGCAGGTGCACCAGCTTTTGCCAGGGAGAGCAGCCCAGCTCCTCCATGATCCCTGTGTTGGGATCCAGGGTGGATTCAGGAGGATGAAGTGAACCCCTGCCCATACCTGCTGTAACTGTGTGTTTGTGCCTCTGCTCCTGCACCTCCTGAACCAAGTGTAACGGGGCAAAGCACCATCTCTCCACCCCGCTCCCAATCCCGGCTCCTCTAAAAACCCACTACAGAAAAGGAGGGGGAAGCAGCTCCCAGGACCCCAGGGAATGATACAAACGCCCTCACTAGGAGAGCCAGGCAGACACACATTCCATGGTCCCATTGGCACCTTTGATCCCAAGCACCTGCCAGCTGCTTCTGAGTGCCAGCACCGGCTGCAACAGCAAAGGGGGCAAGGAAACGGGCGGGGAGATGTGGAGGTTTCTTGGTAACATGGACAGTGGCATCGAGAGTACTGGGTGACACAGAGCTGCATAATGGGGTCACATGCTGGAAAGAAGGGATGGGGAACCACAGGGACGTGGATAGGCTGGAGAGGTGGGATTGTGCCAAACCCAAGAAGTTTGACAAGTGCAAGTGCAAGTGCAAGGGTCTGCCCGTGGGTCAAGGCAATCCCAAACAAAAGTACAGGCTGGTAAAGAACAGATCAGGAGCAGCCCACGGGAGAAGGACTTGGGGATGTTG